>CM073137.1:11075852-11510852 GCA_037039145.1 Fundulus diaphanus | reverse complement strand
GCTCTGTATTTCTTTAGTATCAACTTTAACATTGAAAGTTAGTTACGCCTGTTATTTTTTAATACATTTTGAGTTTGTCACCAAAAGAATGTTTGCCACTGTGGCCATGTAGCAACAAAGAAAGATACAAGTTGTGCCATTGCCCTATTGATGGTACAAAATGTCATAATACCTCAAAATATCAAACTGAATAAAACTATGCCAAGAATAGAGCCATGAAGAACCCTACAGGCAATATTGGTTAGCTTGGATTAATAATTACTAAAGAAAGCAAAGTGTGTGCAAATATACCACTCTTTAGGTCTATTTAAATGCCTTGTTAACTGTAATGCTTTATCAACATGCACAACAGCCAAGTTGTTCTTTCCACACAAGGAAATTTCACACGGGGCATGACTTTTAATTTGCTGACATAACGTGACAAAGGTACATATAAAATTTTTCTGAATGGAAAATGATAGCTGTTTGCTTTGACTGAGCACGCTATCTAACTCCATGTGTCACCTTCACATAAATCAACCTGACAGGTTGTTCTTCCGTAGCAACAACGTGAGGCTCTGCAGCTTCTCAGGGACTTTACTCAAGGGAATATAATGAATCTGCCAGTCTTAACTCCCAAAGTTGTTTTTGTCACCTGATTGAGAGTTTAAACACCGGCATATTGGAGAGGACTTGCATCTCCGGTCTACGTTCTTTTGCATCCATTTTCTCATCGCTGAGTGAACACTGCGTTTTATTTCTTTTTCTGCTGTCAATTATTAATGTGAATCGGGGGATTCCTCTACATATTGGCAAATATTCTGCAAAGGAAACATATTGCACAATGTAAAAAGGAGACCGCGTCACCGTAAACCTATTCAAGCTCACAGGAGGAGTTGAAGATTATGCCTATAAAGGATGAAACATCCCCTTATTGTACAAAGACAGTCAGGAGGATAAGATACGATAAGATAAGATAGGCTTTATTGATCTCACATTGGAGACATTCGCTTGTCACATCGGCTCAGTAGTCAATAATCAGAAGAAGGTGCCAAAAGTAGGACAAGGTGCATCAGTTAAATACAGTGTGTCCTCGTTTATACAGTGGATAAAAAAAAGAAGTAGATAAGAAAAATAAGAATAAAAATACAAAATAGAAATAAGGCAGAGGATGTCTTATGTACATTCACGATGACTTATATACATGTGTATTGACATATTTTCAGGTGGCAATAGCAGCAGAAGTCACTTTTTTCAGGATTATAGCACAGTGTATTAAATAGAATTGCACATTAGTTATTGCACGTTGGTTATTACAGTTATAGTTACAGTTATAGTGCAGCATTGTATAATCTGATAGCAGCAGGGATGAATGACCTGCACTACCTTTCCTTTTGACAGACAGGATGTCTAAGTCTGTCACTAAAGGAGCTGCTCAGCTCAGATAACCCTAGAATTAACCCTTTGCCCTAACCCTAACCCTATGCTGTTTACAATACAGCATATTAAATACACTAATTAACAATTAATCTGAAAATTTTAAAACAAAACCAACATAATTTAAACTCAACATGATCAGACGAGATAAAGGCTAATCAGGAAAGATGCTATGATTCTGACAGCAACTGTGAAACAGAAACTTTCTTCTACACATCTCCTGCTTTCTCTATATGTATGGAATAAAAAGGATGCTTGAAAGAAATAAACATTTTTTTTCTTCAAACACAATATCCAGACATCACCAAAAACGGCCCCAAACCCTTGTGGAAGAATGTCTTATCAAACTAAATATGAGTATTCACTCAGCTGAGTGAGGTGGGGCTGAGGGAGAATGAATAATTAACTCAGAAATGGACATACAGGGGTCTACTGTAGGTCTTTCACAGAAACTAAGTCACAAAGTGCTGTATAACATTAATCACATTTGAGTTATACACAGTATTAAGAATAAAAAAAATCCTCACATAAAAGCCTGGTAGAACAAAATTGTTTCCAGTTAGATTTAAAAAAAAAAAAAAGAATCTGCAGTCAGCAAAGCGACGTTGCAGGGGCAAACCTTTCCAATGTTTAGGAGTGTCGGACTGAAGGACCCTGCTCCAGCTTTTAGACTTGTATGAGGAAGAATCAGGAGATTATGGCCAAGAGCAGCAGAGTTTATGGATAAAAGCTGACACAAATGATCAGGAGCCCTGTAGGCCAGAACAAGAACTTTAAACCGATTCTAAAATCCACTAGGAGACAGTCCAGGACCAAGACCAGGGCGATATCAGTGTGTTTACTAGATTTACCAGGAAGTCTGGCTGCTTCGTTCTGAAGAGCAGAGGTGAAATTGATGACCTGTCCCGAGTGGTACAGTTGTCTACATGTGATGACTGAATGAATAATGTTCTCTAGATCTGGTTGGGAGACCATGTCTCGTAACTTAGAAATGTTTCTTAAGGGCAGTGCTCCGATGGCGCAGGGGAAATGAGCACCACCCATGGCCTTAGTCCTCAACACGGCTGACCTGGGTTTGATTCCGGCCTGAGGTCCTTTACCGCCCCTCTTCCCCCCTCTCTCAAACTCCCTTTCCTGTTAGTCTACTTAAAAAACAAAAATCACAAAATAACCTAGAAAAAGAATTTTAAAAAGTAATGTTTCTTAAATTAAGTGCTATTTATGAGATCCTAGATTTGTGATGTTGGATTTGGTTGCTGGGCAAAAAGAAAGCAACGCAGGTGACTAGGACCCATTTTCAAGATCCGTCATATTTGTGTTTAAGACCAGAACATGGTGTGGTGGATTTTAATCTTTATCAAAAAAGGAGAGAAACTACTCAGTAAAAAAAGAGAAACACGCATCCTTGTCTTCGCAAATTTATTCAAAGGCATAGAGCGTTCGAACGTCTCTGTCCCAACGCAGTCAGGAGACCAACACACATTTATACATCCTGGGTTAAGATAGGAAGTGGGAGTAGTTTTCATCTGAGAAAATATGAGTGCACACAGTTGGTACGACCCAGTTCTTATCTAACTCAACTCTTCTCAGTGTCCTTGGTTGAACATAACACAATAATAAATCTGTGAGCTCTTTCACATGGGAAAAAATGTGCTGCTGGGTCTAGACAAGATATGATCAGAGTTACATACAACAACTAAATTTTCCACAACAACGGAAAAACACCCACTGGTCTGAGATATGCTTATATACGATGGCATCTTCAAGTTTGAGCAAGTTTATTTTTAAACTAAGATGAAGTGGTTCTCATGAAAATTAGCCACTTTTGACAGATTACGCAGCAACTTTCTGGAAAAAATGACGTTCGTCTGTAAAGCCAGATGTTTCAGCATATTGCAATAAGAATAAATTTGCAGTATATCATGCTGCCCTGTCTTACTTAAACTTTGTAGTCCAACTGTTTTTAATGTTTGCTTTTAATTTCTATTTTTCATGTTCTATTTTGTTTCTACATATTATTCCTACTTGCTTTTTTTCTGTTTTATTTTCCTATATTTTAATCATGTAAAGCACTTTGCATTGTCTCTGTACTGAAATGTGCTATACAAATAAACTTGCCTTGCCTTACCTTCAAGCCCCTGGCTGTTTCCTAACCATCCATCCTTCTTGTTTTTCTTTGGTAGGAAGCACTTTAGATTGTATCTTTAGCTAAACAGTATCTGCTGTGGCTGTTTTCACACATTCTTTATCTGATTGCATTCAATGGGCTGTGTAGTTTCAGAAAGAGCACAACCATAGCACCCGACATGCGCCTTATTCAATATTAGCAAGGCAGATCAGGTCATGGAATGTTTTATGTACAAAAATCTATCACCTTTGAGAACTTATAAGTGTTGCTCATGTATATCCTTTAGGCAAATTAATGTTTAAACCCCTTCAGTATCAAGCATGAATATAAAATCTGGGGTTTTGAGAGCTCTCAAGTCATTGACTCTACTTGGTTTAAAAACAGACATTGGATTGCTTTATATGAATGTTGACAGTATGAGGGAAAACCCAATGCAACACAAATGGAACCAGTGAGGAAAATATCCATCATCTGTTTGTCAAAAAGGCTTTTGAGATTAAATGATCCGAAAACAAACATGTGCTTATCTTGGGCCGATAAAACTGTGCAACGCAACTGTGAAGCCATACAGGAGCAGTGATGGTGACGTGTGGTGTAAATATATGACATTCCAACACCACGTACATATTTACAAGTCTACTGGAAACTACCTTGCTTCTGTAAAAACAATATATTGTGAACAGGGTTCTTTCTTATTTACTAATGGCACTGGTCAGACAGCACTTATGATGAGCGCTGACACACTTTCTCTTTGGCTGAAGAGTCCTCACCAACTGGACCTTTTTCAGATGTAGCCAAGTTCTTTCCCCTTGAGGTGGCAAGAACAGAGCAACGTTGCTGGTTTCGAGGCAGTCACGCAGCGGTGGTGAATTATCCTAATGACTGTTTGAAGAGGAGGAGTGACGGGTTGCAGACAGCAGACAGGCCAGATCATGAAAGGGCCTTCTGGTTGATGATTTATTACAAACAATGGTGCCTGGTGCTATAAGATTAAGTTTACTTGGCTGGTAAGAAGCAAAACAAAGCAGAAGAGCGTACAGATGTATGACTGTAGTCTGTCTGATTTCTTTCACTTTCACATCTAATGACGTCAGAAGAAGAATTTTGGCATAGTTAACAAAAAACTAATCGACTAAAGTGAAATAAGACAGCACCCTCATAGTTTTAATAGTTGCATTTTTGAAGGAGCACTTGCAGAATTGGCTATGGGAAACAGGTACACCTGCAGAAATCAGAAGGAATACATTTCTATTATTACCGTGTTACATAAAACCACTGTGCTATTTAGGTCACAGGGATTGGGTTAACTCAGCAGATCAAACACTGCTGATCCAAATCACAATGGTTCTTTAAATTAAAACTAGGACCTGAACATTCCCTTTTGTTCCCCTTAATAATGGCAAAGGTAATTCTTTGTTATTGCAGAGTTTGAATTTCTTATTGGAAGGTATAACTAAAAGAAAACTACAATTACAAGAGATAAAAGAATAAAAACAAAGAACAGGTACAGTACAAAGAATACACACTCAATGGAGCGAGTAGAACTATAAACTTATTTTTAACCCTCCCCTTTCCTAGACCTTGGGATGTTAGTGTACTTTAAACATTTTACTTTCATGATAAATAGTTTTATCAATATAAATAACACAGCGCTTTTCATATTTGCATGTCAGTACAAGTAGTCATCAGTAATTTCAGTCCTAATTATCTAATTTGTATCAGTTTATAGAGCTAACGTTGTTAACATTAACTAATAATGTCAGTGACTAATATAAACAACAATAATGACAATAATAAAACCATACTAATAGCTGAATAATTAGTTCTTATATTTATATACTGTGATGGCCAATCTTTTTGAACAATGCTTGGATATTGTTTTGTCTCCAGATTTAAATCGTTCCACAGTTCTACCCCACATACGTTCTTGCACTTCTGAATTAGCAAATTTTACACTCATGTTTGTCCCTCAAGTTTTAATTCCTCCTTGTGAAAAGAACTAATTTGTTTTGCGTATTAAACGAGAAAGCTGTTTGTAGCTCCACTATGTCAGTAAATTTTAAGTATTTAGATGTTATTAGTGGTGCGTTTATGTGAGCCAAGTAATCCACCTTTCTGTTAATGATGAGTGACGATTTGTAGTTAATGCCCCTTATCTCTGCACAATAGGTAAAAGAAGTGAACAGTAAAGAATGTGTAAATAACACCTTAATACTGCAGTAAACATGTTCTCCAGTCCCTGAATTTATCAATATCCGACAACATTATCAATGGCAATGATCATTTTTTTCAACTGTCTTTCCAAGGACTTATCAACACCCCCACTTCTCCTCCACTTTTGCTTTCTCCGTTCACAAATCTAAATTCATAGGCATCAAGGAGAAAATCAGTTCCTTTATCTGGATTCAGCCAGGTTTCAGTTGAAAGTGTGAGTAAATATTCTCAAATATGATTAAAAAAATTAGCTTTCAAACCTCTGCTGTTAAAGTGGGTTATTGTCAGATTGTCCTTGGATGAGAATTCCTGATTAAACTGCTCATTGGTGTAATAGTTGGTGTCTGTGGTGAAGACAAAAATGAATGAATCATTTCCAAAATCTTCCTAACTGTCCCAGGTATTATCCAATGGTGATAATTTCAACTCTTCTGCAATGCTGTCGTGTCCAGAGGCCGTCGTGTCCCTTCTATCCGCAGTTGTCGTGTATTTGCAGTGGTACCTCCATATCCAGTCATGCTGCTCAGACGTACTTGTTGAGCTCCTCCACATTTCTGATCATCAACCCTTTTGCTTCTTCTGGTGGTGCGTTTAGCTTAATGAAAACTTTATAATTAACCGTCCAAGGTTTTTGTACTTTCCTCTGTCGTCTAAACTCTATCGCTGTCCTGGAAAACCCCGCTTTCTGCCTGGTGAGGTGGTCATTCGTGCAAACATATGATCCCTTCAGCAGATGATTAGCATCTAAGTTAATGTTTTTTCCCCAGTCCTGGCACCTGGTGTTATTTACACCCGAGTAAGACTGTAGTCCAGGTGTTGCGTCAGAGTTTGTTTCTATCTGTCATTAACTGAACTAAAAGTAGCTACTTGCTGCTCTTTCTAAGCCTTGATGTTGCTCAGCTTTTGCTTGGAATTAAAAAATGTTTTAAGATTGTTTTGAGTGTTTTATGGCGTCATCGTTTGAATATTTTGGATATTCAGCACTTGCAATGTTTTGGAAGCAGTTTCTAGCCATTTTTTTTAGCTCAAAATGAAACAAATATTTGCATTGAGACAAATCTCTAGACCTGGTTCCAGAATTCAAATTATAAATCTTTTCCAATCTGGGAAATACAAATTCAAAGGAAACACCTTTCACCCAAAGTTGATCAGAGTTTTTAGAGATCAAAGTTGTATCACCAATAGGGAAAAAAACTCACCAATGTAATCACAAATTCCTACGCTTCACCTTCAACATTTGTTGTTAACTAGTTACTATTTTGAAGACCTGTACTATGTTTAGCTGCTCTGCGGTCTAAAAATAGATTTCAAAGTATGTGCTGTCGTCAGAATCAGAATGAGAACAGCAGGGTGTATTTTCTCTCAAGGTTGTGATTGGTTGTTCATTGACAAACATGTCACATAGCCTTTGACAGCTAAAGGGAAACATGATACTGTAATCAGCCTCAGTCTGTCAAATACACTGAGTTTGAGTCAATAGGAATGATGAGACAGCAGAAAATCTATAAAAAGGAAAAGAAAGCTGTGAACCCAACAAGTTCAATTCAATTCAATTAAATTTTATTTATATAGCGCCAATTCATGAAACATGTCATCTCAAGGCACTTTACGAAGTCAAATTCAATCATATTATACAGATTGGTCAAAAATGTCCTATATAAGGGAACCAGTTGATTGCATCAAAGTCCTGACAAGCAGCATTCACTCCTGGAGAAGCGTAGAGCTACAGGGAGAGTCGTCTACATTGTCCATGGCTTTGCAGCAATCCCTCATACCGAGCAAGCAAGAAGCGACAGCGGAAAGAAAAACTCCCCATTAACGGGAAGGAAAAACCTCCAGCAGAACCAGGCTCAGTATGAACGGTCATCTGCCTCGACCAACTGGGGGTTACAGAAGACAGAGCAGAGACACAACAAGAGAGACAAAAAAGCACAGAAGCACACATTGATCCAGTAATCTGTTCTACATTAGATGGTAATAGCAGGTGATCTGTCCCAGGGCTTTGAACCGATTTTTTTTTTCCCAATCGGTTCGTTCCGAACAGAAACGAAATTATAACGTTTCCGGTTATGAGTTCCACCAATAAATTGACGTTCCCGAACCGGTTAGAACAAAAAAATACTGTTCCCGGAACGGTTAATTTCGTTCCTGTCAGCTGTTTGGAATGAGCGGTTTACTTAACGAGGGATTGTAATTTACCTCTTATTTAAGATGTGTAGCTCTAGTGGAGACACCGCTCTCTCTCCATTCAGTCAGCGAATGTGTGATGTGATGTCACACAGGAAGTGAACCTCAGCCGTCATGGTAAAGGTCCATTCATACCTCACGTAAAAGACGGATACGGATACGTGTGGAGTGTTTCATACGTTCTAACCGTCGATTTCGTCCGTATTTTGACACGAAAATTGGGAGCTTTCGATTACGGACGAAACGGATCAATACGGAGCAATACTACCGGAAAAGGTGGGGGCGCTATTGAGTTTGTAGTACAAAATGTCAACAAAATCACGAAGGAGGTTATAATTCTGGGTTTTAAACAATGGCTTTAAACAATTGCGGGATTCGAGGAACGACTTGCGGAGCGTCGTCCTCTTTTTTTACTTTTCTTTCGCTTACGGAGCAAATACAACAAAATGACGTCTTGGACCGTCGCCATGTTTGATCAATGACGAATTATTGGCGCCCAGCACTGCCACCTAGAGGAAATATTGGTTATTGCGCACCTCAACGGACGGACGTGCGCAGGAAAATAATTACTTTTTTTTTAGTTAATTAGGCAACGAAAACTTTGAGCAACGAAATAAAACCGGTATTAACCGGTTACCATTATTTTTAAATAAGTGTTCCAGTTCCAGAACATAAAAAATAATAACGTTTCCGGTTTCGTTTCGGTTCCCTGTAAAATACAAAAAGTTCCCGGTTTTCGTTTTCGTTCCTTGAACCGGTTCAAAGCCCTGATCTGTCCTCCCTGGATGATGTCGCAGTTAACAGAACGCCAGACCAGGTGCACCTACTATGAAGAAAAAAGAGAGAGAGCAAAAAGTTAAAAGCTGAAATGACAGTCATTTCAATGCAATGCAATGCAGTAGAAATCAGTAGAGAGAAATATACTGTGGCCCTGAAGTGCAAACCACAACTACAAATCTAAAAGCACTACTACATTAAGGAAAACACAATAACATTAAGAAAAGCGCAACAACATTAAGAAAAGCGCAACAACATTAAGAAAAGCGCAACAACATTAAGGAAAACGCAACAACATTAAGGAAAATGCAACAACATTAAGCAAAGCGCAACAACATTTGGAAAACGCAACAACATTAAGGAAAACGCAACAACATTAAGCAAAGCGCAACAACATTTGGAAAACGCAACAACATTAAGCAAAGCGCAACAACATTAAGGAAAACGCAACAACATTAAGGAAAACGCAACAACATTGAGCAAAGCGCAACAACATTAAGCAAAGCGCAACAACATTAAGGAAAGCGCAACAACATTAAGGAAAACGCAGCAACATTAAGCAAAGCGCAACAACATTAAGGAAAGCGCAACAACATTAAGGAAAGCGCAACAACATTAAGGAAAGCGCAACAACATTAAGGAAAATGTAACAACATTAAGGAAAGCGCAACAACATTTACAAAACGGAGGGAGACCTAAGAAATCGCTGATTGGACTACAGCTGGTTTTTACATTTGAACCGGAAGTTATTCTGGCTTTAATATGTTTTTTTAAAACATGAATGCTCTCGGTGATCTAAACCGTAAAATGCAGTCCTCTGCCTTGACACCGCCGACGTGTGGAAGACTCTGAGGAGAGTCAACCCGCGGAAGGCCCCAGGCCCCGACAACATACCTGGGCGGGTGCTCAAGGAGTGTGCAGGTCAGCTGGCTGGTGTCCTCACAGACATTTTTAACACCTCGCTGGACCAAGCCATAGTGCCAGCATGCTTCAAGTCTGCCTCCATCATTCCGGTGCCAAAGAAACCTCAAGTCACCTGTTTCAACGACTACCGGCCTGTTGAACTGACTCCCATCATGATGAAGTGCTTTGAAAGGCTGGTAAAGGAACACATCGTCTCCAGTCTCCCATCAACACTCGACCCGTTCCAGTTTGCCTACCGACGGAACCGCTCCACTGAGGACGCCATCTCCTCCGCTCTTCACCTGAGCCTGGCACACCTGGAGAAGAAGAACACGCACGTGCGGATGCTGTTCCTGGACTTCAGTTCAGCGTTCAACACCATCATCCCACAACATCTGGTGGGAAAACTGGAGCATCTGGGCTTCAACACACCCCTACGAAACTGGCTGCTAGACTTCCTCACCAACAGACCTCAGTCAGTCCGGGTCGGACAGAACACCTCTGATGTCATCACCCTCAGCACGGGCTCCCCTCAGGGCTGCGTCCTGAGCCCCCTGCTGTTCACCCTGATGACACACGACTGCGTCCCCAGGTTCACCACCAATCACATCGTGAAGTTTGCAGACGACACAACGGTGGTGGGCCTGATCAGAGACGACAACGACCAGGACTACAGAGAGGAGGTGGAGCAGCTGGTGGGCTGGTGCAGAGACAACAGCCTGATCCTGAACGTGGAGAAGACGAAGGAGATCATCGTCGACTTCAGGAAAAACCGGCCTCACCATGCTCCACTGCTCATCAACAACTCAGCGGTGGAGGTGGTCAGCAGCACCAAGTTCCTGGGGGTGCACATCACGGACAACCTCACCTGGACTGTGAACACCACGTCACTGGTGAAGAGAGCACAGAAGCGACTGTACTTTCTGCGGAGGATGAGGAGAGCCCGCCTGCCCCCGCCCATCCTCACGACCTTCTACAGAAGCACCATAGAGAGTATTCTGACCAGGTTGTCTCTCTGTGTGGTGTGGAGGCTGCAGTGCCTCCGACTGGAAGAACGTGAGGAGAGTGGTGAGGACAGCAGAAGGGATCATCGGGGCTCCTCTTCCCTCCATTAAAGACATTTTATCGCAGCGCTGTGTGTCTCGAGCCCGTAACATCATCAGGGACCCCTCACACCCCCACCATAGACTATTCTCCCTGCTGCCCTCTGGAAAGAGGTTCCGCAGCATCCGCTGCAGGTCCACTAGGTTCTGCAAAAGCTTTTTCCCTGCTGCCATCAGACTGCTGAACTGCTGAACTGCTGAAGTATAAATACGGACTGTGTACCACACTCGACTCGCTGATTTGCACATTTGCACATTTGCACATTGTATCGTATCCTGCAAAATTGCTGCTGCACCTTACCCGGAAACGTACTGCAAAACTGTGTACAATGCAACTGTCTACTTTTAAATCACTGCTGCACCTTACTGCATATTTGTTTACATTTGTTTTACATTGTTTACATTTCAACTGCCTACTGTTCACTGCTGCACTTTATCCGGAAGTCAATTGAAACTTATCCTGTAAGTGACTGCGATTTATCACTGCACTTTATCCTGTACTGTAATTCACTGCAAGGTATCCTGTAGAGTTACTGCAATCTTTCTGAGCTGTGTGAAAACGAAATTTCGTTCTGTATGCACTCTGTGTATACAAAATGACAATAAAGAAAGTCTAAGTCTAAGTCTAAGTCAGTCTAAAACGCAGCTTAGTCTGTTTATAAGTTTAGTTTTTATTAATTCTGCTTTTTTTTTTAACTACGTGCGCTGTGTTTCTGTGCCTCAATGCTCTAACTGGTCTGCTCCTCTCCCCTCCCTTCCCTCGGACCCAGGGGCTTTTATCAGCGGCCAGCCTTATCACTACGTTTAATGTCTTTCCACTCCTACCAAAATGTCCCAATTAAAATCAATAGTATAGTCAGTAGCTGTGTTTCATGCTATTCTCTTTTTAACGACACAGAACCAGTGGCGCTTTGGTGGGCGTGCTGCCTTGGCTTGTATTCAGGTGCGCAAAATTAAGTTACATGCAATTAAGGTGCGCATTTTTAAGGGTGATTTCAATAAGCTTGTAGCGTAAGGGGCTTCAGCTCAGATCCATTATTCCTTCTCTTCCCTCTAAAGGAGTCCTTTACAGTCTTTATTTATGCATTTTCCCCACTGTTTATCCCTCGCGCGCAGCGTACGAGGGTAAAATCCAGCAGCTGGATCATGCGTAAAGACGCAGCGTGAACCCCTGTATGCTTTAAGGGTTGCAGCTGAGGGGAAAATGTTGGACCTTACAGGCTTGATCAAACTCCGCCTCATTCACAAATGAGACCAACATGGATAGATTAACGATAAGCTGTATAGCTTCATTATCAACTACAATAACACAAAAAAGAAAAAAAAATCGGTTGCAGTTACAACAACACATCATAAAAAAGGATTTTATTGTGGAAATAAAATCATCGCGTCTATCTCTAATACCCCCCCCCCCCTCCCAGAAGCAGCAGAGGCTACGGCGGGGCGTCATGCGCGTCAGTGCTGGTAGAGGTTCAGAGTCACGACACCATGAGCGGCACTGTTTGTAGGCGCTGCACGATCGAAAGAGAGACTGTCACTCAATTTAATCTTGTAAATAAATCTTTCGGTTGGTCTCATTTGTGAATGAGGCGGAGTTTGATCAAGCCTGTACGGTCCAACATTTTCCCCTTAGCTGCAACCCTTAAAGCATACAGGGGTTCACGCTGCGTCTTTACGCATGATCCAGCTGCTGGATTTTACCCTCGTACGCTGCGCGCGAGGGATAAACAGTGGGGAAAATGCATAAATAAAGACTGTAAAGGGCTCCTTTAGAGGGAAGAGAAGGAATAATGGATCTGAACTGAAGCCCCTGATGCTACAAGCTTATTGAAATGACCCTTAAAAGTGCACACCTTAATTTTGCGCAACTGAATACAAGCCAAGGCAGCACGCCCACCGAAGCGCCACTGGTTCTGTGTCGTTAAAAAGAGAATAGCATGAAACACAGCTACTGACTATACTATTGATTTTAATTGGGACATTTTGGTAGGAGTGGAAAGACATTAAACGTAGTGATAAGGCTGGCCGCTGATAAAAGCCCCTGGGTCCGAGGGAAGGGAGGGGAGAGGAGCAGACCAGTTAGAGCGTTGAGGCACAGAAACACAGCGCACGTAGTTAAAAAAAAAAGCAGAATTAATAAAAACTAAACTTATAAACAGACTAAGCTGCGTTTTAGACTGCATTTTACGGTTTAGATCACCGAGAGCATTCATGTTTTAAAAAAACATATTAAAGCCAGAATAACTTCCGGTTCAAATGTAAAAACCAGCTGTAGTCCAATCAGCGATTTCTTAGGTCTCCCTCCGTTTTGTAAATGTTGTTGCGTTTTCCTTAATGTTGTTGCGTTTTCCTTAATGTTGTTGCATTTTCCTTAATGTTGTTGCATTTTCCTTAATGTTGTTGCGCTTTCCTTAATGTTGCTGCGCTTTCCTTAATGTTGTTGCGCTTTGCTTAATGTTGTTGCGTTTTCCTTAATGTTGTTGCGTTTTCCTTAATGTTGTTGCGCTTTCCTTAATGTTGTTGCGCTTTGCTTAATGTTGTTGCGCTTTGCTTAATGTTGTTGCGCTTTGCTTAATGTTGTTGCGTTTTCTTTAATGTTGTTGCGCTTTCCTTAATGTTGTTGCGCTTTCCTTAATGTTGTTGCGCTTTTCTTAATGTTGTTGCGCTTTGCTTAATGTTGTTGTGTTTTCCTTAATGTTGTTGCGTTTTCCTTAATGTTGTTGCGTTTTCCTTAATGTTGTTGCGCTTTCCTTAATGTTGTTGCGCTTTGCTTAATGTTGTTGTGTTTTCCCTAATGTAGTAGTGCTTTTAGATTTGTAGTTGTGGTTTGCACTTCAGGGCCACCGTAGAAATAGACCCTGATGTCCTCCAGTAGCCTAAGCCTATAGCAGCATAACTACAGAGATAGCTCAGGGTAACATGAGCCACTCTAACTATAAGCTTTGTCAAAAAGGAAAGTTTTAAAATTAGTCTTAAAAGTAGACAGGGTGTCTGCTTCACGGACCAAAACTGGGAGTTGGTTCCACAGGAGAGGAGCCTGATAGCTAAAGGATCTGCCTCCCATTCTACTTTTAGAGACTCTAGGAACCACCAGCAGACCTGCAGTCTGAGAGCGAAGTGCTCTGTTAGGAACATACGGAGTAATCAGAGCTCTGATATATGATGGAGCTTGATTATTAAGGGCTTTATACGTTAGAAGAAGAATTTTAAATTCTATTCTTGATTTAACAGGAAGCCAATGAAGGGAAGCTAAAATTGGAGAAATATGATCCCTCTTATTGATTTTGATCAGAACTCTTGCTGCAGCATTTTGGATCAGCTGAAGACTTTGAACTGCATTTTGTGGACTTCCTGATAGTAAAGAATTACAATAGTCCAGCCTTGAAGTAACAAATGCATGGACTAGTTTTTCAGCATCGCTCCTGGACAGAATGTTTCTAATTTTGGCGATATTCCTGAGGTGAAAAAAGGAAACTCTGGAAACCTGTTTAATATGGGATTTAAATGACATGTCTTGGTCAAAAATAACACCAAGATTTTTTACTTTACTACCAGAGGCCAAGTTAATGCCATCCAGATTAAGTGATTGATTAAGAAGTTTATTTTTTGAGGACTCTGGTCCAAAGATTACAACTTCTGTCTTGTCAGAATTTAAGGGCAGGAAATTTAAAGTCAACCAGCTTTTGATGTCATCAAGACATGGCTGTAGTTGAAGTAATTGATTGGATTCATCAGGATTTATGGATAAATATAGCTGAGTGTCATCAGCATAACAGTGGAAATTAATCCTATGCTGTCTGATAATTTTGCCAATCGGAAGCATATATATAGTAAAGAGAATTGGTCCAAGGACTGAACCCTGTGGTCACACCTTTATTGAAGAACAGTTTGATTTAAGCCAATTTTAAATAAAGCAATAATACATCCCATGTGTTGTTTTCCACAAGAGAAGTAGGGGATGCAGCGAACATGTGGGAGAAGGTGCTCTGGTCAGCAGAAGCCAAAAAGAAACTTTTTGGTCTTTAGTCAGAACACTCTGTTGTGAAATCAGCCAACAGGAAAATAACATAATATCAGACTCTAAGGCTGATATAAGGCCATAATAAATGTAAGCAACAGTTGCAGTCACCTGCGATAGACTGGCGACCTGTCCAGGTTGTACCCCGCCTCTTGCCCATTGACAGCTGGAGATAGGCACCAGCACCCCTCATGACTCCACAAGGGATAGATGTGTTAGAAAATGGATGGATGTTGCAGTCCCCCCTCCCAAGTGACTGTTCTCACAGCAGAGGGGCCACTGTATAAGTCTCCTGGCCATAATACAATCACTCTTTTTTGCTCGCTGCTAAGTTGGAGCAGCATTGGGGGAGAACACTCTCATCTTCCTCTGAGGAGGATCCGACTGGAGTTCGGAGAACCGCCACATATGCAGGCTGGATCGAAGCTAGGTCTGCAGCCTATCTTCTGCATAATCAGGCACCTGAGTAAATAATCTGTCTACACCAAAACCAGCCTTGTGATTTTTCTCAGCTGTTGCAGGATAGCTGAGTACGCCGCAGCCTCCAGAGAATGAACACAGCCACGCCAGGAAGGCTGTGTGGAGGTCCCCACTTCCACCACCCAAACGCACCCCCTCCGCAGAGCCATGTACAGCTCACCCAGCCAGGTCTGGCTTCCCAAACGACGGCTGTTACACCCTTTGAGCTAGCCGCCTGCTCACTGCTCAGACATCCAGCATTCACCCAAGCCCAACTGTTGAGGTATTCATTCATGCAAACATGTGATCCCTTCAGCAGCTGATTAGGATCTAAGTTAACGTTTTTCCCCAGTCCTGGCACCTGGTGTTATTTTCACCCGAGTAACTCTGAAGTCCAGGTTTTGCATCAGAGTTTGTTTCTATCTGTCATTAACTGAACTAAAAATAGCTAGTAGCTACTTGCTGCTGTTCCTAAGCCTTGATGTTGCTCAGCTTTTGCTTGGGTTTAAAAAATGTTTTAAGATTGTTTTGAGTATTTTATGACGTCATCCTTTGAATATTTTGGATATTCAGCACTTGCAGTATTTTGGAAGCAGTTTCTAAGCATTTTTTAAACTCAGAATGAAACAGATATTGTTAGACAAATCTCTCAACATGGTTCCAGAATTCAAGTTACAAATCTTTTCCAATCTGGGAAATACAAATTCAAAGCACGAAACTTGCACCCAAAGTTGATAAGAGTTTTTACAGTTTGAAGTTGCATCCCCAATAGGGAAAAAAAACTCACCAATGTAATCACAAATTCCTACGCTTCACCTTCAAATTTTTTTGTTAATGAGTTACTATTTTGAACACTTGTACTATATTTACCTGCTCTGTGGTCTAAAAATAGATTTCAAAGTATGTGCTGTCGTCAGAATCAGAATGAGAACAGCAGGGTGTATTTTCTCTCAAGGTTGTGATAAGTTGTTCATTGACAAACATGTCTCATAGCCTTTCACTTAAAGGGAAACATGACACAGTAATCAGCCTCAATCTGTTAAAGTTTGAGTCAATAGGAAGGATTGAAAGTTGAGGTTCTTATTTGTTTCTCCTTGTAGAGCTGGAAATGTGTGCCTTTCACAGTTACACTTTACTGGGGTCAAGATTCTCCTTTCAGCCACAGAACGACCCTTAACATCCAGCCAGAGCTACAAAGAAAATGGTTTATATCAAAGCATTTCAATGCGTTAGAATGACCCAGTCAAAGTTCAGACCTCAGACCAATGGGGCATCTGTGAAAAGGCTTGATAATTGATGTTCACAGATGTTTGCTAGAGCTATTTCGCAAAGCAAATACCAGTTCCTCAAACAGCTTGTAGACATAGCCCAGAAGACGGAAAGGTGTTTCTGCAAAGTATTGATTCAATTGAAGGAGAGTGGGTACAAATTTTTGGCACACTTTTCGGATAATTTATACAAATTATCTATTGCATCACCACTAAAGAAACAACCTCACCAATATAAACACAAATCCCTACGCTTCACCTTCAACATTTGTTGTTAATGAGTCATTCTTTTGAACACCTGTACTATGTTTAGCTGTGCTGTGGTCTAAAAATAGATTTCAAAGTATGTGCTGTATTTTGTCAGAATCAGGATTAGAATGGCGGGGTATTTTCTCTCAAGGCTGTAAATATTTGAATGGTTGTCTCTTGACTAACTAGCCACATAACCTGTGATACCTAATAAAGGGAAACATAACACAGTAATCAGCTTCAGTCTGTCAAATACAATGAGTTTAAGTAAATAGGATTGTACACAAGGTTGATGGAAACGGCAAAATTCAAATTAACTCACACAATTTCGCAAAAAAAAAGTTTTGATGCTCGCTTGAGGTGGTTTTAGACTTTTTTTGGGGAAAAAGCATTAATGCTCTTAAAAGGAGATGGAGATACATTTGTCAAATAAGTTCTGATGGAGCAAACATTTACCTCACATGACTGATCAGCTGTTGCTGATGTTTCATTTGTGGCTTCTTATAATTTTTTTTAACTGGTTTTCTCTCTGAAACTCACTGTAATCACACATTACCATTCAGTGCCTGCATGCATATCATCAGACGGGTATAGCTTGATCTTAGTTTGTATTGCAGATTATCTTAATCTAATTCCCTGAATGAGATAAACACACATAAAAATGTTTAAGTGAACTGTGACAATTTGTTTTCCTTTTACCTTATTTGCTGTCATAAAATAATGCTGATAAAACAATGTACTTTTTCTTCTTTCCCCCATTTAGAGGATGGTGTTTCAACACACACGGTATTGAAGCAGAGTTTGAATTTAAATGGCACAAACCACACTGCAAACAAACAACCCATGACTTTACAGGTCCTCATGCCTCTCTCAAGGCTTTCCTGAGCAACAGCCCCAGTTCCACCGCTTCAGTTTGGGATGTTCTTATCGACTCTGCCCGCTTGCGAGTGTTTCATGAGGATGTTGTTTTCAGGGCCAGCCCAGGTTTCCCTGGTCCTGCTCAACGGCAAGGTCAAACCAAGTGAACTTGAGAGGGGTTTTGAGAGAATGCGCTGCTTTTCAGTGATTGGCTGAAGGGCGAGGAGAAATTAGAAGGTTTTTCTCCAAGGAAGTCCAGTAAAACAGAAGAGCAACAATATTGTTATTAAGTACCACTATGATTTCGATTCATTTTCAAGCCTTTCTAGCCTAACCCTGACCTTAGCCCTAAACCTACCCTAACCTTTGGGGTTATACCTAACCCTAAACCTAATTGACACCTTGGTGTTAAACCTAACCTCTAGCCAGAAAAAGTGAGGACCAAAAAAAATGTCCTCTCTTTACATCAAAGTACTTATTTAACTTGTAAAATGTGCAAAAATGTCCTTGCTCAGCAGCAAGTATAAGAACACGCACACTCATCCTTGTTTAAGATACAAAGAGAGGACCATGCCTTGACTTCCATTTATTTTCAAATCTTTCTATGGCCTAGCACGAAACCCAACCTAACCCTTACTGGTTTGTTTACACACACACACACACATACACCTTTTTAACCATTGCAGGCCCAATTAAGGCAGACAGACAGAAGAGTTGTGCCTTATTTTCTTATTAGTTCAAGCTGATGTGTGATCCAGATATTTATACCGGTGGATTACCTTATCCTTAAAAATATCCAACACAATCTTGAAAGTACAATTACGCAAACATTATTTATAATGATTTATTTTCCATTACCATTTCTCGCAGATTTCTTTAAAGTGTCAATGTGGCAAACAGTGACAAATTAGCAAGTGCAATGTAGGCATATAGCCTTACAGTTTCAAGGGAAATTATCCTTGTAGAATGTGGAATTCATCGTAGTTTCTCCCCCATGTTTGTTTTAGGAGATAAAAGCTTGGATTAGGGTTGGCCAAACAGCACTGCTTTTGCGTCCTGAGACCTCTGAGAAGATTTTATTTTGCATCTGCCTTTACAATCAGTTTCATGCTCCAAATGTGGTTTAGGAACTCTACAGAAAACTTCTTAAAGCAAAACTTGGGGAAGAAGAGCACAATTATGCTTGAATTAGGAAAAATAATTTCTGCAGTCTGCAAAATAAATCAAGGAAGTAAATAATTATCAAATTAATCTACCTGATAAGGATTTTAAGGGACTTTTTGTATCACCTTTGATTTAAAAACACATTTTTTTTCTCTCCACTATAAAAACAATGTACTTCCTTTCTTTTCCTCAGAAACAAGCCCTACCCCATTCCACACAGGCTTTTTTTTCCAGAGAATACGCAAAGCCCGCACTTTGTTTAATGCATCAGAATAACGTCCTCTTCCTCTGATGTGCACATAGAGCTATGCACATGTAACAGGGAAATTCCACTCCAAGGAGGACAATGAACAGGGTTATTGGGTGACTATTTTATCTGGAAAAGTTGTGAGGTCGGGAAAAAAAAAATCACAGGCTGAATATTGACATGTTTTGCGCATTTTTGAAACCGGTCCAGATGATGTGTTCTATTCCTGACACGTTAAATTCCAACTCCTCTTCTCATTTTCCCAGTGAAGAATTGACAATGGCTGTAATTCAGGTTTTTGGGTGCAAAGGTCCAACATTCTACCATTGTCCTGGCTTAATGTTTAGCTTATTAGATGTTAATATTTAATCAAAAAGTGCAGGCTGGGACTGTTGCTGGACCCAGTTCTGCCAGTCATTAACCCAGGTCTGTCCACAGAAATGTTTCCAGCCTCTGCCATCCAGCCTGTCACCTGTAGCTGTGAGCTGTCAGCACTCTTCATCGGCCAGTCCCTCAGCTTTTTCCTGCAGAGGTTTATGTTTATGTACAATCGTTTAAGTGCAACAGCGTGTCTGACTTGATCATCAGGTTCTCTGTCAGTTGGGTCGTAACACAAATGACTGATAGGTCACATGTTGAATGGAAACACTGTATGTACTGTGCCCTGAGGTTAGTAATGGGGGAAACACTTTAGTGTAACTCAACCCGATGTAAAAACTCTCCGACAAATTTAAGTGCGGCTGTGGTCAGCATGAGGGAAAGTGACATATCGAAACATGAAGAGTGATCAGGGTGGCGCTGGTGGTTCTGCCGCTGATCTGTCCGTTGGGGTGGAGGATTTTTCCCTACCCACATCACCGGAGGCTGAGGAAGCCCAGTGTGGTCGGATTTCTAAACAATAACTGACTTCCTAGAGTTATTGAATAAGGAAATGGTGGAATGATGAAGTTCCAACGCTATTGAGAAACAAAGCATAGATCACATAGATGGAGATGCGTCTGTCTGTTTCCGCCCCTCCTCGCTTTCTGCTCTCCTTAATACTCGATAGTGGCCTTGGCATGAGACAAAACAAAGACAGTCTATCTTAGACAATCATCATCCCGCACAGTAGCTACGCAGCATTTGGCCTTGCAATGAGCAGGCCTGTGCTCACATGTCTGAGTGGCGTGGGGCCATAGTGACTTCAGAAGAATATTCCCATAACATTCCACCCTTTTTGATCACAGAGATAATGTTTTATCTATATGATCACTCGAAAAGGAACATAAGACTGTTATGATATTTGTCTAGGATGAACCCCGACACAGCACGCACACACAGAGCTAGTTCTTAGGAGTGAGTTTTATTGAATGGTGTGGAAGATGGATGATGATGAACCCAGAGTCTTTCAACAGACAAAGGTGTAGGGTGCAGAAGCTGGCCGGCAGAAGGAGTGCAGAGAGACTGACCGGGAGGAACTCTGGAGCCGAAGACTTGAGACCAGGACGGAGCATCTGAGCCGAGGACTTGAGACCAGAACATCTGAGCCTAAAAACTCTAAGAAATCAAAAAAACACTGAAAAACTAAGGAACATTAAGTAACTCAAAACACAAGGACCCAAAAAATAACTCAAAACAAAAACAGAAACCAGAAGGCGCTGGGCAGCAAAGTCTTAATATGCTGGGCAGCAGTAAAAGTTAACGTTGGGCAGCGACGACGAGGAGCGCCGTCCTTTAATTGCTGCGCAGCGTGGGAGGCGGACTTCGCGGAAGGCGATCCAGGAAACAGAGTCAGAGGCGGGGCGTCGCGGATGCGACCCAGCAGACGAACCAGAAGCGTGACGTCGCAACTCCGCGACCATGGCGAGACGAAACAGAGGAGAGGCGTCGCCGTACGGCGACACAGGCTAGATGAAGCAGAGGCGGGGTGTCGCCACACGGCGACCCAGGCGAGATGAACCGGAGGCGAGGCATATCCTACCAGCTTCTGCACCAGGCCCTGTGCGTGCTCGGGTTCATCCCTTGGCCGATCCATAATGTTATGCTAGGATGAACCCCGACACAGCACGCACACACAGAGCTAGTTCTTAGGAGTGAGTTTTATTGAATGGTGTGGAAGATGGATGATGATGAACCCAGAGTCTTTCAACAGACGGAGGTGTAGGGTGCAGAAGCTGGCCGGCAGGAGGAGTGCAGAGAGACTGACCGGGAGGAACTCTGGAGCCGAAGACTTGAGACCAGGATGGAGCATCTGAGCCGAGGACTTGAGAGCAGAACATCTGAGCCGAGGACTTGAGAGCAGAACATCTGAGCCGTGGACTTGAGACCAGAACATCTGAGTCGTGGACTTGAGACCAGAACGTCGGCGCCGCGGACCTGAGACCAGAACGTCGGCGCCGTGGACTTGAGACCAGAATGTCGGCGCCGTGGACTTGAGACCGGAACAGCTCACCAGGAGTTGAGAACTGGAGTGGAACAGAGCTGAGCTGGATCTAGGCAGAGACTGGAACAAAAACAAAGGTGACGGAAACTCTAATGGCTGACTGGAACAAAAACTGAGCTGACAAGGATTCTGGCAGAGACGGAGCGAGAGTGAACGCTATGGACCGGCGACAAGAACACAATGAGGTGAGTCTTATAAAGAGGTGAACACAGGTGGCAACAGATCAGGGGTAATTGCAGCCTGACAGGTGACGGGAATGAAAACTAATTAGTGTCCAGAGGTGTGACTAAAGCTGAGTGAGGGAGAGCTAAGTGAACTACAAAATAACAAAGAAGCTAGACAAAACTTAAACCATGACAAAGATGACACATCACATGAGTATACGGGAAACACAAAGGAATCATATACTCAGTTATAATTCATAAGGCTGGAACTTTTAGTAATGATCAACATGAATGCTACATAGAGTTTTAATACACAAGATCAAAGGTTTAGCATTTATCTACAATTTGGGTTTGAACTAATTGAGTTAGGCCTGTTTTAGGTTGCTACACGCACAGGTTAAACTCATTTTATTTTATTACTTTTCTTCTGAAAGTTGCCTTCAACTCGTCCAACATAACTTATATAATAATTAAGAAGTCTCCTCATGTCTCATCAGTATCAAACTCTCCTTTAATGCTGCATTTTAATGGGTGGATTAAGGATGTTCTTGGATGAATGCGTCTCTGCGTTCGTATTTGTCTAGGCCTCTAATGGATCTATGTGTGTTGAGCGGGGACCTGGTCAGGACAGGGTAGGTTTTCTCTGATGCTTCCTCTTTTTGGCAACCCCAAAGAAAACAAAACCCTTTACAGTCAGTGTTAGGTTTCAGGTAATCCCTGTGGGACCACCTCGTCATCTCCTGTGTCCAGCCTGGTTCCAAGTGCCTTACGCCATCGAAACACTTTCACCACCTGTGACAAGTTTACAACAGTTCCAAACCGCAGCAGCAACCACACACAGGGGGTGTCTTCACATCCCCTGTGTGTGAAATGTCTCTCGTTGTGAGCCCAGGATGTTACCTTATGTCCTGTTCAAGATGTTCTTTGCACAAAAGAAGTTCCAATGTCAGGTGCCATTGCAGCTGTGATGTTCCTCAGAGTAAACCTTCATTCAATGATATCACCTTCAAGCTGTTACCCTTTTATCATCACAGCCGCCCTGCAGTCCTGACCAGATCCAAAATGTCCCACTAATCTAATTGGCCTTATTTCTTTTCTGTATGCAAGTAAGAGGATAGTAATTAAATTATCCTGGTCTAAAAGATCAGAATCAGAATCATTTCACCATTGAAATTCACGAGAGCTATTGTTAAAGCAACAATGCCCACGTGCATGGCAGTTGGATGTTCCAATACATCGGGTAAAAGTGGAAAAAACATTACTTATTTCAACTTTCCGATTCATGAGCCACCACGGGCCTGTCGCTGGATTGCCCACTTGAAGAGGGAGGATTTTCCATCTAACTTCTGGCCAGAGAGAAACAACGTCATATGCAGCCAACATTTCGAAGAAGAATGTTTTGAAGATGACATGAGAGCGAGAATTTTCGGTAGGTTTTTCTTTTTTATAATGTAGAATTTGCCGGGACATTTGGTTACCCGACCAGAGGGGCAGAGTGAAATTTCTTGCAGTATTTTTTAAATGGGGCTTAAATTTGAAAAGCTTGCAAGTGTTTTGTGCCAATTTCATTTTTTAGTGCTGGAAAATAATCCTCTTGCCATCTCATGAAGGAAAGGTTTGGATCTTCGCGCCAACGCCCCAGAGACTCTCCGCAACCAGGAGCCCCTCCTCCTAAAAAAGAGGTTAAAATCTTTCTGTTAGCACATTCCAATTATATTGACCAGGTTTCTTAGAAAAGACAAGAGCAGAAAGCAGGATAGAAGTGTTAAGAGCGGTAAAGCAACAGAAATTTCGAGCCACCACCTTTCTCTGCTGGAAGATCTAAAAAAACACCACAGTAATTAACCTTTGATCTTGTGTGTTGACAATCTATGAAGCATTCATGTTGATCATTACTAAAAGTTCCAGCACTGCCCTGTTCCAACACGGGAAAATTTGGGGTCCCACATCATGAGTTTACTGAAATGGTTCCTTTGTGTTTAGTTTACATATTGATGTGATAGGTCATCTTGTTTCGTGAGTAATCACATAGATAAAACATTATCTCTGTGATCAAAAAGGGTGGAATGTTATGGGAATATTCTTCTGAAGTCACTATGACCTCACGCCACTCGGACATGTGAGCACGGGCTGATTGCAAGGCCAAATGCTGTGTAGCTACTGTGCGGGACGATGATTGTCTAAGATTGACTGTCTTTGTTTTGTCTCATGCCAAGGGCACTGGCGAGTATTAAGGAGAGCAGAAAGCGAGGAGGGGAAGAAAGAGTCAGACGCAGACTGCAGCGGGACCGAGAGGTGTGATTACTTTCCATCTATGTGATCTCAGCTCTGTTTCTGAATAAAAGTGCTGGAACTTCATCATTCCACCGTTTCCTTATGCAATAACTCTAGGAAGTTAGTCATTGTTTTGAATTATGACCACACCTAGCGGGGCTGAGCCTTATCATTTCCAGCTGCGAGCTCAATGCGCTGACTCAGCGATGCCCAAAGCCGACGCCGTTAGGCAGTGGAGGACAGAATGGGTGCAGTTTCTGAGTGGTGAAGTGATGTCAGCAGCATCATTCCTAACACAGGTTCAACACAGTAACAAACACTAAAAACTATCGATTAATGCCCCCAATGCTCGTGATTCCAACTCCCGAGTCTGACTCAGGGGCGTCGGGGTCTCTGTCTGACTGAGATGCTTTTATACCTGAATGCAGAACGAAAGCATTTACCGTTTGAACCAATAGGAAAAATTCAACTGCAATAGCCACCGTTCAACCCTAACAGGGCAGCACTAGGACAGTTTTAACACCAATATAGAAGAACTAAACAAGTTCAGACAAAAATGTAAACAATTGCACGGTAACATTAAAGTAGCACCCTTAGGCCCAGTTAATATAGTTTATCTGTAAGAAAAGTTGATCTTGGGCAGACTTAGACTTCAACTTGAAGGGACTATTCCATGGAAAAGTAATGCTAGGTTGTTTTTATTTCTACACAGGAGTGTAACTAAGATTTAATTAAAGGGGGCTTTTCTGGGAAACAATGTTAAAGCTGATAACATGGGATTTCTTCTGAATTTTGTGACTGCATTTCTTATCTGTCCAGTGAGAGTCAGAGTTGACTGCTCTAATAGAAAGCAAAGAATCTCTGTAGAGTCACAATGACAGAAGATATTTAAACAAAAGCTTTCCAGAAGGTGTAATGTGTAGACATATTGGTGAGACTTTGCTTTGAATCCAGTCAAATTGGTGTTACTGTACATGCAGAGATAGGTGCAAAACAATTCATACCCCTGACAGATTCAGGTTTAAAGTTAATTGTTCAATTTAATCTTCTTCAATTGCACAGCTATGATAAATGAAGCAACTTTAAGTTTCCCTTGTAGCTACAGCTAATTTTAATTTATTATTTCCCTGTACATGACAATACAAGGCTATCAGCAATCATTACAGTCACTGAACCACAGTGCATGAAATCCCGTTGTCCAGCCCACCTGGGGAAATCCCGTTCTTGGCCTATTTAAGGACGGAGCTCGACACATGCGGTATGTAGCAATTGCTGGATTCCTTCAGACCTGTCACACCACTTCAGCTTCTCCCACAACAGAGCGAGAACACCGGCAGTGTGAGAATGGCAAGCAGAAAAGCGTGTCTCTTCGCAGCTCTCTGCTCCCTGCTCATCGTCGCCAGCCTCATCAGTGGCTCCGAGTCAGGTGAGTGAGACAAATCTGTGAGAGCTCCGATGTTTTTTCACAGCAAAGGAAGAAAGATGGGGATTATTAACAGTTTTTATTCCTGCGTTCACAGCGAGCTGCTGCATGCAATACACCAAGAGGAAGCTCCACTGCAAAGCCGTGAGGGGCTACAACATTCAGACCATCAACGGCTCCTGTGACATCAGCGCCATCATGTAAGTTATGACTCTAACATTCAGATACGCCTGATTGTTAAAAACCTACAGTTATGGGAGTTTTTTCAGCTATTAAGAACAAAATAAGACTGTAATTGATAATTAGTAGAAATACTGCTCGAAGAGAGGAAAAATAAGACAACCACTGCTGAACTTGCCTATTTCTGCACTTAATGCACTGCAGCAAGCGGTTAGATAAGCCATTTTTAGGATTATATCACTAGCAAAAGCAGCTTCTTGTGCAGTTAATGAATGAAAACCAAAAGGCTTGCTAAATATCTACCAGAGACACTCAGCAGGGTGTCTCAAGACCGGGGGTCTGCCAGGAATGACAGCTCACGCATGTGCTTGGTCCTCTCTGCAGCTTCCACCTTGGCGGGAAGTTTGTGTGTGCTGACCCTTTGAAGCAGTGGACCATGAGGGCGATGAAATGTGTTCAGTAAGTATATTAAATATTCCTCTTCACATGCAGGCCAACTTTGGCTCTTTTGCACCCTCTTACTGATCAAATCTGTGTTGCTCTTTCCAGTGAGAGAAGGAAGAGGAATGCTGAACAAATGGGACACTTGAAAAATGGCCACTAAACGTTCCTTACCTGGAGCCAAACTGGATGAAGAAAATAGGAGAAATTGTATATGAGCTTCGTGCGGAAAGGTTCATCTGGGACCTTTTCTATCCCTTCTGTTTTATAAACAGGAACGTGTAATATTAATAATAGCTGTAGTTGTAGTTTTGATAAAATGCTATGAAAATAACATGATGATGTTGTTGTATGTTAGCATTTTTGTTGTATTATTGTTGCTCTAAGAGCTAATACAACACATTGTTGCATTATTTTTTCAATAAATGTCCCTGAACTGACGTCACAATTAAGGCTGGTTTATGTGTTTATGAAACACTGAGGCATCTCTGTTAACATCACAAAGCTATTGAGGTAAATGTTTTGCAGAGATGCAGCTTTTGATTTGCTTTTTAAGTAAACTTATATGAAAACATATCTAATCAAATTGATTCATTGCAGTCCAAGCAAGCCGACCCATTAAGATTCTATTACACAACTGGATTTCTAATGCACAAATTGAAACATGAGCTATTTGGAGAAATGTTTCTGGAGAATTGTTAACAGATTTGCGGAAAGAACCAAAATACATAAAAAGGCTGCAGATGAAAAGGGTGAGTAACAACCTTCAGTATGAACAGAGAATAAAATGTAGAAATGAATAAAAGCCAGAGAGAAAATAACGGAATTCAGGGGCAGCAAAATGAGGTTTTGACCACTGTAATATCAAGTAATTTAGTAACCAACCAGTAACTAAACAGGTAATTTAATCAACAAAACAAGAATAAAAAAGTAATTCAAGCCATATAACTTAAAAAATTATGTTACAAATAACAGTAAACCAAATTAATATGACATGCTCATAACTGTAAGGAAGGTACACACTCATTCAATAAACTAGAATATTATTGAAAAGTTTGTCTTTCAGTAACTCCAACACTAAGTGAAACACATTATATAGTTAATTTACAGACAAATGGGTGTTTTAAACTCTTCATTTTCTGTTAATTTCCTTGATTTCCCGCTTACAGCAAATGAAAACACATTTAGGATTAGAATATTATCAGACCTATAAAAAACAAACACCTTTTTAATACAGAAATGTGGGCGCAATAAAAAGCAAGCTTAATACATACCTAAAGGTTGTTGTTTTCAAAAGGTACTTTTAATAAAAAATGAGCCTCATCGGAATGCATTTTGTAGTTTACTGAACATGATTGCATGTTATATAGAGCTGGACTCATTATCTGTCCTTTACTTGCTTAGCAGTTAATTATAAAAGTAGGAAATTGCTAAAATAAATAAAATTGCATGTGCCTGTTAACTGCATATCTATGGAAGCCCATTTCTGCCACTCTGATCAATAAAAAATGTTTATCTCATAATCATGAGATAGCTAAATCGTAATTATGAGATACTATCTCAAAATTATGATGATAAAATGGGCTTCCATATAGTTTAGATCCTCAATTTCTACAGTTCACCCTAAAATAAAATATGGCGCCTGGTCAAATCAAAGTGAGTCGCCTCCAGTGAATCAATGATATTGGCCGGAGTCCTTTTCTTACAACAGTGCGATGAATTTCACCTTTAAGCAGCTTTAGGTGTCTGTGGCTGGGCCCGGTGTACCATTGCACTGTAAAGGCTGGGAGATTTGGTCATGTTTGGCTTTTTGCACCACATGTGTTTCTACACATCCAGTCATTCTAACATCACTGACAACTGATTAAACAAATTACTTTTTGGTTTAGGTGGTGTTGACCCCGTCTGTTTGTTACGGTCCTAAGCCAGGCTCTAAAAGTACACTATTTGTAAGTCATAGAAAATTAACTCAAGTCTCGCTTTGTCAAAGCAAGTCCAGAAGGTCCCCAAGGCAGGTACAAATAAACAATATACAAGGGTCTTTGACAAAGGAATCCTTTTTGAAGCTAAACATAACAACCAAAACCACTCATCTTGTTATTGTTCCACCTATTTGCATGGCAATAGCTTATTTATGACTGTTAGCTGATATTATAATGTACTGATAAGTTCATAAAGTTAAAAAATTCAAAAATAGGTATATACTGCTGAAGGTGTTACTATTTGTATCATTCAGAAACTTCCTTAGTCATCCAGGGTAATGCAGATAGTAACTGATTATCATGCGTTTCCTTCCCCCTCACTGTGCCTGTGTTACATTGAGGAGGAAATTGTCTTCATTGTGGTCATTTCCGGTCTGCAAAGCCTTCCTCAGCTTCTCCCAGAACACCTCTGGCTGGTCTGCGGCTCGAGGCCAGCTCAGGTAGGTCTGCTTCTTCAGCAGCTTCCTCATGCGGTGGTAAGGAGACAGCAGGTAGGTGGGGATGTCCTCCAGGAAGACCAGGATCAGCACATCCTCCCGCTCGTCAAAGAGGCGGAAGCTGCGGTGGCAAAAAGGAGAGGAAGCTACTTTAGGATGGAAAATAAAACTTGACCAATAGAAGCGTTTAAATGATGCAGCGGGTGATCAGTTCGTATCTGAAATCTACGAGTTATGCAGAAAAATAAAACTGTTGAAAGCGGTGAAATGAAAACAAGAGGCAACATACAGTCTAGAAACCTGGAGGTTGAAGTCAAGGTATTATTGGGGGAAGACAAGACAGAAAATTATAAGCAGCTGATGAAATGACACAAATACTAACAAAAGAAAAAATAGGATCACAAAGAAGCAAAGGTCTAAGGGCCACTTTTATTCACCTGCTACGTAAGCCTCATAGTCTCTCAGTGAAAAACACTGAAACAAATACTACCTTTAATTCATGTTTATTCAAAATCAAATCTTTAGAAAGAATCATTTTCAACAAAAAGTGGTACAGTTACTAACACTACTGTCAATGCTATACACAAACTCTACTATCATGCAACCTGTAGATGCATCCCCTCTGCAACACACCTAAATCATATGACTGATCTCTCTCATCAGCAGATCAATCAGCTCTGCAGAGGCTTGGTCATCAGCCAGATAATAGTCTGCTTGCCAATCATTCTAATAAACTGTGAATTAAATGCAGGATAGTGGTTCTGAAGGACTTGAACACAAACAGGTCCACAGAGTGACGGGTCCCCCACCTTCCTTAACACTAATCCACTGTTTCACGGCCGACTGGAGTGTTTGATGCTAAAAAAGGTTGTTTTTTTTTCATCTGACCAAAGCATGTGAAGTTCTAGCAGAGATCAGTAAATTTCACCTGTGGATGTTTATGATGGTAGGAAAAAAAACGTCTCTCTCCAGGGTTCCTCCCAAACAACAAACAGGCATGTAGGTGGCATTTAAAGATTGTTTTGGAGACTAGATGACCTCAAGATGCTGCAGTTTCCTAAATGAACTTTAGACATGTTTTTAATTGTCCTTTAGTGTCCTTCTCATTGCAAGACAAATTTTAGTCCTAGCTCAGACAAGTGGCCATTCTTAGACATTCTTAAAAAACGTTGATCAGCCTAAAAGTTTGATATAAGCGTTTTAAAAAAGCTTCAGTTAAATTTAGTTCAAATGGATTGTTTGAGGTATTGTGCCAACAGTAATTTTGTGGAAAAACTAACATTTCTTAACAAAATTAATATACTTAAATTTAGTGTTGTGTTTTTCTTAAAGTTTCAGAGGAAATTTCTGCTATTAATGGTGTATTTATTTCTTACTTTTTACGCATCTTTAGCAAGTGTCCTAATACATGTGGCCAGTCACTAAAACCTACATGAAGACAGAAAAGCTTCAGTTTATTAAACAACCAACAACTTACAGAAAAGAGACACGTCAAAGAAAGACAAAATAATCTACAGCAAGAGAGGAAATGTCAACAAGAAGTTTAGAAATTATTGCTAAATTGATGCCAATAAAGACCAGAAAAGGAAGACAGACACTGAAACACCTGCTCCTTTATAGTGTGGGTAACAATGAGCTTTTGCTGTCTCATATTTACATTCACAACATGCATTACCTGGCGGTCTGGACCTCCTTGGAGCACCACTCGCTCTCAAGGTATCTGTGGCTGACGACGCAGATGGTCTTCCTGCTTCCATAGATGGCGTCTGTGATGTTGTCTATGATGGGCTTCCCTGGGAGACAAAGGAGTCGGTAATGAATGCTGAGTAGCCGCAGACCATAATGCGATGGCCATGCAGTGACACCATCTGGAAGGCACGTGAATGTACAACTTTCATTTATATGAAGGTAAATAATAGGTGGGAAAATATTTACATAATTTCTGTGGACTGAACTTAAACTGCTTTGGGAAGACGGGGAAAGGCATGCGCTTTCATAACTGGACTCAGAAGTCTAAAAAAGAGACTCTTAATTATGCTTAACTACAAACCAATGCCTCTTAAAATGCTGTCAGCACTGGAAAATAATTTCTGCTGCAACTGGAAAATGATTCAAATAACCATGTATGAACCTGTAAAAGTCTGTTTTTTACAGGACATTTTTACTGTCACGATCAGCTTTGCTTGGACAAATTTTAGTACAAGTTAAGATGAGAATTTTAGTTGTTACAATGTTAGCTTGCTTTATCACTTACTCACTATATTGTGCTTAAAGGGAGAGGTTTTCTGCTCCTAAACACCAGTATCCATAAGCTACATCTCAGCTGATAAATGCCATCGTTTTGACCTTTGTGCCTTAACAATATGAACACAGAACATCCGTGGGATCATGACAGTACCCCCAGTCTACCGGGAGGGGCTTCTAGCTATAGAAATATGTAAAAACAAAACCCAAACTAAAACCAGGTAGGTGGAGGGGGCCTCGGAAAGCAGACCAAATACGGAGTCCGAAAAAAAAATGGTGCAGATAAAAGAACATTGTCACCATGAAGTTCAAGCCCAATCAAAGACTGCAGGAACCCATGTTAGACCTCAGGAGGTAAACCCTGATACTCAAACCCCCAACATAGCTTAGGAGGCTACCGCAGCAGCTGGAAAAGCCTTTTTTTGGATCTCAAGGAAGTGAATGTAGAGGTGAAAGCAGCCAGCAAAGAGTCGAAAGAGAAAGGCCAGTTTGGAAAGTGACAGGTACTCGAGCAAGAAGCGATTCCTCCTAGACAGAAACTTCTCTGAGAAAAAAGGAACAGAAACATGAGACGGACTCTGTTGGGTCCATCAGAGAGCTTCTGAGTTTCCCCCGGGGAACTGAGAAGCAGTGCTTTTCTACACGGGTTATTCTCAGCCACCTCAGGAAAAACAGGAACCAGTTGATATGGCAAGGCAAGGCAAATTTATTTGTATAGCACAATTCAGTATAGAGACAATGCAACGTGCTTTACATGATTAAAATACAGGAAAATAAAACAGAATATAAGCAAGTAGGAATAAAATGTAGAAACAAAATAGAACATCAATAAACAGTTGGACTAAAAAAGTTGAACTAATGCTGTTTCAGTAGAACAGTTTAACTAGAACAGTCAAAAACAGTCCTAAACAAATGTGTTTTTAATCTTGATTTAAAAGAACTCAGGTTTTCTGCACTTTTACAGTTTTCTGGGAGTTTGTTCCAGATCAGTGGAGCATAGGAACTAAATGCTGCTTCTCCTTGTTTAGTTCTGGTTCTAGGTATGCAGAGTAGGCTGGAGCCAAAAGACCTGAGTGGTCTGGAGGGTTGATACACTGATAACAAGTCTGTGATGTATTTAGGTGCTAAGCCATTCAGGGATCTTTAGACTAACAGAAGTATTTTAAAGTCTATTCTCTGAGATACAGGGAGCCAGTGTAAGGACTTTAGAACTGGGGTGATGTTCTCTACTTTCTTAGTCTTAGTGAGGACGCGGGCAGCAGCGTTCTGGATCAGCTGCAGCTGTCTGATCCACTTTGTAGGCAGACCTGTGAAAACACCGTTGCAATAATCAATTCAACTAAAAATAAACGCATGGATTAGTTTTTCCAGATCCTTTTGAGACATTAGTCCTTTAATCCTGGAAATGTTCTTCAGGTGATAGAAAGCCGATCTTGTAATTGTCTTTAGGTGCTTTTGGAGGTTCAGGTCTGAGTCCATCACTACACCCAGGTTTCCGGCCTGATCAGTGATTTTTAGCTGAAGCAGCTGAAGCTGTGTGCTAACTTATGATCTCTCCTCTATTGGTCCAAATATTATTACTTCTGTTTTGTTTTTATTCAATTGAAGAAAATTGTGGCACATCCAGGCATTGATTTCTTCTAGGCATTTACTCAGTGCCTGAATTGGTTCATAGTCACCTGGTGACATGGTGATGTAAAGCTGTGTGTCGTCTGCGTAGTTATGGTAGCTGATGTTGTTGTTTTTTATGATCTGAGCAAGAGGGAGCATGTAGATGTTGAATAGGAGGGGACCCAGGATGGACCCTTGGGGAACCCCACATGTGATTTTTGTCATTTCTGATGTAAAGTCACCTACTGATACAAAAAAGTCCCTGTCCTTTAAGTAGGATTTAAACCAGTTAAGAGCTGTACCAGAGAGGCCGACCCAGTTCTCCAGGCGTTCTAAGAGAATGGAGTGATCGACAGTATCGAATGCTGCACTGAGGTCCAACAGAACCAGCACTGTGGTTCTTCCACAGTCAGTATTTATATGGATGTCATTAAACACCTTGATAAGGGCGGTCTCTGTACTGTGGTGAGCACGGAAGTTTATTATCTGAGTCAACTCAGACGCTATGACAGGCAAAACTTTCTTAAAGAAAGCTGTGGGGAGAACATCAAGGCAGCCGGAGGAGGAACTTAGCTGCTGAATGATCTCTTCTAAGCTTTTGTAGTTTATTTGGCTGAATTGGGACATTTTGTCAGGATAGGTTCCTGCTGGATACAGCTTTGGTTCTGGAGTTGACATGGATGTACAAACTGATCCTCTAATCTTTAGGATTTTCTCAGTAAAGACGTTTGCAAATTCATTGCAGGCCCTGGTGGAATGGAGTGCAGAAGTCAAGGACACAGGAGGATTTGTTAATCTGTCGACTGTGGCAAATAAGACACGAGCATTGTTAATGTGTTTCTTAATGATCTCAGAGAAGAAAGATTCTCTTGCTTTTTTCAATTGTAAGTTATATCTGTAAAGTCTCTCTTTATAGATGTCGTAGTGAACCTGGAGTCTCGTCTTTCTCCACCTGCGTTCAGCTTTCCGACATTCCCTTTTTTCACCTCTAACTGCTGGAGCATTTCTCCAAGGAGATTTTTCTTCCCGGAAAGAACTTTCACTTTAACTGGAGCAATGCAGTCAATGATGCTTGAGAGAAAATGGCGCTCTACACACCAAGAGGAATCCTACTTAATCTGGAGGGACAGTCTATTGTTGTATAACAAGACCCTTCGCAGAGTTAGAGCAGCATATTTTTCATCATTAATTGAAGAGAATAAAAATAATCCTAGATTTCTCTTTAGTACAGTTGCCAAACTTACTCAGAGCTGCAGCTCTGTTGATCCATCCATTCCCTTAGCTCTTAGTAGTAATGATTTTATGGGATTCTTCATAAATAAAATTGATGCCATTAAAAATAAAATAATTGGCATCCTCCCAAACATGATTACCTCATCCCCAGTAAGTAAGGCAGCATTGGAGGAATCTTTAGAACCTGCGCTGTGTCTGAACTGTTTAGAAGCAGTAGAGCTTTCTGAGCTATCTAAAATCTTAGCTTCATCTAAACCTTCTACCTGTATGTTAGACCCAATCCCAACCAAGTTGTTTAAGGAGGTATTCCCTTTGATCAGTGGTCCTATTTTAGACATGATTAATCTATCCTTAGTAAATGGATATGTACCACAGGTTTTTAAAGTAGCTGTTATTAAACCTTTACTTAAGAAACCTTCTCTTGATCAAGATGAGCTAGTAAACTACAGACCTATATCTAATCTTCTTTTCTTATCTAAAATTCTTGAGAAAGTAGTTGCTAATCAACTTTGTGAACATTTACAAAGCAATGACCTACTTGAGGAGTTTCAGTCAGGCTTCAGAGCTCATCATAGCACTGAAACGGCTCTGGTGAAGGTCACTAATGATATTCTCATGGCCTCAGATAATGGACTTGTGTCTGTACTTGTCCTGTTAGATCTTAGTGCTGCATTTGATACAGTTGATCATAATATTCTCCTACAAAGACTTGAACATACTGTAGGGATTAAGGGGAAAGCATTAGGCTGGTTTAAATCTTATCTGTCGGACAGATTCCAGTTTGTTCATGTTAATAATAAATCTTCCTCAAACTCTAGGGTCACCTGTGGAGTACCACAGGGTTCAGTCCTTGGACCAATTCTCTTTACTATATATATGCTTCCGATCGGCAAAATTATCAGACAGCATGGGATTAATTTCCACTGTTATGCTGATGACACTCAGCTATATCTATCCATAAATCCTGATGAATCCAATCAATTACTTCGACTGCAGTCATGTCTTGATGACATCAAAAGCTGGATGACTTTAAATTTCCTGCATCTAAATTCTGACAAGACCGAAGTTGTAACCTTTGGGCCAGAGTCCTCAAAAAATAAACTTCTTAACCAATCACTTAATCTGGATGACATTAACTTGGCCTCTGGTAATAAAGTAAAAAACCTTGGTGTTATTTTTGACCAAGACATGTCATTTAAATCCCATATTAAACAGGTTTCCAGAGTTTCCTTTTTTCACCTCCGGAATATCGCCAAAATTAGAAACATTCTGTCCAGGAGTGATGCTGAAAAACTAGTCCATGCATTTGTTACTTCAAGGCTGGACTATTGTAATTCTTTACTATCAGGAAGTCCACAAAATGCAATTCAAAGTCTTCAGCTGATCCAAAATGCTGCAGCAAGAGTTCTGATGAAAATCAACAAGAGGGATCATATTTCTCCAATTTTAGCTTCCCTTCATTGGCTTCCTGTTAAATCAAGAATAGAATTTAAAATTCTTCTTCTAACGTATAAAGCCCTTAATAATCAAGCTCCATCATATATCAGAGCTCTGATTACTCCGTATGTTCCTAACAGAGCACTTCGCTCTCAGACTGCAGGTCTGCTGGTGGTTCCTAGAGTCTCTAAAAGTAGAATGGGAGGCAGATCCTTTAGCTATCAGGCTCCTCTCCTGTGGAACCAACTCCCAGTTTTGGTCCGTGAAGCAGACACCCTGTCTACTTTTAAGACTAATCTTAAAATCTTCCTTTTTGACAAAGCTTATAACTAGAGTGGCTCATGTTACTCTGAGCTACCTATATAGTTTTGCTGCTATAGGCTTAGGCTACTGGAGGACATCAGAGCCTATTTTTCTCACTCTACTGATTTCTACTGTTCTCCAGTCTACTGTTCTCCAGATTTGCATTGCATTACATTGAAATGACTGTTGTCATTTCAGCTTTTAACTTTTTGTTCTCTCTCTTTTTTCTTCATAGTAGGTACACCTGGTCTGACGTTCTGTTGACTGTGAAATCATCCAGGGAGGACAGATCACCGACTATTACCATCTAATGTAGAACAGATTACTAGATCAATGTGTGCTTCTGTGCTTTTTTTGTCTCTCTTGTTGTGTCTCTGCTCTGTCTTCTGTAACCCCAGTCGGTCGAGGCAGATGACCGTTCATACTGAGCCCGGTTCTGCCGGAGGTTTTTTTTTCCCGTTAATGGGTGGTTTTTCTTCCCACTGTCGCTTCATGCTTGCTCAGTATGAGGGATTGCAGCAAAGCCATGTACAATGCAGACGACTCTCCCTGTGGCTCTACGGTTCCCCAGGAGTGAATGCTGCTTGTCGGGACTTTGATGCAATCAACTGGTTTCCTTATATAGGACATTTTGACCAATCTGTATAATCTGACCCAATCTGTATAATATGATTGAACTTGATTTTGTAAAGTGCCTTGAGATGACATGTTTCATGATTTGGCGCTATATAAATAAAATTGAATTGAATTGAATTGGACTTTAGACTGAAAGTTATCTACTAGCTCATCTACTGAGTTGCAGCCCAAGGTTGAAGTATCAGAGTAAGCTTGAATAAAAGTTTCCGTGGCATTGTCCTTAAAGGTGCGTTTTCTTACGATGTCCCTTTGGCTAAATGAGTCACTGGAAATTATGCTTTCAAAGGTAACAGAAAAGTGATCGGATAAGGCAACATCAGTTACATTGACCTTAAAAATCTTTAGACCTTTAGTGATGATCAAGTCTAAAATATGATATGGCTTCATATAAGGCTTTGCTGGTGTTGACTGATGTGGTCATAGGTTATAAGTAGGGTTGATGTGGCCTCTGTGGGAGCTTGAGGTGAGACTGAGGCTTTCGTCCTAAGAAAGCATACAAACAATGTGGTGAAAAAGTGTTTGCCCTTTTAAAGATGTGCACTTTTTTTCTTTTTTGTCACTAAAGTATGCTTCAGATAGTTAAACACATTTTAATATTGGACAAAAATAGCTAAGGTAAGTAAAAAAGTAGTTTTCAAATAATTTCATTCATTAAAGATAGCTAAAAAAACAATTTACCCCATGAGAAAAAGTAATTTCCCCTTGTCTGGAATCCTAAATTGACTCTTTTTTTTTTACAATATTCAGCTGTCAAAAAGGTTCTATTTCGGTTATTTATTATATCTGCAGGTCAGGTAGCAATCAGGCTGTGTCTGAAATTCAATTCAATTCAATTCAATTTTATTTATATAGCGCCAATTCATGAAACATGTCATCTCAAGGCACTTTACAAAGTTAAGTTCAATCATATTATACAGATTGGGTCAGATTATACAGATTGGTCAAAAATGTTCCTATATAAGAACACCAGTTGATTGCATCAAAGTCCCGACAAGCAGCATTCACTCCTGGAGAAGCGTAGAGCCACAGGGAGAGTCGTCTGCATTGTACATGGCCTTGCTGCAATCCCTCATACTGAGCAAGCATGAAGCGACAGTGGAAAGAAAAAACACCCGTTAGCGGGAAGGAAAAACCTCTAGCAGAACCGGGCTCAGTATGAACGGTCATCTGCCTCGACCGACTGGGGGTTACAGAAGACAGAGCAGAGACACAACAAGACAGACAAAAAGCACAGAAGCACACATTGATCTAGTAATCTGTTCTACATTAGATGGTAATAGTCGGTGATCTGTCCTCCCTGGATGATTTCACAGTCAACAGAACGTCAGACCAGGTGTACCTACTATGAAGAAAAAAGAGAGAGAACAAAAAGTTAAAAGCTGAAATGACAACAGTCATTTCAATGTAATGCAATGCAAATCTGGAGAACAGTAGACTGGAGAACAGTAGAAATCAGTAGAGTGAGAAAAATAGGCCCTGATGTCCTCCAGTAGCCTAAGCCTATAGCAGCATAACTATAAAGGTAGCTCAGAGTAACATGAGCAACTCTAGTTATAAGCTTTGTCAAAAAGGAAGGTTTTAAGATTAGTCTTAAAAGTAGACAGGGTCCAAAACTGGGAGTTGGTTCCACAGGAGAGGAGCCTGATAGCTAAAGGATCTGCCTCCCATTCTACTTTTAGAGACTCTAGGAACCACCAGCAGACCTGCAGTCTGAGAGCGAAGTGCTCTGTTAGGAACATACGGAGTAATCAGAGCTCTGATATATGATGGAGCTTGATTATTAAGGGCTTTATACGTTAGAAGAAGAATTTTAAATTCTATTCTTGATTTAACAGGAAGCCAATGAAGGGAAGCTAAAATTGGAGAAATATGATCCCTCTTGTTGATTTTCATCAGAACTCTTGCTGCAGCATTTTGGATAAGCTGAAGACTTTGAATTGCATTTTGTGGACTTCCTGATAGTAAAGAATTACAATAGTCCAGCCTTGAAGTAACAAATGCATGGACTAGTTTTTCAGCATCACTCCTGGACAGAATGTTTCTAATTTTGGCGATATTCCGGAGGTGAAAAAAGGAAACTCTGGAAACCTGTTTAATATGGGATTTAAATGACATGTCTTGGTCAAAAATAACACCAAGGTTTTTTACTTTATTACCAGAGGCCAAGTTAATGTCATCCAGATTAAGTGATTGGTTAAGAAGTTTATTTTTTGAGGACTCTGGCCCAAAGATTACAACTTCGGTCTTGTCAGAATTTAGATGCAGGAAATTTAAAGTCATCCAGCTTTTGATGTCATCAAGACATGACTGCAGTCGAAGTAATTGATTGGATTCATCAGGATTTATGGATAGACATAGCTGAGTGTCATCAGCATAACAGTGGAAATTAATCCCATGCTGTCTGATAATTTTGCCGATCGGAAGCATATATATAGTAAAGAGAATTGGTCCAAGGACTGAACCCTATGGTACTCCACAGGTGACCCTAGAGTTTGAGGAAGATTTATTATTAACATGAACAAACTGGAATCTGTCCGACAGATAAGATTTAAACCAGCCTAATGCTTTCCCCTTAATCCCTACAGTATGTTCAAGTCTTTGTAGGAGAATATTGTGATCAACTGTATCAAATGCAGCACTAAGATCTAACAGGACAAGTACAGACACAAGTCCATTATCTGAGGCCATGAGAATATCATTGGTGACCTTCACCAGAGCTGTTTCAGTGCTATGATGAGCTCTGAAGCCTGACTGAAACTCCTCAAGTAGGTCATTGCTTTGTAAATGTTCACAAAGTTGATTAGCAACTACTTTCTCAAGAATTTTAGATAAGAAAAGAAGATTAGATATAGGTCTGTAGTTTACTAGCTCATCTTGATCAAGAGAAGGTTTCTTAAGTAAAGGTTTAATAACAGCTACTTTAAAAACCTGTGGTACATATCCATTTACTAAGGATAGATTAATCATGTCTAAAATAGGACCACTGATCAAAGGGAATACCTCCTTAAACAACTTGGTTGGGATTGGGTCTAACATACAGGTAGAAGGTTTAGATGAAGCTAAGATTTTAGATAGCTCAAAAAGCTCTACTGCTTCTAAACAGTTCAAACACTGTGCAGGTTCTAAAGATTCCTCCAATGCTGCCTTACTTACTGGGGATGAGGTAATCATGTTTGGGAGGATGCCAATAATTTTATTTTTAATGGCATCAATTTTATTTATGAAGAATCCCATAAAATCATTACTACTAAGAGCTAAGGGAATGGATGGATCAACAGAGCTGCAGCTCTGAGTAAGTTTGGCAACTGTACTAAAGAGAAATCTAGGATTATTTTTATTCTCTTCAATTAATGATGAAAAATATGCTGCTCTAACTCTGCGAAGGGTCTTGTTATACAACAATAGACTGTCCCTCCAGATTAAGTAGGATTCCTCTTGGTGTGTAGAGCGCCATTTTCTCTCCAATTTCCTAACATTGTGCTTCAAGGAATGCAGCTCTAAATTAAACCAGGGAGCCAGCTTCCTGTGAATTATCACCTTCTTTTTCAAGGGAGCTACATTATCTAATGCAGAACGCAATGAGGAAGTCACACTGTTAGCAAATGTATCTATTTGTGAATGGGAAGAAACAGCATTGCTGCCATCTACAGGGCATTTCTGCAATACTGAGGATATTAAGAGGGGGACAGACTCTTTAAGTTTTGATACAGCATTATCCGATAAAGATCTACTATAATGGAACCCTCTTTTGGGGGTGGAGAACTCAGTTAGATTAAACTCAAATGTTATTAAAAAATGATCAGATAGGACAGGGTTGTGAGAGAATACTGTTAATTCTTCACAATCAATGCCATATGTCAGCACAAGGTCCAAAGTATGGAGCCGAGAGTGCGTTGGCTTATGCACATTTTGAGCAAAACCAATTGAATCTAGGATAGTTTTAAAGGCTACACTAAGGTTATCACATTCAGTGTCAACATGGATGTTAAAATCACCCACTATAATAACCTTGTCAGTATTTAACACCAAATCAGATAAGAAGTCTGACAGTTGATCCAAAAACTTAGTGTAAGGGCCTGGTGGACGATACAAAACAATAAACAGAAGAGGTTTTATTGCTTTGCAGTTTGGATGAGGGAAACTGAGGGTTAAATGTTCAAAAGTACTGTAGTTGTTAATTGGCCTGGGACTAATTAATAAATCAGACTGAAAGATGGTTGCCACTCCTCCTCCTCTTCCCACAGATCTGGGAATGTGGAAATTTGAATAACTGGAGGGAGTTGACTCATTTATACTAACGTAGTCCTCTTGTAGCCAGGTTTCTGTGAGACAAAACAAATCAATCTGATTATCAGAAATCAATTCATTAACTAACAAAGTCTTTGGAGGGAGAGACCTTATATTTAATAGACCACATTTAATTATTTTATTTTTTGGTTCAAAGTGATCCGTATGGATTTTTATTAGATTTTTATGATTTGTTCCCTTTAGATCAGTTTTTGATCTGTTAAGTTTTGGCCGTGGGAAAGACACCGTCTCAATAGGATAATGGGTGGGTAACAGTACAGAAGCTGCAGAGAGGTGTGTTAAACTACGGCTCTGCTTCCTGGTCTGGACCCTGGGTTGTCAGCATTTAGGAGAACTAATAAATCCGGCCAGATTCCTAGAAAGAAGAGCTGCACCATCCAAAGTGGGATGAATGCCGTCTCTCCTGATCAGACCAGGTTTTCCCCAGAAAGTTTGCCAGTTATCAATGTAGCCCACGTCGTTTTCTGGACACCACCTAGACAACCAGCGGTTGAATGACGACATGCGGCTAAACATGTCATCACTGGTCAGATCAGGCAGGGGACCAGAGAAAATTACAGAGTCCGATATTGTTTTAGCAAACTCACACACCGAAGCAACACCAACTTTGGTGACCTCTGATCGGCGTGACCGGGTGTCATTACTGCCAGCGTGAATAACAATTTTGCGGTATTTACGCTTATCCTTAGCCAGCAGTTTTAGGTAGGATTCTATGTCGCCCGTTCTGGCCCCTGGCAGGCATTTAACTATAGTCCCTGGTTTCTTTAGTGCCACGTTTCTTAATACAGAGCTGCCAATAATTAAGGTCGGCTCCTCGGCAAGACTGTCGCTCAGAGGGGAAAATTCATTAGAAACGCAGATGGGTTGGTGGTGATCTGGGGGCTGAAATCTAGAGCTATGCTTACTACGAACCGTCACCCAGCCGGCCTGCTTAACCGGTTGTTCGAGTGCGGCTGTTGGTTCGCTACGTGAAGTTACTCTTTGTGGCTCCGCGCTAGCAAAGGAGCGGCTATCAGCTTGTTTTTCAACAGCACGGAGCCGGGTCTCCAGTTCTGACACCCTCGCCTCCAAAGCTACAAAAACACTACATTTATTACATGTAACATTATCACTAAAGGAGGCAGAGGAATAACTGAACATCTGACACAGAGAGCAGCAGATAGGAGACTTAGTCAGAGACGGAGAAGCCATTATGAGGCTAAGGCTTGGCTAACGCTAGGCTAACGCTAGGCTAAAGCTAGGCTAGCGCCCTGTTATCACGCCAAAGAACAAACCGTGTGAAACACGATGAGTTCCCAAACGTGATGAGCAGCCACAGAAAATGTTTTAAAAGTGCTTATGTTTGGAAACAGGTGTTACAGCAAAGAGGTTTAAAGATAAAAAGCGAGAGAGCCTGGAGCAAAAATCCGTCGTTCACACAGCAACAACACGAAGTGACACAATACGCCTTACCGCAAACAGGAAGTCAGCACATTGAACTCAGCTTACTAGAAGATTGAATAAAATCATAACAAAGGGACTGTAACTTTTTCACACAGATCCAGGTTGGTATGGATAGATGTTTTTTTCCCCCAAATTAATGGAATAGTGATTGAAAAACAACTTTCTGTATTATCTTTATCCAATGTTAAAATGTGTTTTATGATCTGAAGCATTTAAATCTAAAAAAATAAGTGAGAATACAATGAATATATGAATTCTGGGCAAACCCTTTTTCACAGCAATGCATGTATTAAATTGTCCATTTAAATCTTAGAGGTCTGAGTTAATGCATCGGGCCTGACTCCCCTCGGACTGCGATAGAGGTGTTTTAAAGACTGAACTCTCTCTTGTCTGGAAAGGTCTCAAGTTTGGATATTTGTGCATCTGGACCAATCATAAACACACATGGTTGGTTAATTGGACCCCTTATATTGGCATAAGAAGTGGGAGTGTGTGTTCAAGTTTTGCATTTTAGCATTTTGTGCCTCTGTTGTCAGAGGGTGATATGGTAAATACAGTACTAGGCTACTAGTTTAGAAATAAAAATTGTCCATACCTGGTTCAAAGTCTCGATGGTGCAGACACAACCTCCAGCCCTGCTCTCCTTCCAGCTTTGGTAAGAGTTCTCCGATCACCCAGGGCTCATCATGGTAGTTGTAGGAGACAAAGGCATCGTATTGATGAGGAGCTTGCTTATGTTTTTGTTTTGCGTCAAAGAGCCAAGCCAAGAACAAGTAATAGGCAGAGTACAGCTGCCACCTCAAGAAATTGTAAAAGAAAGATGCAACAGTGAATAAAAGTATCGTGCTTGTTGTGGAAACAAAGCAGATGAAGCCGGTATCCTGTAAGCAGGATGTTATGTCAAAGTCCAAAAGCTTTTTTTCTTTAAAGTCATCGGGGTAGTTGCACAGAAAGCTATATGCATTTGCAACCTGTGTTTGTGTGCTGGCAATTGTCCAGTTGAGGAACCAGGCGTTGTCACAGTCACAGGAGAAACTATTGTTCTCAAAGTCCACATATTTGAGTGATGGGAGAGACTTCATCACATCCTTGGGGATGACTGAGTATTGATTAACTTTTGCCTGCAGGAACTCCAGGTTAGTCAGGTTGGCATCTATGAGGAAATCCAGTGAGCGAATCTGTGTCCTGGATATGTAGAGGCTTTTGAGTTTTTGAATTGGGGAAAACAGTTGTGGAGACAAAGTGCCTAAATCATTTGAGCTAATATCAAGTCTTTCCAGCTTAGGCGTGTATTTAAACGTATCTTTGTCCAGGTAGATGGCCTGAATATTCCTGGCACGGAAATACAAAAGATTTGTTAAACCTTGCAAGAAGTTGACAGGAAGGTGAGATTTCAACCTGTAGTGCTGTGAAGGAATCATCAACTCCTCCAAACGGGACAGTGCACCAAATGGCGTGTCACGCAAAGCTGTACTGTCATCATATTTTATACGATTTAGGCTTAAATCCAGTCTCCGTAGGTTAGTCAGAGAATTGAAAGCCCCTGTGTCTAAGCCCCCTCTTGTAATCTGATTTGATGTAAGATCCAATTGGCGAAGGTTTGTCAGTCCAACAAAACTCTCATTGTAAAGCTCCGATATTTCATTTCCATGCAATGACAGGTACGAGAGGGAGTACAAACCACCAAATTCCCCCGGCAATATAGCAGTCAGTTTATTTCCATTCAAATGAATGTTTTGAAGTTTCGGCAAATCCGTTTTGAAAGCTCCTTGTAAGAGTTTGATTTGATTGAATTGTAAAGTTAGATGCTGAAGTTTCACCAAGTTATTGAAAAGACAATGTGTCAGAGCTGAGATGGAGTTACTCTGCAGGTTTAGCACGACCAAATTCATCAGATTGGAAAAGTCTCCACAGTCAACTGCTTTGATACGGTTGCTCCTGAGATCAAGCATTGAAAGTTTTTGCAGATTCTTTGTGGCATCAGGAACTGATGAAAGTCTGTTGCGACCCAGAGACAACATCCTTAAACGTGGCAAAGACGTAAACGCATCTTTCTGTATTTTCTTGATAACATTTCTTTCCAAATCCAATTTGGCTACATTAACACAGAGTTTTAAAAGATCTGAATCAATAAATATCAGATTGTTGCTTCGAAGCTGCAATGTGGACATTGTTGGGATGCTGCAAGAAATGTTGACAAGCTCCTGAAGATTCAGTTTCATACTGTTCATGGTTAGAGATGTTAGTGATGAGTTCACTGCTTGGAGTAACGCTTTACTATCAGCGAGAGCCATGTTAAGGCCACTGATATCGAGACTGGAGACATGGCTCAGGAAAGTCTTGCTACGTACATCCCATATCATTGGGGCTTTGCTAGAAGGGTCACCGATGGCGAAGACAGTCAGATTTGGGAAGACATCCGCAGTTATCCTAAAATCATTTAAAGGATTCAAAGACAGGACAAAGGTACCAAGACTCAGAGAGGAATTTGTAAGTTCCCACGAGTGAAAGCTTTTTAAACGGTTACCTTTTACCACTAACTCGTGTAGCTGTGGCGTGTGCTGCAATATGAGCTGAAGACTTGCAATTGTTTCTAGTTTGTTGTCAGAAATATTTAAGCGTTTTAATCTCGTCAAGGACTGAAAAGCAGTAGGTGACACGACTTTTATTCTATTGCTACTAAGTTTCAGTTCAGTGAGGTTGCTCAACCCGATGAAAACTCGGTCTTCCAAATGAGCAAGTTTGTTGCGACTGAGATCCAACTCCTGGAGGGAAATCAAACCAGCAAATGCGTCACTGTCTATCTGCGAAATGTTGTTATGAAAAAGGTTTAACCGTGACAGAACTGGCAGATGTGTGAAATTCGATACTTGTATTCTTTTGATTAGGTTTTTAGATAAATTCAAGGTTGTTGCAGTTGGGGGGATATCTTGGGGAATGGTGTTCAGTTTTTTCTGCTTACATATGGCATTGGTTTGGGTCATTCGGCAACTCTTCAGGAAAAATCCACTGGCTGGAGGAAGGAAGCCAATCACACACAGTGACAGAAACGTTAAGCTAATTTTAGAACATCTCCGTTCTCCTTTTGGTTGTGTTTTGGCCTCTTTTGATCCCATTTTTTTAAAAGTCCAAAGCTGAGGGAGTATGACGTTTGCCCCTTTTGTCTGTAAATTAAGAACAAGACATATAAAATATGCAGAATTACAATAATTAAAAACTATCCGTCGGTGGAGATTTTGATAATAGGATAAAAAAACAAAACTAAAGACATTTTATTCAATTTTTTCCTTTAAAATGCAAAAAAAAAGAACTTCAATTGGTTTTCTTTTTCTATGGTAAAAATGGATGGGTAATGTTTTAAATTTAGTTAGTTCTTTATGTGTTTAAAGTAATAAATAACATAAAAGAGATGTCAAACAGGAATAAAAAAAAAAGCGGATAATGTGAGTTCTTTTCACCTCGAAGGTGTTGACCCATAAATTTTTTCAACAACAAAACAAAAATGTATCTAAAACTCTTACAAGTTAGAAAGATACATACTACTTAAAATATTTTTCATATTTTTCAAATTTTCTCATCATTAGCCATGCGAAAATGACTCATCCAAAATGTACATTTTGGTAGCGCAAGGTGAGATGTGGAGTGGGGGGTGTCAGAATATATGAGAAAACAGAACAAATTTTATTATTAGGAAAATTAAAATAAAACCAAGTTTTAAATTTCCAAATAAAACCAGTCCGTGTAAATAATCCGTGTACGTGTATCTTTCGTTCTTTCTATTTTCAATTGCAAATCAAAAAACAAAAAATAAAAAATGGACTGGTTATTTTGTTTTTTGTTTCTTATGCTTAAACCAAAAACGAAAAAATAATTGTTTTTTCATATTTCAATGCTAAGCTCAGATCGAAAATACGAAATGGAAAAACGGACTGAATCCGTGTATCTTTCGTTCTTTCTATTTTCAATTGCAAATCAAAAAATGAAAAAGAAAAAATGGACTGGTTATTTTGTTTTTTGTTTCTTATGCTTAAACCAAAAACGAAAAACGAATTGGTTTTTCATATTTCAATTATAAGCTCAAATCAAAAAAACAAAATGGAAAAACGGACAGCAAAGCAGAATTTGATTTTAATATTTAATCGGCGCAGTTTACGTGACCCGGAAACAGCTGTTTTGCGACTTCAGTAAAATTAGAAAGATATTCACAGATTCGGCTTTTCCGGATCAATAACTCATATGTGGATGATTTATTCTACAAAACAGACACCTCTCTGTAACCACAGCAAGGCAGACAGTGAGCTACAACCGTAGTTTCCTCAAAACGAGTCTCTCACCGAGCTGGGAGAATTACATTGGTCTCTATGCAGAGCTCGCTGCTCCGCAACTGCTTAGGGACCGTCTGCAAGTTGCAACCCCAGAAACATAATCAGAGAGAAATATTCAACAGCGTCACCAAAGAGAGGTGGATTATTATCAAATTCATTTCATATGTATCTGATCTCATGTACAGTATATCATACCACATTTATTGGATTTGAAAATAATAAATTTTTTGAGGAATTTCCCAAAGCCTAAATGGCAAATGGCACCTCTATTTTATTATTATGATAAGTACAACATGAGCAATGACTACATCATAGATCATTGTAGTGCCACCAAACTTGTAGAATACACAGATAACCTCATCTAGTTCATACTATAACTCTTACTTTGGAAAGATGGGCCACAGATATTTCAAATATTCTGTATGTAACATTAGGGGCATAAACTATTATCAATCCATCCATCCATCCATTTTCTGACCCACTTATTCCCTCATGGTGTCGCTGATGCCTATCTCCAGCGATCACTGGACAGGTCGCCAGTCTGTCGCAGATAAAGTATTATCATCATTCACAAAGTAACTTTTATAAGTTGTAGGGTGACAAAAATCACATCCACATCATATCAGATTTATTTACATAGCAAAACTTGGCTTGTGACTTTTGACTCTCAATTCTGAGGAATAATTTCACATAAAAAATAATACAAATCTTTCTCCATCGTTTTTATTAGCAGTACTCAGTTTGAACTGCAGGAATCTCTAAGCCAACACTCTTGCCCTGGAAACCCTTTTCAGCATTTTTTTCTTTACAGGTATAATATTAATTAGAAGTACACTTGGAATTTAAAAACATGACATTTTCATGTGTTGTCATTGATTTTTACTTTATTTCAAAGATGTTTGAGCTTTGGTTAGTTATTTAATTTATTTGATTAAATGTGCTGGTATTGACTTTTTACCTCATGGTCACTGCCTTGCAACCACACCACCAGACACAATCAGACCAATTAGATGCTTAGTATAATGAAGTCCCAGCCAATCATGATTAGCCATCAATTAAGGTCAGTAGAGCAATAATCTTTTTACAGTTTAGCGAAAAGAAAGATTATGAGGAAGTTGAAATATGAACAGAATTTCCACTGTAAGTCAAACCATTTTTCTTTTCCGTGTCATTTTGATAGTTGTAATGAATGAGAAAAGTTTACATGCCAGATTAAATTCAGTTTTGATTGTGAGCTGAAGCTTGTGACCTGATTCAATGCTACATTAATTTACCCTCTCTTTAGCTACATATTTAACTGTTGGCCATATTAGATATTTTAAATTTAGACTTTAACAAGCTCTTTTTCATTTCACTTGTATTAGGTAAAATTTGGATATTATTTTTAGTAATATATATTTAGTAAAGGGCTGCACAGTGGCGCAGTGGGTAGCGCTGTTGCCTTGCAGCAAGAAGGTCCTGGGTTCGAGTACACCCCTGGGTCTTTCTGCATGGAGTTTGCATGTTCTCCCTGTGCATGCGTGGGTTCTCTCCGGGTACTCCGGCTTCCTCCCACAGTCCAAAAACATGACTGTTAGGTTAATTGGCTTCTCCAAATTGTCCTTAGGTGTGAGTCTGTGTGTGAATGGTTGTTTGTCCTGTTTGTCTCTCTGTGTTGCCCTGTGACAGACTGGCGACCTGTCCAGGATGTACCCCGCCTCCCGCCCAGTGAACGCTGGATATAGGCACCAGCAACCCCCGCGACCCCATGAGGGATAAAGCGGTTTGGAAAATGGATGGATGGATATTTAGTAAAATATTTAAGTACATTATAACTTTAAAAAAATCTTAAAAAAAATAGTTTAGCACATTTTCCCAAAGTAAGAGTTGTAGTATAAACCAGATGAGGTTATCTGTGTATTCTACAAGTTTGGTGGCACTACAATGATCTATGGTGTAGTCATTGCTCATGTTGTACTTATCATAATAATAAAATAGAGGTGCCATTTGCCATTTAGGCTTTGGGAAATTCCTCAAAAAATGTATTATTTTCAAATCCAATAAATGTGGTACGATATACATGAGATCAGATACATATGAAATTAATTTGATAATAATCCACCTCTCTTTGGTGACGCTGTTGAATATTTCTCTCTGATTATGTTTCTAGGGTTGCAACTTGCAGACGGTCCCTAAGCAGTTGCGGAGCATGAGCTCTGCATTGGGTCCAATGTAATTCTCCCAGCGCGGTGGGAGACTCATTTTGAGGAAACTACGGTTGTAGCTCACTGTCTGTCTTGCTGTGGTTACAGAGAGGTGTCTGTTTTGTAGAATAAATCATCCACATATGAGTTATTGATCCAGAAAAGCCGAATCTGTGAATATCTTTCTAACTTTACTGAAGTCGCAAAACAGCTGTTTCCGGGTCACGTAAACTGCGCCGATTAAATATTAAAATCAAATTCTGCTTTGCTGTCCGTTTTTCCATTTTGTTTTTTTGATCTGAGCTTATAATTAAAATATGAAAAACCAATTCTTTTTTCATTTTTGGTTTAACCATAAGAATCAAAAAACAAAATAACCAGTCCATTTTTTGTTTTTCATTTTTTGATTTGCAATTGAAAATGGAAAGAACGAAAGATACACGGATTTACACGGACCCCTTATGCACCTTTTTCTCCTTTTGGGCACCTTCTTTTGATTATTGAGCCAATGTGACAATTTAATTTCTCCACTGTGAGATCAATAAAGACTATCTTATCTTAACTATAACTCCATAAAGGAAATAGTTTTAATACTTACCAACATAAAGCAGAGCTCCGGATCCTCAGGTTGTGATGCAAATTACTGGATTCCACCACAGTGGTTGGAAATTTCAATAAAAGGAAAGTATTTCCTACACTTTAGGAGAGAATGTGAGCCAACTCTTGCTGTGTGGTTAGAGACTGCCCATCTCAGTCCACTATCTGACTCGCTTTCTAAGTGAGGAAGTGAGAGTTGCTCGAAAGATTGTCTCATTTTCTTTAAACGACAACTCAGTGTGCCGTTTTTTTCATTTATCAGAGAGATACATTCGGTCTGTCAGTAATTTATATTTGAGAAAACTTGCTACTTTCTGCTTCTGGAAAAAATGAAATAAGCTTGGATGTTCAGTCATTTACAGTGTTGGGAAAAAGTATTAGTCCCCTCAACAATTTTTTCCTGCGCTTGCTTTTTTTGTTACACTTAATCGGGAAAATAGAACCTGAGTAAATACAAGAACATTTTTTAAATAAAAAAACCCAAACTGCCGTACTGTTACTTTTGAATTAACTGTGTTAAACAATTTTTTTGCTTCACTTTCACTGGCCACACCCAGACCTGATTACAGCCAGACTAGTAGATATAAGGAATCACTTAAATAGAACCTTTCTGACAGAGTGCTCCATGGCTTCAGCGGGGTCTGCCTTTTGTTCGAGGCTGATCTGGGTCTGGTGCTCTCTGTCTGCTTGCTTGCGGGCGGACCCGCGGAGCGCAAACATCCAATATCCAACCTAAAACTAACACCACCATGGTTCAATACGAGACTGAGCTAAGTTCATAACTTCAGCACACTTTACTGAGGCTGTTTCTTGGGTGAATTTTCAAAGAAACTGAATTTGAAAAAATCTTTTGTACCAAAACTGGAGGTGGGGACCACAACGCTTTCATTACCCATGAGTTTATTTAATTTCTAAATGCTGTCCTGTCTGATAAACATATCAGTACTGTCACCAGTGCAACGAGCTCTGCGCTGCGGTCGCAGTGGAGAGCTTGCTGCACAGCTGCTGTGGACCATGGATTACCTGAGTGAAGTTGGCCCCCCCACCTTCTTCAATTCAGACAAAATTGGTGTCAAACGTTTGTGCTACGTTTGTGCTGGTTTGTGCAGCAACAATTTTCGTTTGTGCCGCTATCATTTTAAAGATATAAAGAAATGTTTTTAGAGGTCATCAAAGGTCAACCAGCCCCCCCACCTTCTTCAAATCAGACGAAATTGGTGTCAATTAACTCAACTCCGTTTGTGCTGGTTTGTGCAGCAAAATGTTTTGTTTGTGCTGCTTTGGCTTTGAATATGAATAATTTAATTTTAACCTGGAAAAAAATTATAGCGGCACAAACGAAAATTTTTGCTGCACAAACCAGCACAAATGTTTGACACCAATTTTGTCTGACTTGAATAAGGTGGTGGGGCTGGTTGACCTTTTGACCTCTAGAAACATTTGTTTATATTAGGGCTGTCAAAATAACACGTTAATTTCGATTAATTAATTTAAAAAAAATTAACGGATTAAAAAAAATAACGCAGATTAATCGATGTCGTATAGGGGTTTTCAATAGGTGAGGCGCGCCTCCCCTGGGGGGCGCCAAAGAGTCACAGGGGAGGCGCATGAAGACAGAGAAGAAGACAGCGCTGCCGCTCAACTCTGTGAAACTATGTAGCGATATTCGTGCCTTCTGTTTGAGCGCGCAGGAACCAATCCAAGCGCGCAGTGAAACAACTCGACGCTCAAAACCGGTCTGGCACGGTCTGAAAAATTCTTCTCAACTCACTGTCCTCGCGGTGAGTTCGATCTCTGCTCGCGCGCTACTTTGCTCGCGCACACCTGCTCGTTTCACACTCAACACCAGCTGTGCACTCACTCGGCTGTTAAAGCCAATCACAGACAGTTTTTTTCCCATTCAATCAGAGTATGGCTTGCAAATACTGCATTCAGATGAATTAAATCAAAATGCTGCAGCCTTTGGCAGAAATTACTAAACATCACCGAGGGATTGAAGAAAAACAAATAAAAAGTGTAATATTTTAGCCTAAAATATTTAGGCTAAAGTATTTAGACTAAAATATTAGAGTTACTAAGTGAGCTGTGAAAAATGTTTTTGTCTCTTTTCTTTCCAGCTTCTGGGAGGTGATGCAAAAGTTTATTCTGATCATAATCATCGTGAATGTCATTATTATTTAAAGAGCACTTTAACACGAGGTAAAACAAAGTGCCAAACATCAGAAATACATCAGATAAGAGATAACAACTAATAAAATGCTTGTTTGTTAAAACAGCACTAGGTCTAAATTCTGTATAATTAGCCTAAAAAGTAGATTGGAATATGGAATATGTTGACGTCTGTTAAATTCAGGTTATCTTTTTTATTATCATTTCAGTTGACGTTTCCTGTTGACGTGAGTTCAGTTTGACATTGGCATCTGTTTAGTTCAGTTTGTCTGCTGTTGAAAACAGCACTTTAATGTATCTAATGCTGATTATTCATTGAAACATTTTAATTTAAATATTTTAAATACTTTCACAGCAAAAATTATATGCGATTAATTTAGATTAATTAATGACAGAGTATGTAATTAATTAGATAAATTTTTTTAATCGATTGACAGCCCTAGTTTATATCTTTAAAATGATAGCGGCACAAACTAAAATTTTTGCCGCACAAACCAGCACAAAGGTAGCACAAACGTTTGACACCAATTTCGTCTGATTTGAAGAAGGTGGGGGGGCTGGTTGACCTTTTGACCTTTACCTTTTTATTAATAACTTCAAAGCCAAAGCAGCACAAACGAAAATTTTTGCTGCACAAACCAGCACAAACGGAGTCGAGTTAATTGACACCCATTTCGTCTGATTTGAAGAAGGTGGGGGAGCCGGTTGACCTTGCATGACCTCTAGAAACATTTGTTTATATCTTTAAAATGATAGCGGCACAAACAAAAAATTTTGCTGCACAAACCAGCACAAACGTAGCACAACCGTTTGACACCAATTTTGTGTGATTTGAAGAGGGTGGGGGGGCCAACTTCACTCAGGTCCATGGATTTAGGTCCCACTCTGTGGATGATGAATCGTGTTGCCAGGTTAAAGCCTTTGGTCAGCTTGGTTTCTCCTGTCCAACATTCTATAACACAAACAGTTCCACCAGCCATAATATACCATATACCTTCTTCTGGCTCTTGGTGAAGGCGGACACTTTTTCATCTCCTCTCCCTACCATGTCTTCCCCACTTTTGATCTCTGTCCTTGTCGTGATTTAGGGTTTTGTTTGTTTATGTTGGAATTTTGTGGACTTTTTTGTCAGCCTATCACCTCTCAGCCACCAGCCACTGTCTAATCAGCTCAGTCACCAGTCAATTAGCCCAGACCAAATCCAGCTACTGCTAGTAATTATTTCCAACTCTGGTCACCTGTTTAAATTAAATTCTTTGGAGAATTTACCCTCACAGCAATAACAAATACACTGAATACTTTATACAGTGATGTCGCCACACCTTTAATAAACAAAATACATCAACATGGAATTTTTTTTTATATTGACTGAATTCATCTTTGTCTAATTCTATTATTATCTCAAAATGAAAAAAACAAACAAAAAAAACAAACCCCAGTAGAAATAGAAAACCAAAACTTTAAGGGAACCAATGCAAATAATTGCCAATGTTTCTGTTCCTTGTTACGCGTCGGGCTTACATGAAACTGTAAGCCCGACACTTCGCTGGATCTCACGCTTGATGGCAGCCATAAGAAGATTCTGTGACAAAGTGGTTCAGTTTGTGTTCACCATTTATCCCTTATTCTTATTTCTGATTAATTTCCTTTCTGTAGCTGGCCATATTGCTTAAATTTAAACATTAGTTTGCAGCTCTACTCCACTTACTATCCCGGGTTTGTTTGTGTTAGCATTAGGTTGCAGTTTCCATCTATATGTTTAGGTTAAAGCTACTACTGGATTTCAATCTGAAAAACTCACACAGAAAGAAAAGGCAATTAGAAGAATTTTATTGATACAATATTTTAAGAGTTTGGTGCTCAGACCTCGGCAGGAAAAATTCACGCTGAATTATACTTCAATATGCATAAGCAGGCGTATGAGAATAGGGATATTTCCCCCCGGGCCTGAAACTGGTGGTGGAGTGGAGATAAATAAAGTTTGTTCAGTCCATATGATGATCTGTTTGAGCTAGATGTCCAACTTGGATAAACACAGGTTTGCATGAACTGTCCATGATGAGCAAGCATGAAGCGACTGTGGAGAGGAAAAACTCCCCTTTGGGAAGAAACCTCTGGCAGAACCAGGCTCAACATGGCGGTCTTCTGCCAGACCGTTTTAAGGAGTAACTGGGAATTCCATAAGAGTCCAGGAGGAATTACACTCTATAGGGACGAGGTTGAAGGAGGACCGTAGGAAAGCCAGGCGGAGCTGTGCTACGATGGTGGAGAAGGGGATGGAGGTGGGTTGAATCCGGTCATCAGAGTCCAAACCACACACGCGCAGCCACCGCTTGCTTGCTGAGGAGAAGGCCGAGACAAGGATGTGGAGTTCTTTTAAGATGAACCCAGGACACTGATTGGCTTCGAGGAGGAGCAGTTCAAAGCTGATTGGCTTGCGTCGAAGGCGGATGAGTCTCTGATTGATGGAGGTAGGCAATAGAGTTTCTTCAGTCTGAATTTTCGCTTAAGCTCCATTATTGGTTGAACTTGTTTATTTGGTTTCAAAGCATATTCATGATAATTTGTTAGTGATGTTACGTGATGTGCCGAGGCTTCGAGGCGTGTGTCGAGTAATGGAGGGGGCGTTTCCATAAAGCGCGTATCGAAGCTTGCTTCATTTAGGGGAGGAGCCGAAAACGATGACGTCCGAAGCCTCGCTGCCCGGCTGTACCACGTGACTGCTTCGGGAAGTGGCTCAGATTTTGCCAGATGACCGGTTCATTCAGAACCAGTTATGGCTGCACGCTGGATCATAAAACAGTTCTGCTAACCAGATGCAGTTTAAAACGCCGCTTAGTCTGTTTATAAGTTATAAACCTGTCGCTGTGAAAGGTGATGAGAATGTTATAAACTGTAACAGTCTAGAAGTGCATTGAACTGAAAAGAGGGAGACATCAGCAGCAGGATCGTGCGTAAAGACGCAGCGTGAACCTCTGTGTGCTTCAGTGTTGCTGCTGAGGGGAAATTGTTTACCATAATCCCCCCCCCCCCCGCCCCCAGAATTAGCATAATCTCACTCTTAACTTTTGATCAAAGTTGAGAAACCTGATTATTACACACCATGCCATATCACATGACACTACTATTTTGGGAATAATTACACACAGAGAATACATTCAAACAATATTTTATTATACACATATGTGTATACATAATTTATGTAGACAAATTATTTCGTCCTACACCTTTTGTGTCATTCCCAAGAGCCATAATAGACAAAAAATCAATGCATCACACGTGTTAAGATACAGCTGGCTGTGATTATACACCTCGCCAGTAGGTGGTTTCGTGTGCACATGAAGCTCCAAGAAATGAACCCTTTCTCGAACCAGTTGGCTCAAGTGGTTCAATGCCTCATGAGGCTTCATCTCACCATCACTAGTATTTGTCTTCCTTTTTTACTCACCATTGTTTGTCCTTTGTAGATCTGCAGCAGGGCAGGGGTATGGGAGGGGCCGGCCCAGTACTTCCTGCTTAAATGTCTGAATGATGTCACTGATTGTCTAGCTGGGTTCTACCAATTAGAGGGTTTCTTTTGGAGTATTGCTTTGTTTTTCTTTAAAGTAACTTTTTGACTCCTCTTGTATTAGATGTATAATTTAATTCTAGTTTTTCTGTTTAGTTTTCATGTGTTTTCCTTTTCCCTGTTTAATTGTGGTTTGGTCCACTCAAGTACAGGTGTGTTTCCACTTGATTATAAAACAGTGAGCTCTTGGAAGCTCAGGGGGAGAAAACGAGGAGTGTTCAGAATCCTGTTGCAAATAAAAGTAATCAGAAGCTGGAACCGTTGACTGAGGCTGTTTCTTCGTTTCACCTTGCTGACCCTTGACCTCACTACTTTACAAATGGTGGCAGCAGTGGTGGTTCCAGGCTGATAGGTGATAGCAATGCAGAAATCAGCCAAGTCAAAGAGACATCAGGGGCCAATGGAGTGTCCCACAGAAGAGGCCCAAGATGAGGAAAACCTGCCAGAAGCTTCTGGTGAGCAGCGCCCTGATGCAAAGTGTTTTTCTGAACTCTCAGCTTTATTGCAAGGTCTGATGCAGCAGCATGCTGACCAGGAAGAAAAACGGGAGCAGGACAGACAACGCCAAGATGAACGGTGGAGGAAGATGCAACACCAGTTCAGCCAACTTCAGCAGGAGGTCCAAATGGAACGCCGAGAGCATCGGATGCGGCTGGAGGGTGCTGTAGCTGATCCCGAAACACTTCCCGGGCCTGCAGTAAGACCAAAGGTGCCACAATTAGTGCAACAGAGAGGAAGCCTTCACAGCACAGCTGAGGAACCACGAGCATCCAATCTGACGCCAACCAGTTGGAAAGGCCCAAAGATGCAGCCCTATGGTGAGGATGAAGATATTGAACATTATTTGACAACGTTTGAAAGAATTGCAACTGGATGTCAGTGGCCAAGAATAGAATGGGCCCTGCATCTGGCACCACTTCTCAGCGGTAAAGCAAGAGCTGCTTATGTAGCTATGGACGCTGATGACATAATGGACTATGACAAAGTAAAAACTGCTGTGTTGGAAAAGTTTGAAATAAGTTCTGAGACTTACAGAGCGAGGTTCCGGACCATGTCGGTGAAGGAGGACGAGACACCCAAAGAGCTGCGAACACGCCTTAAAGACCTGTATGAAAAGTGGATGAATCCAAAGGAGAAGACAAGAGACCAAATTGGAGATGTCGTGGTGCTGGAACAGTTTCTGTGAGCCCTCAGCCCGGATCTTCGAACCTGGGAGAAAGAGCGGAACCCCTCCACTTCGAAAGAGGCTGCAGAGATGGCAGAGGCTTTCCTTGCAGCCCGTCACCCACGAAAAGTGTATATGACTTTGAGACCCAGTTCAGTTCCTTTGGTGCTGGGTAAGTCAGGGGGAGGGAATGGACACAGACCTAAATATCCCAAAGAAAGTTCCCCAATTAGTAGCAATAATCTTGTTAGGGCATTTAAACAGAGAGGTCCTTTGGTTTGTCACTCGTGTGGTCAAACTGGTCATTTCAAGGCTGAGTGCCCAGGTCAGCAAGTCAGTAAGACTTGCATGTGTTTGTCACCAGAGTGTTTTGATTTGCTAAAGGAAGAATCTGAGTCTGTAGTACCCTCTAGTGCTCAGGAGCACACAATCTGTGTTTTTGTTGAGGGAAAGCCTTGTGTCGCCCTACTAGATTCAGGCAGTAGCTGCACCCTTGTTAGGCAAGATTGTCTTCCCAGAGACACCACATTTTGTGGTAAGGTCAAAGTGTGGTGTGTTCATGGTAGTGATGTTGATTACCCCATTGCCAATGTTGTCCTTCAAGTTCATGAACAGAAGCATTTTCTTACAGTAGGAGTGATGGATAAACTTCCTTATCAGGTTGTATTGGGTCGGGATATGCCAATCCTGGGGGACCTGTTAGCAAAGAGAGGAAAAGATCTAGATATTTCAGGAGAAGGTCAGCTAGCCGTCATTAGGTCTAGCTCTAAAAGGTCTCAGTCAGAGCCGGGTTTGAGTGAGTTACCTTTTGCAAATGCAGAAGTTCCTGGTGAGGAAAGTTTAAGAAAGCACTTCCCAAGAAAAAGCAGAATGCAGAAGAGACAAGATAAAGTAAAGGGGACAAAACTTGCTGAGTTATGTTCGGAACCAGAGATCGATGAGCTACAGGTGGTTCCAAGCAATATTGTCCAACTTCAAAGGCAGGACCCCTCTCTGGCACCTCTGTTTGCTAAGTGTTCCCAAGAATCAACACCGATTACAGAAGGAGTTCGGGAAGTTTTCATTGTAAAGAATGAACGCCTGTATCGTCGTAGCAAAGTGGGTGACCAGTTAGTAGTTCCCACAAGCTTAAGGCCAATAGTTTTTCAGTTGGCCCATTCGGTTCCTTGGGCGGGTCATTTAGGATATGTGAAAACATTCTCCAGAATGTCTAATAATTTTTTTTTGCCTCAACAGTTTTCAGATACTGTTCAATATTGCAAATCATGTCCACAGTGTCAGTTCACAGCTCCGAGTAGGAAAGGTGACAGAGCACCACTTATTCCTATGCCTGTAATAGACACCCCCTTCTCTCGTATCACCATGGACATTGTCGGGCCATTGGAGAGAAGTAGCTCAGGACATAGATACATTCTAGTTGTGTGTGACTATGCAACAAGGTACCCCGAAGCTTTCCCATTAAGAAGGATTAAAGCCCGTCAGATAGCTAATTGTCTGATACAGATGTTTTCAAGGGTAGGTATTCCCAGAGAGATCCTTATAGACCAAGGAGCAAATTTCACTTCCAACTTATTGATGGAAGTTTCAGCCTGTCAACTTAGTATCTGTGTCTTTTCTGACCATTCTTGGGAAAATTCGTCTGACTTGTTTTCTCCCAGCATAGCCCTTTAATCCCTCCGCTCCCTTTGGCAAGGCAGGTGAAGTTTATTTGTACAGCACATTTCAGCAGAACGACAATTCAAAGTGCTTTACATGACAAAAGCCCAAGAAACAAAACATAAGATTACATCGCTGAGGGCTAATAAACGAAAAGAAAATTTGGACTATAGATGAATTATGTTTAAGTAAATAGCTTAAATAAAAAAGCCAAAGGCAACAAAAAAATTTTTTTTTGACGTTGAAAGTACTCAGGGTTTCAGGATTTTTGCATTTTTCCTGGAATTTGTTCCAGATTAGGGGAGCATAAAAACTGAATGCTGCTTCTCCATGTTTGCTTCCGATTTTGGGGATGCAGAGTAGATCTGAACATGAAGACCTGAGTTGTCTGGAAGGTTCAGGACTCAATAACCTTTATTGTCACCATGTGTTACTATTGTGAAATTTTTTTGCGACAGAAAATGGCTTAGGATGTACACAGATAGCATATAGCATGCAGACACAACAGGCATAATACTTCATCGACTCGAACCCAGGACCTTCTTGCTGCAAGGCAACAGCGCTTCCTACAGTGCAGCCCACAGTGCATATGTATGTACACCGAACCCCCATCCAGATCGCAGAGCGTTCCACTCCACCTAGTTCGACCATTTTTGTGGTATGCCGGGGGACGGTGTAATGAACAACCTGACATTTTGACTTATTGTAGCTTCGCCACTCCTTTGTACTTCTTCAGAAGTACAAAGGAGTGGCGAAGCTACAAACTTCTTCAGAAGTACAAAGGCTTCTTCAGAAGTACTTCTTCAGAAGTACAAAGGCCTAATTTAACAGTTCCGCAGCCAATATTGTGACACAATTGTTAAAAAAACATAATAGAAAACAGAGAAAAGTGAACGGCTCAAAAAGTGTCATCCAAACAGAATATACAGATATATACACAGCTTCTGGACAGAGTAGATTCAACTACTCTGCTCTCCTAGAAATTCCAAGTACAAAACAAAATGTTTTAAATGCTAAAAAAGTGGATTTTGCAAGATATGTCCACTTTAAGGCATTCAGTTGTTATATATATATATATATATATACTGTATATATTAACAACTCTCTGAGATACAGAGAACCAGTGCTCTGTTTTTTTGTTATATCATCAACTCTGGCCAGCTTCTCTGTCCCTGCTCACTTTCAAGTAATCTATTGATTTTGAAAGGTCAGTAGTCTGACCTTGGTGTGCATGGGGAGATTTTTTATTCATGATTAATACAAGGAGGGCCTTTCCATTTTCACACGGGGCCTAGAAGTCATCATTTGAAAACTTTGTTTTGTACTTAACTCAGGTTATGTTTTTCTGACAATAAAATTAGTCTCTTGATCTGAAACATTTAAATATAAAAAGAAGAAGAAATCTGTGAGGGTGCAAATACTTTTTCCAGAGGTGGGACTGTGTCATTGTATTGCAAATCATTGTATTGCAAAGTTTTACCAGGTTCCAAGTTCCAAGTAAAGGCCTTAAAGTTGAGTCAAAAGTCTTAAACAAGTCATTTGACAAATTATGTAATTTATCCGCAGTTATAATTATTCAGAAATTTTAAAAAATATTGATATTTCTTGTTTGAAATACAGACAGCAAGAGGAAGTGAACTGGTCTGAACTTTAAAAACTTGCATGAATGTTTTCTTTTTAATAGAAACATAGCATAGCATAGGTTTCAAACACACAAGAATTCTCCCAACTCTCACTACAAGATCTTTCAGTTGATTAAAATAAAAATTCACAAAAAGTTATTTTGAAAGAACTGCTCTGTTGTTTGCATCTTCCAGAGAAGAAATATCCCAAATCATCCGGAAGAAATATGGATAATCTTGCAGTTCCTTCTCACGGTTGTGCTCCTGTCACCGTGAGCCGGAGCTTGTCCTCGTTCAGATCGTTTCCGCTCTGCAAAGCCTTCCTCAGCTTCTCCCAGAACACCTCTGGCTGGTCTGCAGCTCGAGGCCAGCTCAGGTAGGTCTGCTTCTTCAGCAGCTTCCTCATGCGGTGGTAAGGAGACAGCAGGTAGGTGGGGATGTCCTCCAGGAAGACCAGGATCAGCACATCCTTCTGCTCGTCAAAGAGGCGGAAACTGAGGAGGCCAGAAGGTACAAGAATGGCGTTAGGACAGGGGTCTTCAAACCTACTCCTCAGGTTTCGTTGTGTCTCTGCTCCGCCCAACTGAACCATATGATTGCATGACCTCCTCAGAAGCCATCAGGATCAGGTGTGTGGAGGCAGTAAAACACCTAAAACATGCAGGATGGTGGATCCTGAGGACCAGGGTTGAAGACCCCTGCTTTAGGACAGCACTGTTAATCTGACTGTATTAAAAGGACCCCTGAACTGGGCTGTAGGTAGTTGAATTTGAATCTGCCTATATCACTGGACTGGTCAAGTATTTTGATCCGCTTTGACTTGTAAACTTCCTCCAGATGACATTTGTCATGATTGAAAAATGAAAAAGTAAATATCTTTCAAAATTAAAGACTAAACTCTAAATTAATGCAGTGACTCTAAAAATAATAAAAAGTCATTGGAAATAAGGCAGCGGAATAACTATATGAGTAAAAACTTAAGGTATAAAATAAAGGGCTAACACGATAATAAAAAGCTATTACAGGCAAACAACACGGCAAGGCAAGTTTATTTGTATAGCACCTTTCAGTAGCAAGACCATTCACAGTAAACAAGTCCCTTAACACAATGTGACCATTAAGAAATGTTTAGTGACTTAAAATCAGCATTAAAACGATCAGCAACAAGAAAAACAACTTTTAAAATGGACTTTTAGACGGCTATAAATGTCACAAATCCAAACTGTTTTATAGAGTCTGTAATCAGTGTATAATAATGACTTCCTACAGCATCTAAGGTGGCCCTAACATCACAAATAGTAGTGAGAGTTAAACATTTTGGAGATTACAAACTGTGTTTTAATAACACTCTGTTGCAGAATGAAACTGTTTTAATAAACTAATGTTTGATAGATAATCAGGGATGTCCTCGGCTGGCTGTTTTACCCCAATATACCAATCCATGTCACGGTAGAGTCATCAAATTATTTGCCAGTATTGAGTCCCAATATGATATTTCATTGCAATCACCATTGTGACAAAGATGCAAAACAAGAAGAAACATGCAGCACTGTACCTCTGCATTACCACCTTCATTACCTGGCTGTCTGGACCTCTCTGGAGCACCACTCGCTCCTGAGGTATCTGCGGCTGACCACACAGATGGTCTTCCTGCTGCTATAGATGGCATCTGTTATGTTGTCTACAATGGGCTTCCCTGCAGAGAGGAACAACAAACCACAAAGGATTTCAGTGATGCATCATGACTACTTTCAAACAGTTCAGCTAATATGAGACAGCGACACCCTCTGGGATACTAGCGACATTACCACATTCACAGGTCTCCAGAGCAGAAAACTGTTTCTGCTCTGGAGACCTGTGAATGTGGTAATGTGGCCGGTATCCCAGATACTACGGGAATCTCTACCAAACATGCGTAAATAACACGAAATAGGATGGCTCCAGGGGATGTGGATAGAACAATGTGGCTTGCCATTATATCCAACCTGTGATCTGTGTCAACAAAGTTGCTAGATATGTGTGATCATCTATAATTATACAGCACAAGAAGAAATGCTGTTGGAGGCCCACATCTAAAAGCTGGAGCTAAAATAGCTGCTAAACTGGTATGTACAGCTATGGTGAAGAGGAAATGAACAACTGCGTGGGTAGGTTGAAGTGTTGGGTGCAGAAACAGCAGCTCTGTTGAGAGCATAGAATCAAAGAACGTCTGATGTGATCCAAAGATCAGATTTAAAATATTTCAGCTTCTGCAAAATAAAAAGCACAGAAAGACTCATTACGAAACATCCTAAGTGCTGTTTACAAGAATACGTAGGTGATCTGCTATGACAAAAAGGACACAAAGTTGTTACCAAAAAAGTGTACTTTTATGGGAGTACTTCAATAGAAACTGTGTTTTAAAACAATGGTAAGGTACAGAGACCCTTGCAAAAGAAACCGTAACAGCCAGTCAATCTGGAAAAGGTTATGATGGCATTACCAAAGAATTTGGAGTGGAATTAAATATTAAACTTTATTTGATATATAAGAGGTTAGTTTTTATCCATTAAAGTTGTAGTCTTTAGTTTCTGATTTTATTTCAGTTACAGTTTTTTTTTTTTGGTTTGTCTGGTTCTTTCTGAACTTCATGTTTTTCTCTGAATCTGTACTTTTGTTTTTCTTTTTCAGTCCATCTCCAGAGGAGTCATGTAGTGTTTTGTGATTATACTGTTCTCTAGTGTCTGGTATGTTTAGCTTCTGTTCGGACATTCCCTGCAACAGATTCCATGGAATCATCCAAATACCCTTATTGAGTAAGGACTCTAGCCGAAGAGTGTCAGCAGTCCCCATGATAAGTGCTGTCCGAATAGTGCAGTCAGTAAGGAAGGAGCCTATATGCTTCCTCTCAAGGCTAATTTAGCCTAGGAACCTTGCGACATCCCTTACTGACGGCAAAGAGCTATATGGTATCCCACAATCCTTTGCGTGACATGATGTACAAACACATGCCAATCTCACAGAAATTAAAGAAAATGTCTGGAGGGAAGAGAGCGTCTACTTTGTAGTTCTTTTTCGGAAGGCTGTAGGCCTGGATCATCGATGTGCGTTTCTGTCATGTAATGACGTCAGAGTTAAAGGCTGTCCGAAATCGGCGGAGCAGTCTGAGGTTCCTTTCCCAACCATGAATGAGTTCTTACTGTTGACCCCATGAAAGCTCAAGGAACAGGCCCTAGGAACAGCAGCAAGGGTATTCGGATGGAGCCCATGTGTCTCTGGTCTCCTCACTCCGCTGTCCCAACTTGATTAGTCTGCTCACATGTCTCTACTGGTCAACTCTCCTTTGCATATAATCATTTTTGGGGGTTTTTCACTCTGTTGTGTGGCCATTTCTTTAAGCTCCTGCTTTCCAGTATTTTTCTTCTTTCACATTTTCCCTTTCAGGGGTAGCCACAGACAGTCCTCAGTCTCAATCTAACCCCATATTCAGCCTCTTCTATTCTCAGATCAGTTACCTTCATGTCCTCTTTCACTCCATCCATAAATGTCTTCTTTGGTCTTAGAGAATTTGAGTTACATAATACACTGTACAGGCCTTTCAATTTTAAAGATCACGAGAGTTTAATACACTGAGCTTGTATGACTTGTTTGGTAGGACAGCCCACAGAAAGCCGCTTCTCTCAGTGACAGCAGGGCAGCACAACAAAGTTGCACCTGAATAAATCACGATACTATCAAGTCCTTTGGATAGATCAGACCAATGTGGAGGTAATGGGTAATAATAAAATTTATAATGCTAGGAGACAACATACTGACTGTCAAGCATAGACATCAATGGGAAATGATTTAGAGATGTTTACTGACAAAGTGTTTGAGCATCGTGCACTGAGCAGACCTCTGTGTATCACAGTGTTCTAGAGTCAGAAGTGTTACTATCAGTCTGACAGCCTAAGCTTGGACCAAGCTTGTTTATGAACAGGACAATGATAAAAAAAGAAAACAATTCAACAAATCTACCTCAAAGTAGCTGAAAAAGAAATGAACTGAACTGTTGCAATAGCCCAGTCAAAACTTAGACCTTAACTCGATTGAAAAGCCATTGGCTGGACCTTGAGAGAGTTGAGTAAAAACACATTTGTGCGAAGCTCATGGAGCGGAAGCAATGTAAAGAGAAGTGAGCCAAGTGTTCTTTCATACCCACAGCCACATAACAGATATGTTCGAACAGAAATGGACTGCTGCTAAAGGTCATTCTGCAAACTACAAGATGACTTACCAGAGGAGCCCAGGCCCCATGACCATCTCAATAACTGAACAGCGAATGAATTTCACCAGACACAGAGGATGCGCCATAGACACATCAGACAGTCATCGCAGCACTTGAAAAAGGTTAATATGAGCCCTGTTGTTGGGTTTAGATCAGGCATGGTGGTCAAACAGCCCACTTAAAAGATGGATTGTTAAGGGGTGGCAAATATGAAACTTGTGAGTATACAAGTGAACGCTAACATGTAAAAGGCAAAAAATGCTCTCTTACAATATTTAATATCCATCCATCCATCCATTTTCCAAACCGCTTTATCCCTCATGGGGTCGCGGGGGTTGCTGGTGCCTATATCCAGCGTTCACTGGGCGGGAGGCGGGGTACACCCTGGACAGGTCGCCAGTCTGTCGCAGGGCAACACAGAGAGACAAACAGGACAAACAACCATTCACACACAGACTCACACCTAAGGACAATTTGGAGAAGCCAATTAACCTAACAGTCATGTTTTTGGACTGTGGGAGGAAGCCGGAGTACCCGGAGAGAACCCACGCATGCACAGGGAGAACATGCAAACTCCATGCAGAAAGACCCAGGGGTGTACTCGAACCCAGGACCCTCTTGCTGCAAGGCAACAGCGCTACCCACTGTGCCACTGTGCAGCCATATTTAATATATTCATATTAAATATTGTAAATATTTAATATTTACAATATTTAGCATGGTTGCTCAAGCTGGGTTGTTGTGTTCAGATACTGATAGATTCCAGTGACGTGCCGTAGGGTTCATAGCTGGTGAGGCACTGACGTCATCAGAGTCAGATTTACAAATATATACACTCTACAGAATAGACTCATTGCAAAATGCTAAAGGAGACTGATTGAGCCAAATCAATTCACCAAGAGACATGGAAAAAATATCGACCATTTTCCAGTAAAAGTTCTCTTTATCTTCTTCAGTTTTAAAAGTCTCTCAGTCACAGTGGAGCTCACTGCCAGGGAGGAAAGCCTTCCTTGATCAGTCCCGTTCCGGCTGTATGTTTTGAGTCTTTTTACTTGTTTAGCATAACTTGCTAATAAAACATCCATAACTTGCAGTCACTCTAGTTTGGGATTACGAGCGGTGCCCCTTGATCGCCCCCTGCCTAGAGGCCAAGGAACTGCCGGCCTTGGTTTACAACCCGTTCTTTGCCGTTTATGATCGCGCAGCAGCACGAAAACATGTTACCTGCACACATTTTGATGACCAAAACACAATTCTTAATCCACATATATTAAATTGTGGAAAATCAGTTCATAACTGTTTGAACAATTGCATTTATGATCTAGAGACAGATAGATACATTCAGAGAATGGAAGCCAGAGCAGTTAACATGGGATTGCGCAATCCCAGGGGAGGCCAAGCTCGCTGCGGCCTCACCGGCTTCGCTATCAAGCGCCAACAAGGATTTACATGAAAAATAGCGAAAAGTCTGTGATTTTAAAGAGAATATGATCAAAAATGAGGAAATTAGATAAAAAATAACTTATTACAAATGACTGAGTGAATAACAATTTATATTATGTTATTATATATTTTCTTTCTTTCTTTCAACGATGACAAGTGAGGCCTGGCCTCACTTGCCTCCCCTTACTGCACGTCACTGATAGATTCTATCATCCAGCCTCTGTAGCATTGACTCACCCCTCGTCCTGAGTAGTAGAGGTATACAAACACCCAGTGTTATGCAAATGTCCAGGCTCTTTACAGATCCAATTTAAAGATTTTCTTACCTGGTTCAAAGTCTCGATGGTGCAGACACAACCTCCAGCCCTGCTCTCCTTCCAGTTTGGGTAACATTTCTCCAATCACCCAGGGCTCATCATTGTTGTTGTAGGAGACAAAGGCATCATACTGATGGGGAGATTGCTTATTTTTATACTTTGAGTCAAAGAGCCAAGCCCAGAATAGGTAGTAGGCAATGTAAAGTTGGGACTTCATGAAATGGTAAGTGAAAGATGCAACCATGACAAAGAGAATCAGGCTCGTTGTGGACACAAAGCATATAAAACCCTTATCCTCTAAGCAGGATGTGAGGTCAAAATCCAAAAGTCTTGTACCTTTGAATTCATCTGGATAGTTGCAAGTATAGTTATACGCATCATCAACCTGTGTTTGTGTATTGGCTATTGTCCAGTTTAGAAACCAGGAATTATCACAGTCACAAGAGAAACTGATGTATGAAAAGTCCACATAGGCAAGAGATGGAAGGGACTTTATTACATCTTCAGTGACGACTGAGTATTGATTGTGTCTCACCTGCAGGAACTCCAGCTTGGTGAGGTTAGCATCAATGAGGAAATCCAGTGAATGAAGACCTGCTCGGTGTAAGTAGAGGTTTTTAAGGTTTCGAACCGGGGCAAAAAGTTGCGACGACACATCGCCCAAATCATTTGCGGCAACATCAAGATTTTCTAGCTTTGGGGTGTGTTGAAACATGTCTTTATCAAGACGGGTAATGTGAATTTTTCTGGCATTGAAACTCAACAGGTTGTTTAAACCTTGGAGGAAATTGACACTAAGAAAGGACTTTCCAGAACTGTGCTGGCCAAAAATGGACAACTCCTCCAAACGGGAAAGATTAGAAAACGGTGGGCGGGTCAGAGGACTACTATCTAAATATCTGATGTGATTCGAATTTAGATCCAGTTTTCTTAGATTACTAAGAGCATTGAAAGCACCTGACTTTAAGGCCTCTCTTTGGATGCTGTTTGACTGCAAAAAAATATGAGTTAGATTTTTCAGTCCAACAAAGCTGTCTTTATGAAGAACCTTTATTTGATTTTGATGGAGTGACAAGTTCAGGAGAGACCTCAAGCCACCAAATTCATTTGGTAAAATGGCAGTGAGTTTATTTCCATTCAAATACAGTCGTTTAAGGTTTGGAAGATGGTTTTTAAATGCTCCGTTTAAGTGTGTTATCTGATTGGATTGTAATCGCAGAACTTGGAGTCGTAGCAAATCCTTGAAAGTGCAGTCATCCAGAGCTGAGATTGAGTTATTCTGCAGGTTTAGCTCCATGAGCTTTGTCTGATTGGAGAAATCTGTACATGTGACTGAGGGGATATTGTTGTTGCTCAGATGAAGCTCGGAGAGATTTTCTAGATTCCTTGTTGCGTTTGGAACAGACGAAAGTTTGTTGTTGCTCAGCCTCAAAACCTTTAAACCTTTAAGAGCCGTGAAGGCATTTTCTTGGATATTGTTTATCGAGTTATATGATAAATCTAGCTCAGTCAGATTAATACATGATTTGAAAAAATCTGAATTAATCGATTTCAGCTTATTGCGTTGAAACTGCAGTTTGAACATTGTCGGGATGGAGCAAGAAACACTGATGAGATGGCTTTGGTTGAGTCTCATGCTGTTCATCCGTAGAAAGGTGAGTGAGGAGTTTACTGCTTGAAGCAACGTTTCCATGTCATCAAGAGGTACGATAAGTCCGCTGACATCAAGACTGGACACTCTGCTCAGGAAAGTGTTGTTTCTCACGTCCCACGTCATTGGTTTGTTGCCAAAAGGATTCCCGATCTTCAGGCGGCTGAGATTTAGGAAGACATCAGCAGTGATCTTAAAGTCTTTCAAAGGATTAAAAGTCAAATCAATAGTGCGAAGATCGAGTGAGCGGTTGGTAAGTTCCCATGAATGAAAAGTTGTTAAGCTATTTCCTTTCAACACCAACTCCTCTAGCTGTGGCATATGCTGCAGGATGAGATGAAGATCTGTGATCTGTTGCAGTTTGTTGTAAGAAATGTCCAAAAGTTTTAATTTTGTCAAGGACAGAAAAGATGTGGATGACACAGCTTTAATATGGTTATGATTAATTCGTAACTCAATGAGGTTGCTTGAGCCATCGAAAGCTCTCTCCTCCAGTTTAACAACTTTATTGTTGTTAAGATTCAGCTTCTTGAGGGAAGTCAGAGTGGCAAAAGCAGCGCTGTCGATCTGCGAAATCCTGTTGCGATTCAGCTCCAAGTACAGTAGAAGAGGCAAGGGTGTAAAATCTGATTGCTGTATTCTTGTCAGCCTGTTTACAGATAGGTCAAAGCCAGTAACTGTTGTGGGGATGTCCTGAGGAATGGTAGTCAGTCTCCTCTGCACACATATGGCTTTGTTGTTGCTGAGTTGGCAGCTCTGCAATGAAAATCCACCAACAAGCACAGGAAAACAGATCATGATCATCAAGAGGAAGGCCATGTTGCTTTGGAAACCTCTTGGTTGTCCTTTTGAGCTATTTCTGTCCTCTGATCCCATTTGGTTATCTTTGTCAAATCCAAATGTTGAAAACAACCTCTGGGTGAGGATATCTGCATCCAGGATGCCTGAAAATTCAATAAAACGAAAAAGGCGTGTATAAAATGTGTAGGTTTACAACATTTCTAAAAGTTGTCCATGTATTTGCAAGAAAATATGATGAATAATGAGTACTGAATAAGTACAAAAGCTAAAAGAAAATAATCATGAAAAACATTTAAGACACTTTTTTATGTTAAGAAAAGCTCACAGATAAGTGACCTTCACAAAAAGAAGTACCGGCTCACCTCCTGATAGAGTCCATTCTGCAAAGACTTATTCGTTGTGTTTTTCTTCGCTGCAACATGAACATGAAAAAAAAATCTCTCTCAGTGCTTTTTCTGTGAATTCCTGAGGAAGTGAAACTTGTAACACATTACTCTATTAATATTTGGTTTTTCTAAGAAAAAAAATGCAACAAGTTTTTTTGGGTACTGCTGTGTTTATACCTGTGGCATGTGCATTAGACACTTCACAAAAAAAACCCTCAACTATAATTTAAATTTAGCTGAAGCTGTTTTCAGATCGTGCTTGCTATTTATTCTTGAATTAGTTTAAAGCCACAAAACACTGGCTGTTGGGGCCAGTTTATTTTCTGCTCTGATGAGTACAAGACTCACCGCTTCAAACCTGAAAACATGTCTCCTTGTAAAAAGAAGCAGCTTTAGTTTATAAATCTTTGACCTAATGGGGACAGACTGAATGATGGCCATGTAGAGAATGATTAGCAGCTCCTGAGTTTGACTTAAACCTACAGAGGAGAACTTTAACTATGGCAAAAGGGAACTACACTGGCTACTAGTGATGGGTCGATGAGGCGTCATGAAACGTTTCGACACATTGCCACTCTGTGCCGATACTGTGCCGATACTGTGTCACTGAATACTGACACCTGCTGGACCTTAAAAATCCCTACAGGCAACCCGGTTGACAGAGTTAACTGACACTGATTTGATGACCAAGTATACACAATACAATTTAAATCATTGTATGTTGCATTGTATTATTTTATATTTTCATTTCAATTAAACATATATTTGATTTTTTTTAGATACAGTCAATAAATAATGTGAAGGAGGATGCTTGTGGACTGGCTTTTTTATTTTTTACAAATGGTTGATCGGGCGCTGTGTTTAGTTACCTGACTGATATCATCTGTTCTGAAATCGGACATGCTGAGTATGACAAAGGGAAGAAAACTACTCAGAGTAGCAGCTTTCTACTCAGTGTAAATCAGCCGTTTTTTCTGAAACGACGCTCAGAACAAAGACGCACAGCGCAACCCGCCCAACCATAAAGGCGTCTGCCCAACCCATCAATCAGTGGTGCGCTCCGATCAGCACCTTGCGCTCACAGAGCGAGACTGTGGTACACCATCACACCAGAGTTGCAAAATGGTTAAAAATTAACCATTATTAACCGTTATTTTGTTTACAGTTCAGCTTGGATTTTATTTACTGCGCAGCATAGCTTTGCTGTGCGCGCTGCTGTGCGCGAATGCACACGCGTGCAGCTTGGAGGGAACAGAAACAGTTTGGCGCGTCAGTCAGTTCGAAACAGGTGCTGTATTGGTCACGTGACCGAAACAGTTCCTGTATCGGTCACGTGACTTTTCCGTAGCAATACACACATCGACACGGGTTTCGCTCTATGAGACCGACACATGCGCCGACGCATTGGTGTTGCCGGACCCATCACTACTGGCTACTAGGCTCCTCGCAATGTTGTCAAAGAGGCTCAAACATCTGTTTATTGTCCGGCCTGACCAAAGGAGCCAAAAAAAAACAGTAAAACTATTGTAGGCACTGGAAGAAGATATTGCTGATGCTAAAGTTAGCATCTAGTTTGAATTTGACTGTCTCTCTGAGAGACTTGGCCTTCCCAACTAGAGCTCTGATAAAATCCCAGATAATAGATTTTGCGACAACCAAAAGAGCGGTACAACAACTTTTTTCCTGGAACTTTTGGAAAGAATTTTGCAAACCAAATCATCAAAGCGTCATTTGAAAACGGAGAAACTTGCTAAGATTAACTTAGCCTTCATTTTGAAAACATCTGGTTGCAGAAGGAAAATGTTCATTTATAGAACAATGTAGGTGTGTTTGCTAATCCAGATAATAGTCACAAAATAAAGAGCAATTTCACATGCATTTTAGTTTAAATGGATGTAGCGGTACACAGACGGAAGTCCTGGTTTTGCGTTGTTTTACACGGCTGTGACTGACTGCCACCGGGCCTAGCGGTTACCCCATCTCTCACCCAATGATGACTGAAGGCAGGCACCAGTCCCACACCACTCTGGATCAGCAGGAAACAATATATGGATGGATAAACATTTAGCATGATTTCTTTAAAAGAATTGCATGAAGACACTTGACAAATGCTATGTTTCTTTATTCTTTGGAGAGGCTCAGATTGTTCATCAGTAGCATCTTGAAAATTTCTTCAGAACTGAAGAGCAGCTTTGCTTACATGAAAATGGTGAAAAAAACTGTCTGGTACAGCAATTTTCTTATCTCTTCATCATTTTAATATTCCTGGCTTTGTCAGCTGGTACCATTATTTTCCATGTAGTCTTGCTTTCTGCTTGGTATTTATTATTAGCGTTAGTGTCGGGATCCTGAGGTGTTAGTTTGTCTTGTGAATATGGATCCATGTTTGCTTCTGTGCTTTCTGTGTCTCTGCTCTGTCTTCTCTAACCCCCAGTGGGTCGAGGCAGATGAGCGTTCACACTGAGCCTGGTTCTGGTTCTGCTGGAGGGCAACCTCCCTGCTAAATGGGAGTTTTCCTCTCCACTGTCGCTTCATGCATGCTCAGTATGAGGTATTGCTGCAAAGCCATCAACAATGCAGACGACTCTCCCTGTGGCTCTACGCTCTTTCAGGAGGAGTGAATGCTGCTTGTCAAGACTTGATGCAACCTGCTGGGTTTCCTTAGAGAGGAAACTTTCTGACCAACCTGGAGGATCTGATGGAATTTGACTTTGTGACTTGTGACACAACACTGACATGTTGTGAATTGGCGCTATATGAATAAAACTAAATTGAATTGAATATGTGAGTAATTTTCCTGAATCCAGGATCCCTGCTCTGGTGGACCAATAGCAGACAAGCACACCTGTCAGCAATCACCCTCAACTACTAATGGGGATCTAAAGAGCCACCACTGCCACCGAAGCAGTGGTGGCACCATAGAATTAGGAGTGGGGGGCATCCATCCATCCATTTTTCTGAGTCACTTATCCCTCATGGGGTCGCGAGGGGTGCTGGTGCCTATCTCCAGCGTTCAATGGGTGAGAGGCGGGCCACACCTTGGACAGGTTGCCAGTCTGTCGCAGGGCAACACAGAGACAAACAGAACAAACAACCATTCACACAGACACTCACACCTAAGGACAATTTAGAGAGACCAATTAACCTAACAGTCATGTTTTTGGACTGTGGGAGGAAGCCGGAGTACCCGGACAGAACCCACGCATGCACAGGGAGAACATGCTAACTCCATGCAGAAAGACACAGAGTCGGACTTGAACCCAGAACCTTCTTGCTGCAAGGCAAGAAGGTTAACAAAGGAATTTATTAATGTGTGATAGTTGTTTGCATTTCTGATCAATTTCTATGTTTAATTTCTTTTTATTACTGCACCTTCAAACAACCCCATTGTATTGGTACAGGAAATGTGTTTCAGAAGAGGAAGGCTCACTTTTGGACTTGCTGTGTGGGCTGCAGTAATGGAAAGCAATACAGTGATCTAAATGACCTTTTAATATTTTTAGCAACTCCAGGAATAAAGGCTTTGAATTTCACCAAACCAGCTAGAAGCTCCCAGAGAGGGTTCCTATTGTTTTCTATCATAACCGGAGCTTTTAGGTCACCTGTATATCAGGTGAAAGTCCTCTACTTCCTGCTCCTCAGAGGACCCTGCTGATGCTTGTTAGAGGAAACCTGCACCTAATTTCTTGCTGGGTGATGATAAGAACCAAGCCATTTTCAGGAGGGACCCACCCATGCACCCCCCTCCCGCCGCCATTGCTCCAAAGTCTCAGAACAGATTCCACCAGCTTTGTCCTCTTCAGGAACCCCTTATAGCCCTCATACCATTACACCTTTGCTGTCTCCATAACAAACCCCCAGGATCACCTTTTCTCCCTCAGCGCTGTCCTCCAACTCTAAAGTTGAAATCCCCCATCATGTCATCTTACTCATGCTGCTTTTGGAGTCTCGCCTTTGCTAATTGTTCTTCTCCCTTTCAGACACCACTGAACTCTTGCAATGAACATTTTTTTTCAGTCCTACTTAAACTCTTTGTAGTCATTATAGTCAACTCACCTTGCATTCACTGTCTGTGTACTTTTAAATTTGCGTCTGGGTCTAAAAATGTTGCATCAGCCCAGCACAGTTAGTCCTCGCTTTCCTTTTTGTCTAGCACTGGCTCTGATCATGTTTTCTGTTCATCAATTATAATAAACAACTAGCTCATTTGTCATGCACAAGGTTGTCTATTTGGTTCCTCTTATATTCTCTCTAGAAACTGTTAATTGTCTTCGGTAGTTGTTTGGTTTCTTACATCTAAAATACTTTGTAGAGGTTTACAAGCCTCCCATGAAGCATGAAAAAAGAAACATACCACTTTGCTTTGTTGTGACTAAAACAGGTTTTTTCCACCTGACCTTTAGTGTAGTTGTTTCCAGAAGGTCAGAACATAGGCATGGATGGCTCACAGTTCTGTCCTGCCTCTATCACCTAGTACACAACATTATGTGTGTCATTATTCGATCAGCTTCCCCAGCTGTCTGCGTTCTCCGGCTCTTGGTTATTCAGCTCCATAATCAGCCATTGGTTATTTCTATCATTAAAACAAGGTTACCCTCATCTTCATTGAATACAGATGAAAACCCCATCCAAAGTGGGGCATGGAGCCAAAATAAAGATTTACTTTCCTAGAGCTGAGGCTTCCACAAAAATTGTCAGTGCAAGTCACATTACATTCAATTCAATTCAATTTTATTTATATAGCGCCAAATCATGAAACATGTCATCTCAAGGCACTTTACAAAATCAAGTTCAATCATATTATACAGATTGGGTCAGATTATACAGATTGGTCAAAATGTCCTATATAAGGAAACCAGTTGATTGCATCAAAGTCCCGACAAGCAGCATTCACTCCTGGGGGACCGTAGAGCCACAGGGAGAGTCGTCTGCATTGTACATGGCTTTGCTGCAATCCCTCATACTGAGCAAGCATGAAGCGACAGTGGGAAGAAAAAACACCCATTAACGGGAAAAAAAAACCTCCGGCAGAACCGGGCTCAGTATGAACGGTCATCTGCCTCGACCGACTGGGGTTACAGAAGACAGAGCAGAGACACAACAAGAGAGACAAAAAAGCACAGAAGCACACATTGATCTAGTAATCTGTTCTACATTAGATGGTAATAGTCGGTGATCTGTCCTCCCTGGATGATTTCACAGTCAACAGAACATCAGACCAGGTGTACCTACTATGAAGAAAAAAGAGAGAGAACAAAAAGTTAAAAGCTGAAATGACAACAGTCATTTCAATGTAACGCAATGCAAATCTGGAGAACAGTAGGCTGGAGAACAGTAAAAATCAGTAGAGTGAGAAAAGTAGGCCCTGATGTCCTCCAGTAGCCTAAGCCTATAGCAGCAAAACTATAAAGGTAGCTCAGAGTAACATGAGCCACTCTAGTTATAAGCTTTGTCAAAAAGGAAGGTTTTAAGATTAGTCTTAAAAGTAGACAGGGTGTCTGCTTCACGGACCAAAACTGGGAGTTGGTTCCACAAGAGAGGAGCCTGATAGCTAAAGGATCTGCCTCCCATTCTACTTTTAGAGACTCTAGGAACCACCAGCAGACCTGCAGTCTGAGAGCGAAGTGCTCTGTTAGGAACATACGGAGTAATCAGAGCTCTGATATATGATGGAGCTTGATTATTAAGGGCTTTATACGTTAGAAGAAGAATTTTAAATTCTATTCTTGATTTAACAGGAAGCCAATGAAGGGAAGCTAAAATTGGAGAAATATGATCCCTCTTGTTGATTTTCATCAGAACTCTTGCTGCAGCATTTTGGATAAGCTGAAGACTTTGAATTGCATTTTGTGGACTTCCTGATAGTAAAGAATTACAATAGTCCAGCCTTGAAGTAACAAATGCATGGACTAGTTTTTCAGCATCACTCCTGGACAGAATGTTTCTAATTTTGGCGATATTCCGGAGGTGAAAAAAGGAAACTCTGGAAACCTGTTTAATATGGGATTTAAATGACATGTCTTGGTCAAAAATAACACCAAGGTTTTTTACTTTATTACCAGAGGCCAAGTTAATGTCATCCAGATTAAGTGATTGGTTAAGAAGTTTATTTTTTGAGGACTCTGGCCCAAAGATTACAACTTCGGTCTTGTCAGAATTTAGATGCAGGAAATTTAAAGTCATCCAGCTTTTGATGTCATCAAGACATGACTGCAGTCGAAGTAATTGATTGGATTCATCAGGATTTATGGATAGATATAGCTGAGTGTCATCAGCATAACAGTGGAAATTAATCCCATGCTGTCTGATAATTTTGCCGATCGGAAGCATATATATAGTAAAGAGAATTGGTCCAAGGACTGAACCCTGTGGTACTCCACAGGTGACCCTAGAGTTTGAGGAAGATTTATTATTAACATGAACAAACTGGAATCTGTCCGACAGATAAGATTTAAACCAGCCTAATGCTTTCCCCTTAATCCCTACAGTATGTTCAAGTCTTTGTAGGAGAATATTGTGATCAACTGTATCAAATGCAGCACTAAGATCTAACAGGACAAGTACAGACACAAGTCCATTATCTGAGGCCATGAGAATATCATTAGTGACCTTCACCAGAGCCGTTTCAGTGCTATGATGAGCTCTGAAGCCTGACTGAAACTCCTCAAGTAGGTCATTGCTTTGTAAATGTTCACAAAGTTGATTAGCAACTACCTTCTCAAGAATTTTAGATAAGAAAAGAAGATTAGATATAGGTCTGTAGTTTACTAGCTCATCTTGATCAAGAGAAGGTTTCTTAAGTAAAGGTTTAATAACAGCTACTTTAAAAACCTGTGGTACATATCCATTTACTAAGGATAGATTAATCATGTCTAAAATAGGACCACTGATCAAAGGGAATACCTCCTTAAACAACTTGGTTGGGATTGGGTCTAACATACAAGTAGAAGGTTTAGATGAAGCTAAGATTTTAGATAGCTCAGAAAGCTCTACTGCTTTTAAACAGTTCAAACACTGTGCCGGTTCTAAAGATTCCTCCAATGCTGCCTTACTTACTGGGGATGAGGTAATCATGTTTGGGAGGATGCCAATTATTTTATTTTTAATGGCATCAATTTTATTTATGAAGAATCCCATAAAATCATTACTACTAAGAGCTAAGGGAATGGATGGATCAACAGAGCTGCAGCTCTGAGTAAGTTTGGCAACTGTACTAAAGAGAAATCTAGGATTATTTTTATTCTCTTCAATTAATGATGAAAAATATGCTGCTCTAACTCTGCGAAGGGTCTTGTTATACAACAATAGACTGTCCCTCCAGATTAAGTAGGATTCCTCTTGGTGTGTAGAGCGCCATTTTCTCTCCAATTTCCTAACATTGTGCTTCAAGGAACGCAGCTCTGAATTAAACCAGGGAGCCAGCTTCCTGTGAATTATCACCTTCTTTTTCAAGGGAGCTACATTATCTAATGCAGAACGCAATGAGGAAGTCACACTGTTAGCAAATGTATCTATTTGTGAATGGGAAGAAACAGCATTGCTGCCATCTACAGGGCATTTCTGCAATACTGAGGATATTACATATGGTCACAATCTAATGAACAATACAAACAATATAAATGCTGCTATATGGAGGGTTTAAGGTGACAGTAAATTAATGTACCATGAAATAAATAAATATTAAATTATCATGAAATAAAGAAATGCAGCATGAAATAATGAAATGTGAAATGAAATAAATAAATGCACCATCATTAACTAAATTAATGACTTAAGTTCTTGCGAGAGCTCGCTGCGACAGACAGGATTGACATTAGCCCCGCCCACTGGCTAGCACTGGCTAACATAATATAGAGGTAAACAAATTGTAACACATTATTAAAGTTATTTGTACTTTCCAGCAAAAAATATTGACCTTAGAGTAAATATTCAAGAGGGAACAAAATGGCTTGTCTTGCTCAGAGTGAAGCAGCCAATCAAGTGTCAGGGTCTCCCTAATCCCGCCCACCAAGTTTGAAGGGTGAAGGTAACAGTTTAAATAATTGAATAAGTCTGCTGCGCAACGCCCATGCATATTTAGATAAAATGTATTTTCATTTGTTTTAAACAAAAAGGACAATTAAATACTTAATGTCATAATTCAAAAAATATATTTAATTATTTATGGCACATTTAGTAATTTAATTTACATTTCATAATTTATTGGTGTATTTGTTTAATGATGCATTAAATAAATAAATGGTGCATTTAATTACTTAATGGAACTTTTATTTATTTAATGGTACATTACATTATTTCATGGTCGCTTTCTTTATTTCATGCTACATTTCATTATTTAAAGGTGCCATGACATCATACGCATCAATGTCAACTCCATTTCATGTAGTTGATATTTCTTCGTATGTAAATTGTCCGAAAAATTTCAACAAAAAAATTAAATCAGCTTGTTGTTTTGTCAGGCCAAATGTCGATCCTCGATAAAAGGCTTGATTGTGGTAATTATATGCTGCTGCTGCTCTACCTAGCTGACTTCACTCTGATTGGCAACAACCATTTTTGGAAAACCGGTTAAATCTGTTTGTTTGAAAACCATGACTTCAGCCACTCCTCTGTGATTTTCTCATGCTTCGGTAGTGAGTGGAAACTTTTGACCACATTTTGACCATCCCATCAAGCTCTCATTTTTAGTAACCGCTGTGAAGTTATTGTGAAGTTAAATATGGGATATCCGCACGCCGCTTCTTCGGCGGTGACTGCTTCCAGTTCACACCGATACAAGGAGGCTGATCAGAGACTGCAGTCTGCTCGCTCCTCCGCCTTCCTCCTTTTGGAGTGGAGCAGTCAGACATGGTAGCGTAACTTATGGCTGGTGCATCAGCTGGGGGAGGAGAGGAGAGGAAGGGAAAGGCTGTTTGCTTGATGGTGGGGTCTGATTGGAGAAAATTAATTATGTAGAAAGACAACCTACTAGAAAGATAATCCGTTTTTTTGATCTGACCGCTTTTGAGCAAAGCAACAAAGTTGACTGCCCCTGAGCAGCTCCTTTGTTATTCCGTTTTTACATTAACACGGCCTCATCAGCGCACAACAGTTCATATTATACCCTCAAAACCTCAGAAAAATTACATTTGTTGTCATGGCCCTTTTAATGGGACGTTTAATAGTGTATTTATTTATTTCATTTTACATTTCATTATTTCATGGTACATTTATTTATTTCATTGTATTTTTACATTTTTTATTTCATTCTAGATTTATTTATTCAATTTTGTCCCCTTACACCCTCCATACTGATGTCCTGACTTTCTGTAAATTAAGGTAATTTAGTTCATCCAAACTGACCTGCGTCAAGTAAAAGCTCAGTGTGATTTAATCTTACACAGTGAGAAAAACAAATGGTTACGAGTTTTTAATACAGTGTGCAGAATATCTGGTGTCATTAAAGAGAGGGAAGACATGAATGTACATAAAAAAAGTCTCAAGTGTAAACCACTGTGTTGGATCAGAAGGTAATAAAACAGACACTAAAATAAAATCATGAAAACAAGAGCAGAACAATCTAAAATCATAATAAAACTCAGGAAAAAATAGGATAAATCATGATCAAACCTGTTTTTATCTCATTTATCTCATTTAATGCAAAATTTCCCTATAATCAAACCTTAACCATAAAGACACTGGCTAAACGTGAACTTGCTGCAGTTGTTCTGTTATTTACCTGATATTTTACAACAAAACCATACACTATTTCTCAAGTTTTGAAGACGTTCTCTCATTCCTGTGTGTCTGTTAAACTGAGAAAATTGTCCTCGTTAGGATTGCTCCCGCTTTGCAAAGCCTGCTTCAGTTTTTCCCAGAACACCTCTGGCTGGGCTGCGGCTCGAGGCCAGCTCAGGTAGGTCTGCTTCTTCAGCAGCTTCCTCATGCGGTGGAAAGGAGACAGCAGGTAGGTAGGAATGTCCTCCAGGAAGACCAGGATCAGCACATCCCTCTTCTCGTCAAAGAGGCGGAAGCTGTGAAATCAAGACGAAGCGAGAAGGGCTTTAGGACACGAAATGCCGGAAGGTCTTTAACAGGTGTGAGTATTTTTACACACTGATAGGTTTGAAAGATCCAATGTGTAAATATAAATGAAATAGATCTAAATCGTTAATTGTTTGCTTTTGTAATTTTGAAAGTCTAAAGAAGCAACGCAGTAAAAAAACAGTAAAGTGAGGCAAAAATTAACATCTATAAAGATAATAAAGATGCACATTTAGAGACTTCTAAATACCTGGCTGTTTGGACCTCCCTGGAGCACCACTCACTCTCCAGGTATCTGCGACTGATGACACAGATGGTCTTCCTGCTTCCATAGATGGCATCTGTGATGTTATCTGCGATTGGCTTTCCTAGAGAGAAATGCATGCAAAAAGAGCCGGTCATGGCTGATAAACAGCTCCAGCAGCAGTGCAGTGGTGCCCTCCACAGTTCAGCTGGAGGCACAGAACTGAGTGCTGTGAACTGAAATGATCTATTAAATGTTGTGGTCACATCTGTTTAATAGACTGAACTTAGGATTTATGAGTTCATCAGTTATGAGTGTGTGTTTGGGTGAAAGTTTGCTGTCTTATTTTTATGTTTGAAAATGTACCCAATGTTAGCAGTTTTAGTAGTTTAATTGGCATATTCAGACTCAGTATAACAATCAGAGATTCAGTTCAACCTACATTTGAACTTTGTCCAGAGATCAAAGATGTAGTAAAATTATTATTATTCAAAATTTTTAAATTGCCATTAATTGTCTATAAGTGCAAAGCCAAGTTACTGATGAATAAAATGTTAAGATAAACATTTATGTAGCAATCAGATAATGCATGCCAATTTAATGTAAATCAGAGCTAAACCAAAACATGCACAAACATTAACAAATATTTGTAGCTTAGAGTATGGCAGAAGGAAAAAAAGTCATGAAAATATTTTTTTTCATGCTTATCCACATCTGTAAAATGATCCCATCTAATTCTGTAGATTTACTGAATACAGCTGGATGACCAGGCCATAAGTATTGAAAATATGAATAATAGAAGCTGCAAAAGGGCACAGAATGCTCAAGAGACCAATTGAAATCTGTTAGTGATTAAAAAGCAACCCCCCTCCCCCATGGTAGTGCAAATTATTATAGGCTGGTTTAGTTCTCTTGGGTGGGCTATAAAATATTTTAAATAATCAGGGTGTGGCAAGAACCGTGTCAGGACTGATAAAAGCAAAGAGCTTTCAACACCTCAACAACCTTATTGTTGCAAAACCATACTAATGGCGTTGGTGATTTTAAAAGTCAGAATGTTCCAGACAGGACTGCTGGGGCCATAACCCTAAAGTGCAAAGAACATAACTGTATCATCAATAGATGTCTTACAGAGAAGTCAAAAAAATAATCAGAAGAGACTCAAAAGCCATGGTGCATTTGGAGAGAGCTTCGTAAACGATGAAATCTGGCATTAAGAGCGACAGCGCATCATGGTTTAAATGAAATTTTCATTTGTTTTTATTTAGTTTAGACTTCAGATTTTTTTCCCTGTTTTAGTTTTAATGAGTTCTTAGTTTTTATTTGCTAGTTTAGTTTTTATTTTTGAAATGTTTAGTTTCAGTTTATTTTTGTTATTTTCAGTTATAGTTTTAGTCTTTTATGTAACACGACTTACATACTAGTGGAAAGACTGAAATAAAAATTAAAAATAGTTGAGTTTTACAACAACCCAGAAAACAATCATAGATTTTGCATAATGCAGTACAGCGAGAAAAGCTAAAACTGCAACCGTAAAATAGATTTCATGTTAATGCATTATGATAAAGACACACAAACGAAAACTAAGTAGTTTCTCTTAGAATTCAGTTGGTTTTAATTAGTTTTGTAAACTCTTATTACAGTTTAATTTAGTTTTTCTTTTTTTTTTGCAAGGTCTTGTTTTTATTTTTATTTCAGTTAACTAAAATGTTTTTTACTTCTAGCTTTTATAATTTTGTTAGTTTTAGTTAACGATAAAAACCTTGCAGCGCATTTAATGAAAACAATAAGTAACACACTAAACAGAAATGGCCTCTATGAATGCTCTCTGTTGTGAAAAATGGCAACTGAACTCTTATTTTTGTGGTATTTTGTCAAAATACCTCTAAAATCGGTGGTGTGGTGAGCTCAACCATATTCTCTATCATTCACAAATTAAGAGATAATTTGGAGACTAAAGTATTACGTAAAAAAGATAACATAAAGAGCTCTTTGTGTGTTTAAATTGATTGTTTTCTCTTTATTGAATTGCACGTTTTGACTGATTGTTTTTCTTTCTTAAAAAGATCAAGCGTTCATGTATTGAATGAGTGAAATGATGATTATTTTAGTGCAGTCCAAGTGTCAGACAGGCTAAGGAGAAAATAGGTTTGTGGAAAGAGGAAGTAGCGCTTGGAAGGAGACTGTAGCTGTTGTAGCTACAGTAAATCTGCCGAGAAGAGAAGAGGAAGTGGAACCGGATGGTTTGGTTCAACCCTGCTGCCTGGGGTCGGAGAAAGAGGAGCGAGACCTTTTGACTCGGCTGGAGATCTGCGTAGGGTGAAAAGGTTATGAGGTGATAAGGGACTGGGTGCAAGTGTTCGGTGGAGGGAGGGGGGGTTGAGGTTTGCAACCTCCCAACGGCTCTCTCAGCACATAAAAGAAGGGTGATTTGGGTACTCGTTGCTCAGTTTTTCATCTCAGAAGACATGCAGCGCGGAGCAGAAGAGAAGAAGACCCAAGACGGAAGGACGATCGTTGAGCCAAAGGAAGAACACGGCGCCTCTGTCTCGGAGAACCGACGAGACTGAGTCAGATTATCTATTTTTCGTGTTTTTCCACAATTCGGGGCCAACGATCTGCAGATCCAGTCAAGAAGAACTGCTGTGGTTTTGACCTGGTTGATGAGAAGAGCCTAGATGTTCTGAAGATGTGAGTTGCACCCGTGAGATGTCAGTTCTGAAGCTGAACCCACTTGTCGAGCCGAAGAGACGGACCTCAGACACGGACATCAAAGCAGGGACTCAAAGCGTGAGTCTTTGTGAACGGGGCATTAACGGGACATCGGGGTTGCCATCGAGAGAAGGGAAGTTGTTCGGCTGAACAACTACTTTACCCAGAAATCAAAGACACTTTGGGATTCCATCGTAGGTTCGGGTCAGTTTGCTCCTCCAAATTTAAAAGCCACTCCTGAACGCATTATTAAGCAGCCTTAGATAAGAGATAGGAAGTTGATTAAATTTTAATTTGTAATTTGTTAAATTGCTTAATGCTGTTGCTAATCCCCTGCTAAAGCATACTAATTAAAGAAGCATATAAAATTTTGTTAGAAGTTGTGGACATTCAATTATTGAGTCAACATTTTTATGAGTTCTTCTATGATTGTAAAACAGACATGGTGTATGGTTCTAGAAATATTTAGGAGGTCTTGAAAGGTTGCCTGCAGCCCAAACTTTAAAACAACACCCTTAGGGACTTTTGAGTTTCTAAAAACAAATACTGATCGTGTAACAAGTGCCGTTGTATAAAAGTAGGAGCCACTGTTAACTAGGGCGGTGGTCGGGGAACAGGTGGCCTCAGGCTACTAGGTTGCCTGACCTGTCCACTGAAGAAGGGTGTGGCCCTAGGACGGAGGTGGTTAGTAGATCAGTCGTGTCCTACTTATCTAGCTGAAAAGGTCTCACAGGAATTCTAAACAGGGTAATACTCGTTAGATTCAGAGGTCTTTAGAACCCCAGCTAGTCTGAGCTTTAACCCAAAATAGAAAAAGGGGGTAGGAGGGGGTTTTAGTTCAAGCCGAACAAGTCAATTTCTTTCTGCTATTACAGTTTAAAAGCCCTTTAAATAGATGAAGATTTTGCTTTTGCAGAGTTCCTGTGTAGTATTTTTCAGGTTTTAAAAAGATACAGCATAACCATGTAGTGCAGAAATGGTCTAACCTGGTTCAAAGTCTCGATGGTGCAGACACAACCTCCAGCCCTGCTCTCCTTCCAGTTTGGGTAACAGTTCTCCAATCACCCAGGGCTCATCATTGAAGTTGTAGGAGACAAAGGCATCATACTGGTGGGGAACTTGCTTATTTTTATACTTTGAGTCAAAGAGCCACGCCCAGAATAGGTAGTAAGCACAGTACAGTTGTGCCCTCATGAAATGGTAAGTGAAGGATCCAGCAATGACAAAGAGGATCACACATGTGGTGGACACAAAGCAGATAAAACCCACATCCTCTAAGCAGGAAATTAAGTCAAAGTCCAAGAGCTTTTTGCCTTTGAATTCATCTGGGTAGTTGCAAGAATAATTATACGCATCATTTACCTGTGTTTGTTTACTGGCAATTGTCCAGTTGAGAAACCAGGCATTATCACAGTCACAATAGAAACTATTATACTTGAAGTCCACATACATGAGAGATGGAAGGGACTTTATTACATCTTCAGTGATGACTGAGTATTGATTGTGTCTTCCCTGCAGAAACTCCAGGTTAGTCAGGTTAGCATCCACAAAGAAATCTAATGACTCAAGTGACAGCCTAGTTATGTAGAAGCTTCTAAGGTTCGTAATAGGGGCAAACATTTGGGAAGACAGAGTGCTTAAATCGTTGGAGCTTATATCGAGTCTTTCTAGTTTAGGCGTGTACATAAATGTGTCTTTGTGAAGAGAGATAAGCTGGCAATTCCTAGCATTGAAACGCAAAAGATTTTTTAACCCTTGGAGGAAATTGGAAGGTAGAGAAGACTTTTCCCTGTGGTGCTGGGCGTGAATAGACAATTCTTCCAAATGGGAAAGATTAGAAAATGGTGCTTCACGTAGAGGTGTACTATTGAAATACCTGATGTGATTATCACCTAAATCCAATCTCCTCAGGTTGGCAAGAGCATAGAAGGCCTTTGTTTTTAGGCTTTGGGTTGTAATATCATTTGATTGAAGCTGGATGTCAGTTAGATTCCTTAGTCCAACAAAACAGTCTTTATCAAGATTGTTAATTTGATTTTGATGTAGTGACAGATTCCACAGCGATGTCAGTCCTTTAAATTCCTCCTTTCCAATAGCAGTGAGTTTGTTTCCATTTAAATGGAGCCGTTTAAGGTTTGGCAGGTATTGTTTAAAAGCTCCTTTTAAATCGGAAATTTGACTGGATTGTAATGTGAGAGTTTGGAGTTGTTCCAAGTCCTTGAAAGTACAATTAGTCAGAGCCAAGATTGAGTTGTTATGCAGGCTTAGTTTTTTAAGCTTTGTCTGATTGGAGAAATCTTGACACCCGAGAGTGCTGATGACGTTGTGGCTGAGATCAAGCTCGGAAAGATTGCGCAGAGTGCGTATGGCAGTAGGAACCAATGAAAGTTTATTCTGACTCAGTTTCAAAATTCTTAAACTTTCCATAGATTTAAAGGCATTTGTGTCGATTCTTTTAATATGATTATTTGATAAATCTAATTCCATTACGTTGGTACACAGTTTTAAGAAATATGAAGAGATTGATCTGAGATTGTAGTGACAAAACTGTAACTTGGATACAGTAGGAATGGCGCAAGACAGGTTGATTAACCGAATCCAATTGTGTTTTATTCCGTTCACTGCCAGTGTTGTTAGGGATAAGTTTACCGTTTCAAGTAATACTTTCATGTCATCAACAGTTGTATGAAGGCCGCTGATATCAAGACTGGACACTTGTCTAAGGAAAGTCTTGTTTTTCACATCCCATTTCATTGGTATGAAACTGGAAGAGTCACCGATTATAAATCGAGTCAGATTTGGAAAGATGTCGCCGGTTATCCTGAAGTCCCTTATGGGATTACGAGACAAATCAAGTGCACGAAGATTCAGTGAGCAGTTTGTGACTTCCCATGATCGAAACGTTTTTAAACTATTTCTTCTAACCACAAACTCCTGTAGTTGTGGCATATGCTGCAACATCAGACGAAGGTTTGCCATCGTTTCAAGTTTATTCTGAGAAATATCCAAAAGTTTTAATCTCGTCAAGGATTGAAAAGCGGTGGATGACACCACTGAGATTCTGTTAGTATTCAGTCTTAACTCAGTGAGGTTGCTGAGCCCATCAAAAGCTCCGTCTCCTAGTTTAGAGAGTCTGTTGTTGTTCAGAGTCAATTTCCGAAGGGAAATCAAATTGGCGAAAGGCCCAGTGTCTAAATTTGTGATATGGTTTTCATGAAGGTTCAAATCTGTCAGTACCAGTAGATTTTTAAAGTTTGAGGCTTGAATACTTGAGATCTTGTTTTTAGATAGATCAAAACCCGTCACAGTTGGTGGAATGTCTTGAGGAACAACCTTTAGTTGACTGTCCATACAAAGGGCGGCATTCTGGCTGACTCTGCAACTCCTTAGGGAAAATCCACTGGCCGGAGGAGAAACACAGATCATGTAAATCATGAGAAAAGTAATGCTACACTTAGAAAAGCTTGACTCTCCTCTTGGTTTTGGTTTGTCATCCTCCAATCCCATTTTGACTCTCCAGGCAAGTAAATGAGATGCTGGTAATCCTGAAAAGTCAGAAGGTATATGAGTGTACACAGAAATGCAAACTTGGAAAGACCATTTATGCTTTTCTTATGCATCAGATATAAAGACCCTAAACACTCCTGTAAAAATTCAAGATTTTTGTGAGATAAAGGGAAACAAATCATACTATTTAATTTAAGAGCTTTTTCCATGTGTGTGTGTGTGTGTGTGTGTGTGTGTGTATGTGTGTAGTTTTTTTAGCCAGCTTATTTTAAATAATTACAGAAAAAAACAACGCATTATATGCAGCTGTAGGCTCATGTCCCTGACTACGTCTCTCGCTGCAGGGTTTTCTAACCATAGGAGCAGACAGATATTTCAAGAGGAGCAACCTAAGTAAAGAAGGTAGTGAAGTGTCTGATGATACTCTAGGCCTCAGGCTTGAAACACATTTCTGAGTCAAACGTTTACACTAAGAGTTTCCAGAAAAGTGCACAAGGAACATCCTGGAGCTACAGGGCTGAGGAATTCCATACATGAGAAGTGTTTGCTCTTGGATGTGCATAAGAAAGGAGCTGTGATCATTGTTCTCTTAAAGGTATACTATGCAACCGGGGTTGATTTTCCAGCGAGGCGCCCCCCAGAGGGCGAAAGTAAAAGTGCACTGTCGTAAATATGCTCAGCTGTTCTCCTGGTTTCTCCGTCAAGCCAGGCGCGGTTGTTTTGAGCTTAGCAGACAGGCGAACGCAACGAATACAGAAGTCGAAAAAACGGCAGTACAAACAATGACTAACACAGTGAAAGTATGAACATGCACACAGAGAGAGAGAAACCATTCCAATGCAGTGTTTCCCCATGGAGTTTGCTTACCGGACGACCGGACGAGCGAGCGGGGGGGGGAAGGGGAGAGACAAGCTTTACGCCGATGACCGGCGGAGCGGGGGGGGGAAACAAGCTTTGCGCGACGGAGCGGGGGGAGACAAGCTTTGCGCGCATATCGAGTTAGTTTTTTTTTTTTTTTTGTAATGTTGGGAGGCGGTAGCGTGAGGGAAACCCTACAATGTTACTTACAATCGCATCAGCAGAAACGCGAGGTCCGTGTCAGCCTTGCAGCCTTCTCTTTCTTTTAGCTCTCGCCATTCGGAAAAAGCTTGCCCGATGTTCACCCGTGTACGACTCCTCTTTCTGTCCACAGCCCTTTTCCTCTTTCTTGCCTGCTCCGACATGGGCTATCGCTGTTTTGTCGCTGGTTCCGCCATGATAACTGCAAAGATATCGCCACTGTGCTAGCAACAAACACGCCGTAAAGCAAGACCGACTCTCGCGATCTTGCACGAGATTCTGAGCCTGTGGGCGCGGGCCGAGGGCTCCTGCAATTGCAAGTGCGGTATTTCCCCCACAGACCACCAGGGCGGCCGAGAAAACCTTTGTTCAACCTGAAATGACTCATTTAATCATCCAAAACGGTATGGAACACATTAATTAACTGAAAAATGTTGCATAGTATGCCTTTAAAATTCCCCCATTGACTTTGATTCTCCCAGATTGGTGCACTGATCTGTAATTTATGTCATGGGCCTGATTGAAATAAAGTATTGCTGGGTGACCTAACCCAAAAATATACTTCAGTAGATTAGCAGTGCCTCTGCAGAGCAGATGGTGTAATCCAGGAAATATTACTGTGAAGTGACATGTCTGCAGCCGGGATATTGAACTGTGATTAACACATTTTTGTCAATATTATCCAACAAAAGTGTTAAAGGTATAGTGGTTGATCTTCTTTTGGCTTTGAGTGCCGGGGGGATTTTATTATCTATTGGTTGGCCCACATGCTAATAATTGTGATGTGCTCAACTATATTTGGGAGATTCATTCACGCAGGATGGTCTTGCACACATGATTATTCAAAAAGTGTCTTGGGTGTTTTTCCCAGTGTTTTTTTTTGCACCCATATACATTCCACCATCTGCTGTTGCCAACACTCCATGTAATATCATCAGCTCAGTTGTTGCTAAGCAATAGTTTCACTATTCACTATATAGTGAAAAATAGTTTCACTTCATGTCTTAACATGTCTTAAAAATGACAATAACCTTGACTTGAAATTGAATATGTGAATATACTGTATAGCCACAAATGCTGCTACACTTCCAGTATTTCAACAGTCGGTCAGCTGTTCTTTCAGGGAAAACAAAATTCTTTGTAAAATGCTAATTTCAAGTATTCATACATCTCTGCTGCAAGACCTATTTTTGGCAGATCAGATAAAATATTGTTTTACTATGCTCATGTGCTTGTTGTGGATCAACCTGTGACACAAGGAAGTGTACAAAGATGATCACAGCAAGCGGAGGAAGCTTTGTGAGCTCTTTTTTAGGCTACAGACTGGGTGATGCTCTGAGTGTGTCACTGGCTATATAAACCTCTATGCAGACAATGCCTTCCTCAACGAGAAAGGCATTTTAGCCTTTCCTGTGACATGAAGGAAAGGCTAAAAGAGACAAACAGAGCTTCAGGGAAGACAAGAGGGAATTTTGGAGGAGTATAGAAAATCCAAAAGACATGATTAGAGAGATAATGTGTACAGGGAGAAGCTAGTGAATAAGCTGGATAATATAATTTATGTGTGGTCTGGCATGAAGAAGTGCACAGCCTTTAAGCAGAAGGAGGATGTAATTCTGGACAGAGCTAATGAATTGAACAAATTCATTAAATGGGTCAGTTCATGACCAACCTCAGCATCCTCCTATCCTGTGTTCAGCCCAATATGCTTCCCACCAAATGACTCTGGTCAAGTGTACCAGAGATGGATTAAAAGCTAAGTAATTAGTGGTATTAAATAGGGAAAATAATTGAATCTTGAATGTGAAGAAAACAAGAGATTTTTATTCATGGAAGAAGACGTGGAGGTGCAGGAACCTCATAGAAAAATGTCAATGTTCACCTGAACAACAGACTAGACTGGAAACGCAACAGTGAAACTGTTTAAGAGGGGACAGAACAGACTACTTCTTGAAGAAGCTTAGGTCCTTTAGTGTTTGCAACAAGATGTGCAAACACTAAAGATTTTGGACAGTGCAATCTATTCTGACATAATTTGCTGTGCTAACAGCATAAGAGCGAGTGAACCTAAAAAACGGAACAAGCTCATAAAGAGTCTGCTGAGGTGAGCTGCTGTGGATAGTCTAAAGATTATTATGCATAATACGGATAATAAAACAACATAATAGAAACAAAAGACACAAGTGACATCCTGTTATAAGGTCATTAGTATATTGGTGAAATGTGCTCAAGCGTGTTTCAGTTAAAAGATAAGTTGCAGCATTTTGCCTGCTCTGGACACCAGTGATGGCAGAAGTACTGACCCCTACATAAAGTGCATTACAGTAATTCAGCCACATGGTCTCAAATTGCGCTTAGAAGTTCTGGCATTATTTTAGCCAGCTGCCCCAATGAGAAAGAGTTTGATTTAATAACTGCCTTAATCTGACTGTCAGATTTTAAAATCGGTGTCCAGTATGTTCTGGGCTACACCCAAGGTCTCCTCTTGGTGGGACATGCCTGGAACATCTTAAGATGGAGGCACTCCAGGGGGATTTTGGAACAAATTTGCCTTTTGTCGACTTTCTATCACCTGAAGAACATTTCCAGGATTAAAGGACTAACGTCTCAGCAGGATCTGGAAAAACTAATCCATGCGTTTATCTTTAGTAGAATTGATTACTGCAACGGTGTTTTCACAGGTCTGCCTAAAAAGTGGATCAGACAGCTGCAGCTGATCCAGAACGCTGCTGCCCGCGTCCTCACTAAGACTAAGAAAGTAGAGAACATCACCCCAGTTCTAAAGTCCTTCCACTGGCTCCCTGTATCTCAGAGAATAGACTTTAAAATACTTCTGTTAGTCTATAAATCCCTGAATGGCTTAGCACCTAAATACATCACAGACTTGTTATCAGTGCATCAACCCTCCAGACCACTAAGCCTACTCTGAATACCTAGAACCAGGACCAGACATGGAGAAGCAGCATTTAGTTCCTGTGCGCCACTCAACTGGAACAAACTTCCAGAAAACTGTAAAAGTGATGAAAGCCTGAGTTCCTTTAAATCAAGATTAAAAACACATTTGTTTAGAATTGCCTTCGACTGATCTAGTTAAACTGTTTTACTGAAACATCATTAGTTCAACTTTGTAGTCCAACTGTTTTTAATGTTTGCTTTTAGTTTTTATTCTCCCATGTTCTATTTTGTTTCTACATTTTATTCCTACTTGCTTTTATTCTGTTTTATTTTCCTATATTTTAATCATGTAAAGCACTTTGCACTGTCTCTGTACTGAAATGTGCAATATAAATAAATTTGCCTTGCCTTTCCTTTGCTTTACCTTTTGGCTCAGCTCTCTCTTCACCACAATGGATCGATGCATCAAAATGCATTACTACAACTGTTCTGTCTGTCTATCTCCCACTCCATTTTTGGAGTCCTGCCGGAGTCCAACATGTGGCAGAAAAACGTTGGTCGGTCGGTCCGTTTGTCTGTCTGTGTGTGTTTGTGTGCCGTTTGCATTGAAGGTCAGAAAAGCTCTGAAATGAATCATCTCATTGCTATTTAAAAATTGCTTTATGGTGCCTTCTACTCATATCCACCTGTTCTTGTTCATATACACGTTTTGTGATCATTCTTCTAGTGACATATCTTGTTCTATTGTGTTATAAGCACATTCGGTATCATTCATGTTTCTAAGGGGGCTTTACAAATCAATAAAATTTTTACAGGGGTAGGTAAACATTTTATGTGCACCATATTTTGCTTTCTTTCGAAAAAAATATTGCAAATTCATCTGATATGCCAATTTTTAGCTTATTGCATACAAAGACGAATTAAAATGAAATAAATTCTCATTTCAAATGAAGTTTTCTGGTACTCACTGTGAAACGCAAAAAAAGAACCAATGTCCACGTATTGATGAGCTTTTTCAGTTGCTGGTAAAATAATATTCCTTTTCGAGCAAAACAGAGTATTCTTCATTAGTATGAAGAACAGTTGAGTGGATCCTTGTTGTAAGATCTCAGTTCTCTTTCTAAGGATCAAATGAGGAAGTGAAATCCACTTTAGTTCTGCAAGTCAATGACTGTGCAATCTGCTGGGTTTCCTTAGATGGAAAACCTTTTAACCAATCTGCCTATAAGATTTGATAGAATTGACTTCATGAATTGCCTTGAGATGACATGTGTAGTGATTGCAACTTAATAAATGAACCGCATTGAACAGTTTACAGGGTTTCAAGCCCCGTTGCTCTATAATGGTTAACCATCATTTGTTTGGATGGATTTAACAAATCAAAAATTTGTTCAGTTAAAACCCCTTTTATGGGGATTAATCTACTGATGCTGGCAGAACATTGTGTACAATGGTCCAGCACAATTTCACTGCAATTTAAAAGCTGTCGTATAAGGAGCACGGGGATTTATTTGTTGACATATTTTGCTTTTATGTATGTCTGTAATGCAGCGACTTATATTGCCACCACTTATCACTTTTGGTGCCCGTTCTACACGTACCTGCTCCTCAGGGATCAACTATTTACGTTTGTGCTGGTTTGTGCAGCAAAAATTTTCGTTTGTGCCGCTATCATTTTAAAGATATAAAGAAATGTTCTTAGCGGTCATCAAAGGTCAACCAGCCCCCCCCCCCCACCTTCTTCAAATCAGACGGAATGGGTGTCAATTAACTCGACTCCGTTTGTGCTGGTTTGTGCAGCAAAATTTGTCGTTTGTGCTGCTTTGGTTTTGAAGATATTAATGTAAAGGTAAAGGTAAAAAGGTCAACCAGCCACCCCACCTTCTTCAAATCAGACAATTTAAATGAAACTGTGCATTTCATATAAAGTATAAGTTGGTAACCTATGAATATGAATAATTTAATTTTAACCTGGAAAAAAATGATAGCGGCACAAACGAAAATTTTTGCTGCACAAACCAGCACAAACATAGCACAGTTGATTGACACCAAATTTCTTTATTATTGCAAATGTGAGCAGGGACATGGGAGTGGTTGACCTCTGATGACCCCATGAGAACATTTTTTCTTTATATCTTTAGAATGATAGGAGCACAAATAAAATTTTAAAATGATAGCGGCTCAAACGAAAAATTTTGCTGCACAAACCAGCACAAACGTAGCACAAACGTTTGACACCAATTTCGTGCATGTTACCTGCACTCAGTTTGATGACCAAAACACAATTCTTAATCCACATATATTAAATTGTGGAAAATCAGTTCATAACTGTTTGAACAATTGAATTCATGATCTAGAGACAGGAAGACGCATTCACAGAATGGAAGCCAGCCAAAAATTGATGAAATTAGATGAAAAATTAACTCTACATTAGAAATGACTGATTGAATGACAATCTGTATATTATGTTATCATCATTATATATTTTCTTTCTTTCCATGATGACAAGTGAGGCCTGGCCAAACATGACTTTTTCTCCCTGGAAATAAAAGGTGACACTATGAACAGGTAGTCAATATCGGCCCAGTTGTAATAATTTAAAACATTTAGTGATATTTTGCACCTGCTCTTGTGTATAAAGCAATTATCTAACCACAACATTCGATACGCTATCTGTTAATGAACACTCAGTTCTGTTTATTGAGGAAATAAAACTGTAAACTGTCACTATGTCACACTAGTAAAACCACTGTTGCTTCCTCCTTTTAGGTACTGTAGGAATTAGCTCTTCTCTAGTGGGATAGAAGTGGATTGAAACTGCAGCTTTTTCAAAGGGGAAATGTCCTTGGCCCGTGAGAAACTTTGAACAAGCTATTACCAGTTACCAGTTAAATAAACCTATAGACAGAAGACAGAACAAAAATCATTGCATAGAATAAGTTTGGATCACAAAATGTGAATCCTTTTTATTTAACTATGAACATATGTAGCGTTTATTATTTTTGTTCTTTATTCTTTTTCTTTCTACAGCGGGTTAAAAAAGCGTCTACAGTGGCACCATACGAAAAATATTTTCCAACTGATGAAAAATGCTAAACTGATCAGACAAAACACATTTAACAAAACCTATGCTATGTGTGCATGATAATGAAACAAAACAACAGTAGAACAGCATAGAAATAACCTTTTTTGTTTCTCAGGGGGGAAATTTGGAAAGAAAAGCTCTCTCTGAGGGAATCAAACCTCCAGTCCACCCCATGGCAGACAGACACATTCACCTCTGCACTATTCAATTCATTTTCAATTTAATTTTATTTATATAGCACCAATTCATCATACATATCATCTCAAGGCACTTTCCAAATCATACTATTTAATTTAAGAGCTTTTTCCATGTGTGTGTGTGTGTGTGTGTGTGTGTATGTGTGTAGTTTTTTTAGCCAGCTTATTTTAAATAATTACAGAAAAAAACAACGCATTATATGCAGCTGTAGGCTCATGTCCCTGACTACGTCTCTCGCTGCAGGGTTTTCTAACCATAGGAGCAGACAGATATTTCAAGAGGAGCAACCTAAGTAAAGAAGGTAGTGAAGTGTCTGATGATACTCTAGGCCTCAGGCTTGAAACACATTTCTGAGTCAAACGTTTACACTAAGAGTTTCCAGAAAAGTGCACAAGGAACATCCTGGAGCTACAGGGCTGAGGAATTCCATACATGAGAAGTGTTTGCTCTTGGATGTGCATAAGACAGGAGCTGTGATCATTGTTCTCTTAAAGATATATTATGCAACCGGGGTTGATTTTCCAGCGAGGCTCCCCCCAGAGGGCGAAAGTAAAAGTGCACTGTCGTAAATATGCTCAGCTGTTCTACTGGTTTCTCCGTCAAGCCAGGCGCGGTTGTTTTGAGCTTAGCAGACAGGCGAACGCAACGAATACAGAAGTCGAAAAAACGGCAGTACAAACAATGACTAACACAGTGAAAGTATGAACATGCACACAGAGAGAGAGAAACCATTCCAATGCAGTGTTTCCCCATGGAGTTTGCTTACCGGACGACCGGACGAGCGAGCGGGGGGGGGAAGGGGAGAGACAAGCTTTACGCCGATGACCGGCGGAGCGGGGGGGGGAAACAAGCTTTGCGCGACGGAGCGGGGGGAGACAAGCTTTGCGCGCATATCGAGTTAGTTTTTTTTTTTTTTTTGTAATGTTGGGAGGCGGTAGCGTGAGGGAAACCCTACAATGTTACTTACAATCGCATCAGCAGAAACGCGAGGTCCGCGTCAGCCTTGCAGCCTTCTCTTTCTTTTAGCTCTCGCCATTCGGAAAAAGCTTGCCCGATGTTCACCCGTGTACGACTCCTCTTTCTGTCCACAGCCCTTTTCCTCTTTCTTGCCTGCTCCGACATGGGCTATCGCTGTTTTGTCGCTGGTTCCGCCATGATAACTGCAAAGATATCGCCACTGCGCTAGCAACAAACACGCCGTAAAGCAAGACCGACTCTCGCGATCTTGCACGAAATTCTGAGCCTGTGGGCGCGGGCCGAGGGCTCCTGCAATTGCAAGTGCGGTATTTCCCCCACAGACCACCAGGGCGGCCGAGAAAACCTTTGTTCAACCTGAAATGACTCATTTAATCATCCAAAACGGTATGGAACACATTAATTAACTGAAAAATGTTGCATAGTATGCCTTTAAAATTCCCCCATTGACTTTGATTCTCCCAGATTGGTGCACTGATCTGTAATTTATGTCATGGGCCTGATTGAAATAAAGTATTGCTGGGTGACCTAACCCAAAAATATACTTCAGTAGATTAGCAGTGCCTCTGCAGAGCAGATGGTGTAATCCAGGAAATATTACTGTGAAGTGACATGTCTGCAGCCGGGATATTGAACTGTGATTAACACATTTTTGTCAATATTATCCAACAAAAGAGTTAAAGGTATAGTGGTTGATCTTCTTTTGGCTTTGAGTGCCGGGGGGATTTTATTATCTATTGGTTGGCCCACATGCTAATAATTGTGATGTGCTCAACTATATTTGGGAGATTCATTCACGCAGGATGGTCTTGCACACATGATTATTCAAAAAGTGTCTTGGGTGTTTTTCCCAGTGTTTTTTTTTGCACCCATATACATTCCACCATCAGCTGTTGCCAACACTCCATGTAATATCATCAGCTCAGTTGTTGCTAAGCAATAGTTTCACTATTCACTATATAGTGAAAAATAGTTTCACTTCATGTCTTAACATGTCTTAAAAATGACAATAACCTTGACTTGAAATTGAATATGTGAATATACTGTATAGCCACAAATGCTGCTACGCTTCCAGTATTTCAACAGTCGGTCAGCTGTTCTTTCAGGGAAAACAAAATTCTTTGTAAAATGCTAATTTCAAGTATTCATACATCTCTGCTGCAAGACCTATTTTTGGCAGATCAGATAAAATATTGTTTTACTATGCTCATGTGCTTGTTGTGGATCAACCTGTGACACAAGGAAGTGTACAAAGATGATCACAGCAAGCGGAGGAAGCTTTGTGAGCTCTTTTTTAGGCTACAGACTGGGTGATGATCTGAGTGTGTCACTGGCTATATAAACCTCTATGCAGACAATGCCTTCCTCAACGAGAAAGGCATTTTAGCCTTTCCTGTGACATGAAGGAAAGGCTAAAAGAGACAAATAGAGCTTCAGGGAAGACAAGAGGGAATTTTGGAGGAGTATAGAAAATCCAAAAGACATGATTAGAGAGATAATGTGTACAGGGAGAAGCTAGTGAATAAGCTGGATAATATAATTTATGTGTGGTCTGGCATGAAGAAGTGCACAGCCTTTAAGCAGAAGGAGGATGTAATTCTGGACAGAGCTAATGAATTGAACAAATTCATTAAATGGGTCAGTTCATGACCAACCTCAGCATCCTCCTATCCTGTGTTCAGCCCAATATGCTTCCCACCAAATGACTCTGGTCAAGTGTACCAGAGATGGATTAAAAGCTAAGTAATTAGTGGTATTAAATAGGGAAAATAATTGAATCTTGAATGTGAAGAAAACAAGAGATTTTTATTCATGGAAGAAGGCGTGGAGGTGCAGGAACCTCATAGAAAAATGTCAATGTTCACCTGAACAACAGACTAGACTGGAAACGCAACAGTGAAACTGTTTAAGAGGGGACAGAACAGACTACTTCTTGAGGAAGCTTAGGTCCTTTAGTGTTTGCAACAAGATGTGCAAACACTAAAGATTTTGGACAGTGCAATCTATTCTGACATAATTTGCTGTGCTAACAGCATAAGAGCGAGTGAACCTAAAAAACGGAACAAGCTCATAAAGAGTCTGCTGAGGTGAGCTGCTGTGGATAGTCTAAAGATTATTATGCATAATACGGATAATAAAACAACATAATAGAAACAAAAGACACAAGTGACATCCTGTTATAAGGTCATTAGTATATTGGTGAAATGTGCTCAAGCGTGTTTCAGTTAAAAGATAAGTTGCAGCATTTTGCCTGCTCTGGACACCAGTGATGGCAGAAGTACTGACCCCTACATAAAGTGCATTACAGTAATTCAGCCACATGGTCTCAAATTGCGCTTAGAAGTTCTGGCATTATTTTAGCCAGCTGCCCCAATGAGAAAGAGTTTGATTTAATAACTGCCTTAATCTGACTGTCAGATTTTAAAATCGGTGTCCAGTATGTTCTGGGCTACACCCAAGGTCTCCTCTTGGTGGGACATGCCTGGAACATCTTAAGATGGAGGCACTCCAGGGGGATTTTGGAACAAATTTGCCTTTTGTCGACTTTCTATCACCTGAAGAACATTTCCAGGATTAAAGGACTAACGTCTCAGCAGGATCTGGAAAAACTAATCCATGCGTTTATCTTTAGTAGAATTGATTACTGCAACGGTGTTTTTACAGGTCTGCCTAAAAAGTGGATCAGACAGCTGCAGCTGATCCAGAACGCTGCTACCCGCGTCCTCACTAAGACTAAGAAAGTAGAACACATCACCCCAGTTCTAAAGTCCTTCCACTGGCTCCCTGTATCTCAGAGAATAGATTTTAAAATACATCTGTTAGTCTATAAATCCCTGAATGGCTTAGCACCTAAATACATCACAGACTTGTTATCAGTGCATCAACCCTCCAGACCACTAAGCCTACTCTGAATACCTAGAACCAGGACCAGACATGGAGAAGCAGCATTTAGTTCCTGTGCGCCACTCAACTGGAACAAACTTCCAGAAAACTGTAAAAGTGATGAAAGCCTGAGTTCCTTTAAATCAAGATTAAAAACACATTTGTTTAGAATTGCCTTCGACTGATCTAGTTAAACTGTTTTACTGAAACATCATTAGTTCAACTTTGTAGTCCAACTGTTTTTAATGTTTGCTTTTAGTTTTTATTCTCCCATGTTCTATTTTGTTTCTACATTTTATTCCTACTTGCTTTTATTCTGTTTTATTTTCCTATATTTTAATCATGTAAAGCACTTTGCACTGTCTCTGTACTGAAATGTGCTATATAAATAAATTTGCCTTGCCTTTCCTTTGCTTTACCTTTTGGCTCAGCTCTCTCTTCACCACAATGGATCGATGCATCAAAATGCATTACTACAACTGTTCTGTCTGTCTATCTCCCACTCCATTTTTGGAGTCCTGCCGGAGTCCAACATGTGGCAGAAAAACGTTGGTCGGTCCGTCCGTTTGTCTGTCTGTGTGTGTTTGTGTGCCGTTTGCATTGAAGGTCAGAAAAGCTCTGAAATGAATCATCTCATTGCTATTTAAAAATTGCTTTATGGTGCCTTCTACTCATATCCACCTGTTCTTGTTCATATACACGTTTTGTGATCATTCTTATAGTGACATATCTTGTTCTATTGTGTTATAAGCACATTCGGTATCATTCATGTTTCTAAGGGGGCTTTACAAATCAATAAAATTTTTACAGGGGTAGGTAAACATTTTATGTGCACCATATTTTGCTTTCTTTCGAAAAAAATATTGCAAATTCATCTGATATGCCCATTTTTAGCTTATTGCATACAAAGACGAATTAAAATGAAATAAATTCTCATTTCAAATGAAGTTTTCTGGTACTCACTGTGAAACGCAAAAAAAGAACCAATGTCCACGTATTGATGAGCTTTTTCAGTTGCTGGTAAAATAATATTCCTTTTCGAGCAAAACAGAGTATTCTTCATTAGTATGAAGAACAGTTGAGTGGATCCTTGTTGTAAGATCTCAGTTCTCTTTCTAAGGATCAAATGAGGAAGTGAAATCCACTTTAGTTCTGCAAGTCAATGACTGTGCAATCTGCTGGGTTTCCTTAGATGGAAAACCTTTTAACCAATCTGCCTATAAGATTTGATAGAATTGACTTCATGAATTGCCTTGAGATGACATGTGTAGTGATTGCAACTTAATAAATGAACCGCATTGAACAGTTTACAGGGTTTCAAGCCCCGTTGCTCTATAATGGTTAACCATCATTTGTTTGGATGGATTTAACAAATCAAAAATTTGTTCAGTTAAAACCCCTTTTATGGGGATTAATCTACTGATGCTGGCAGAACATTGTGTACAATGGTCCAGCACAATTTCACTGCAATTTAAAAGCTGTCGTATAAGGAGCACGGGGATTTATTTGTTGACATATTTTGCTTTTATGTATGTCTGTAATGCAGCGACTTATATTGCCACCACTTATCACTTTTGGTGCCCGTTCTACACGTACCTGCTCCTCAGGGATCAACTATTTACGTTTGTGCTGGTTTGTGCAGCAAAAATTTTCGTTTGTGCCGCTATCATTTTAAAGATATAAAGAAATGTTCTTAGCGGTCATCAAAGGTCAACCAGCCCCCCCCCCCCCCCCCCCCCACCACCTTCTTCAAATCAGACGGAATGGGTGTCAATTAACTCGACTCCGTTTGTGCTGGTTTGTGCAGCAAAATTTGTCGTTTGTGCTGCTTTGGTTTTGAAGATATTAATGTAAAGGTAAAGGTAAAAAGGTCAACCAGCCACCCCACCTTCTTCAAATCAGACAATTTAAATGAAACTGTGCATTTCATATAAAGTATAAGTTGGTAACCTATGAATATGAATAATTTAATTTTAACCTGGAAAAAAATGATAGCGGCACAAACGAAAATTTTTGCTGCACAAACCAGCACAAACATAGCACAGTTGATTGACACCAAATTTCTTTATTATTGCAAATGTGAGCAGGGACATGGGAGTGGTTGACCTCTGATGACCCCATGAGAACATTTTTTCTTTATATCTTTAGAATGATAGGAGCACAAATAAAATTTTAAAATGATAGCGGCTCAAACGAAAAATTTTGCTGCACAAACCAGCACAAACGTAGCACAAACGTTTGACACCAATTTCGTGCATGTTACCTGCACTCAGTTTGATGACCAAAACACAATTCTTAATCCACATATATTAAATTGTGGAAAATCAGTTCATAACTGTTTGAACAATTGAATTCATGATCTAGAGACAGGAATACGCATTCACAGAATGGAATCCAGCCAAAAATTGATGAAATTAGATGAAAAATTAACTCTACATTAGAAATGACTGATTGAATAACAATTTATATTATGTTATCATCATTATATATTTTCTTTCTTTCCATGATGACAAGTGAGGCCTGGCCAAACATGACTTTTTCTCCCTGGAAATAAAAGGTGACACTATGAACAGGTAGTCAATATCGGCCCAGTTGTAATAATTTAAAACATTTAGTGATATTTTGCACCTGCTCTTGTGTATAAAGCAATTATCTAACCACAACATTCGATACGCTATCTGTTAATGAACACTCAGTTCTGTTTATTGAGGAAATAAAACTGTAAACTGTCACTATGTCACACTAGTTAAACCACTGTTGCTTCCTCCTTTTAGGTACTGTAGGAATTAGTTCTTCTCTAGTGGGATAGAAGTGGATTGAAACTGCAGCTTTTTCAAAGGGGAAATGTCCTTGGCCCGTGAGAAACTTTGAACAAGCTATAGTTACCAGTTAAATAAACCTACAAATCGACAGAAGACAGAACAAAAATCATTGCATAGAATAAGTTTGGATCACAAAATGTGAATCTTTTTTATTTAACTATGAACATATGTAGCGTTTATTATTTTTGTTCTTTATTCTTTTTCTCACTACAGCGGGTTAAAAAAGCGTCTACAGTGGCACCATACGAAAAATATTTTCCAACTGATGAAAAATGCTAAACTGATCAGACAAAACACATTTAACAAAACCTATGCTATGTGTGCATGATAATGAAACAAAACAACAATAGAACAGCATAGAAATAACCTTTTTGTTTCTCAGGGGGGAAATTTGGAAAGAAAAGCTCTCTCTGAGGGAATCAAACCTCCAGTCCACCCCATGGAAGACAGACACATTCACCTCTGCACTATTCAATTCATTTTCAATTTAATTTTATTTATATAGCACCAATTCATCATACATATCATCTCAAGGCACTTTCCAAAGCCAAATTGAATCAGATTATACAGATTGGATCAGATTATACAGATTTTCTCTTTAAGGAAACCCAGCAGGTTGCATCAAGTCTCGACAAGCAGCATTCACTCCTCCTGAAAGAGCGTAGAGCCACAGTGGACAGTCGTCTGCATTGTTGATGGCTTTGCAGCAATCCCTCATACTGAGCATGCATGAAGCGACAGTGGAGAGAAAAACTCCCCCTTTAACAGGGAGGAAAACCTCCAGCAGAACCAGAACCAGGCTCGGTGTGAACGGTCATCTGCCTCGACCCACTGGGGGTTAGAGAAGACAGAGCAGAGACACAAAAAGCACAGAAGCTCACATTGATCCAGGAGTACTTTCTACGTTATATGGTAATAGACTTAGACTTAGACTTAGACATCTTTATTTTTCATTTTGTATGTACAGAGTGCATACAGAACGAAATTTTGTTGCATACAGCTTGTAAATTACAGTATACATTGCAACAGTGATTAAAAACGAAACGATTGAAATGTAAGCAATGCAGGAGAAGAGAACAGTGTGCGATAGCAGATGACCTGTCTTCCCTGGATGATGTCACAGCTAACAGAATGTCAGACCAGGTGCACTTACTATGAAGAAAAAAATGACAGGCAACAAACAGGTCAAAAATTTAAATAACAATCAAGCAATGCAAGCAATGGAGAACAGTAGGAGAACTCAGCAGAGTGAGAAAAATAGAATAAAAGCAATCATACATCTCTTCGTCCACATGTGCCTGTGCCTTTTGTCTGTCTTGTTGTGTCTCTGCTCTGTCTTCTGTAACCCCCAGTTGGTCGAGGCAGATGACCGTTCATACTGAGCCCGGTTCTGCTAGAGGTTTTTCCTTCCCGCTAACGGGTGTTTTTTCTTTCCACTGTCGCTTCATGCTTGCTCAGTATGAGGGATTGCAGCAAAGCCATGTACAATGCAGACGACTCTCCCTGTGGCTCTACGCTTCTCCAGGAGTGAATGCTGCTTGTCGGGACTTTGAAGCAATCAACTGGTTTCCTTATATAGGAACATTTTTTGACCAATCTGTATAATATGATTGATTTTGACTTTGTAAAGTGCCTTGAGATGACATGTTTCATGAATTGGCACTATATAAATAAAATTGAATAAAATTGAATTGAATTGAATGTCTTTTTACTCGTAACTGGGGGTCAGTTACACTCGCATTACTGCATGAAATCATAGTAAACAAATCAATGATGCTTAAAAATTTGAGGATAATACTCACTGTCTGTCTGGCGTGATCCAGTCCACTACAGCAAAGGCTGAAAGTGTGATAGGGTGCACAGGGGGCTTCTTTATCCTTTTAGTTTACCACAGATCACAGATGAAGTCTGCATGTGCCAGACATCATATTCATATTCCTGAACTTTTTTTGCATTATGTCTCATTAGAACCACAGGACAGGTCCGTGATAAAGATCTGGAGAAGTTTAAAGGAGGCCTTTAACATCTTACAGAGCTATGTTCAACCTTTTATCAGAATTTGGAAAGAGTACGGCACCACTGCAAACCGACCAGGTTAGGCTCTGGTAGAGCTGCACAGATCCGCAGCTCAGGTGGGAGAATCTGCTGACAGGAGTACTATTATTTGCGTACCCCGTCAAAATGGCCCTTACGGAACATTGGCAAGAAGAAAAATAAACCTGTGAAAGAAGATGATTTCTTCAGCTGTCCAAAATTCTGATATCTGACCTTTATTCCCTATGGTGAAGCAGGGGAGTGACAGCATCATGCTGTGGAGATCCTTTTCTTGGGTATGGGCAGGGAGGCTGGTCACAGCTGATGGAACGATGGATTGAGCTAAATAGAATCCAGACTGGAGCAGAGGTTCACCTTCCAGCTGGACAACAGCCCTGAACATACAGCCAGAACTACGATGGAGTGGTTTGAAGCAGATTCACGTGTTAGAATGGCCTAGTCAAAGTCCCTTCCTCGATCCAATCAAGGAACCTGTGACACGACTCGACAGTTTATGTTCATTGATGCTCTCCACCGAAATTCGCTAAGCTTGAGCTGTTTTGCAAAGAAGATTGAGCAAAAAAAACTTGTAGTCAATAGATGTGCAAAGCAAGTCGAGGCACACACCAAAAGGCCGGCAGCTGTTTTTGCTGTGAAAGGTGGGCTGAATATGGACCAGTCCATGTTGGTCTATGACACGCAATCCCATTTAAATACTCTGCCGTCTGTGGTTGTGCTGTAGCAAAATGTGAAAAATTGCATTGTTGCAGAAAATGTGCTGCCTTTCACTTCCACATGGTCAGTTTTAACTGTAACCAGCAGAGGTCTCTGTTTCCTATCCTTGTCCTCTCACAGAAAACAATATATCAATATATATATATATCAATATATATATATATATATATATCAATATATATATATATATATATATATATATATATATATATATATATATATATATATATATATATATCAATATATATATATATATATCAATATATATATATCAATATATATATATATATATATATATATATATATATATATATATATATATATATATATATATATACACCAAACTCCTGCAGCGGCGACAGCAGATTGATGCAACCCTGAGGTAAAACAAAAGAAAACCAGACCTGACTGTGTTAGTGTTGATTAAAAAAAGAGCTTCCCTCGTTCTAAAGCAACCCATTCAACTGATTTTAAATGATAATATTTTCACTATATTAAATGTAAAATTCACAGAAGATCCTCATAACATTCATAGCTTCTGTGATTCGGAAGGAACAACGAAAAAGGTCTCAGCATGACTGTTTTCCACATCAAAAATACATCTCTGTATATAGAATAAAAAAACAACTTAAATAACAGAAGGAACCAATTTTTTTTGCCTTTAATGCATTGTGGAAAACTCATAAACAGGACAAACTATGGTTGAAAAAACAGATTGGCTCTAAACGTGAAGCTTTTTCAATATCAAAAATAAATGAACTCTGGTTTATAGAGGAGAGCATCCATGAATCTGTCTGCGCTAGAAACACATTTCCGATGCTGAGTAAGTTTTCCAAACAAACCGTTATTGATTTACAGAAAGTGTGGCTTTACAATGGCAGCGCCTCTGTGGCTTTTTGAGACAGTCGCTATAGCAACAAAACCTCCTGTTGCTCCTTGTCAAAGGAAAACGTTCAGCGCCTCGATGCGCTGCCGTTTCTGAACCATGAACCAGGTGCCCCGAGACAGCTCTGCCACTGATATGGAACAATAACGTCACAGGAAGACGACAAAATGCACGAAGAAGAAAAGAAGTATGGCAGATTGTGCTGCTGGATGCTCAGATTTTACAGTTTTGTTCTCATTTTCCTCACAGATCAACCACAAAAAACTGCCATGTCCGTCTTAAATCGATGTTACAGTGCTGTGAAAAAGAATTCGTCCCATTTGTTTTTGTTCGTTTTTTTCTTCTCAGACCGGAATCTAAAAGGACTGAACCAATGTGCTGTTTTTTCTGTCATACTGACCACTCAAAGTGATTTTCTCTAGAGCCACATTCATCCAATCACACTCACTAACGCGCACACATCCATACACTGATGCGCTGATTTGTAGGTAAATTGGGTTAAGTGCCTTGCCCAGGGGCACGTCGACATGTAACAGGGGGAAGCTGGAATCCAAGCCACATATTGTGGATTACAAGATGACAATTGTTCTCACTGTGCCACTCACCATCAAATTTTACTATCAAAGATAACTGGAGTAAGTGCGAAATGCAGTTTATTAAATAAAAAAATTGCATTTATTGAGGAATAAAGGCCATCCAAACCAAGGTGTGAAAATATAATTGGCTCTCTTGTTGAATTAGCTAATTAAAACCACTCAAACATAACCTGTCTGACGACACGAAGTAGGCTAAAAGGAAAAGATGGATCTAAAAAGAATTCGAGACCAGATGAGTAACAAAGTCACTGACATCTGTCTGGTCTGGCAGTAATCAGGTCTGTTTGTGGAAAGTGAATCAGAACCAAAACAATGTGGTTAATCCAAATTAATCTAGAATTCATACAACACAACAGCAGAAGAAATCCTGATAGAGGCTGGAAAAGACTGGAAAACGAGGTTCCCCTTCCGGCAGCGTACAGTCAGCGTTACAAAGGAATGGGTAATATTAGCTGTGTCTAAGGCCAACCCTCCAGGGCCAGTGGCCTGCATGTTTCAGGTGCTTTTTTCTGGCTCAACACTACTGAATCAATTCAGCGGGTCTTTGGGAGGCTGCTGAAGAAACTTGATGACACACTGGGAGCTGATGCAGTCGTTTAAGCTTTGTTGGTGCAGGAATACAATAAGAGAAAATCCAGAACAGGAGTCCTTCATGGACTGGAGTCGGAAATCCCTGGCTTGTATATTGTTGTGTTAAAAACGGCCCAGCAAAAAACAGACAGGATGGAGGGGGGGCATGACTTAGGAGCGACACGAGCACTTGGGAACCATCTGTCACTGGTGGGCCAAAAAAAGCTTTCTAGTGTTTGTACATCCAGCCAATGGTAGGCGTTTTAGGAAATACGGGAGTAAAGGCCACTTTCAGTTTGGATCTGATTTAAAGCTCCACATTGTGTCAGGTTAATGGGCTCTTTCACAATATTTATGTCATGGTGCAGCTTTGCCTGCTGCACCGTGGACATTCTTGGCAGTCTTCGCCTTCCATACAGCTCTGGTTCCAGACCTCAGTAATCTCAAACACCTGTCAGCCTTAATCAAGCCAGAACTCAGCACACCTGTCATCCTCCCTATTTAAGCTCCCTTCAGTTAGCTCTTCCCTGTCGGTTCATCAGCTCATTACTACTCACCTCACCCTTTTCTTGTCCTGCCTGAATTCCCTTCGTCAACGCCTGCCAGCCCGCCTGCAAGTATTCACTCTGCCGTGCTGCTGGTCCTGCTGCTACTCCGGCGCTCCAAGTACTCTCTCCCCAGTAGGGCTGGACGATATAGAAAAAAAGCTTATCGATAAAAAAAAATGCATATTGATCGATATCGATAATTGTTGAAAATATTTAAAACCATATTTTTTGTACAGCTCTGCCTGGATATTTTTTTGATATTGCTAAATGATTTAATTTTAATAAAGAACACAAACACAGAATTCCAATTAAATCTTTATTTAACCAACTTTTTTAACCATAACAGAATTTTCTTTAAAGAAAAATAACTTAAGAGACCTGAGTTATGTTATTAAATAATGACAAAGAATAAACTAAAGTGACCAGTAAAATGACCAAAATAAATATACCAAATAAATAAATAAAATAAGCTATTTAGGTGGGAATAGTACACTAGTCACTTCTCAGGTTTCATAATTGAGAGGCTGATGCAGGGCTGAGGTCCGAGGTTGTGGCGTGGGAAGACTGCAGATTGCAGCTCATTTTGCACTGATTCCCTGCACTCGTTGCACAATTTAGGGAGCGCTGTTAGAGAAAAACTTGCAGCCCAGAACTTTATATCGCGGATCAAGAGTGGCGAGTAGTTGTTTGATGCCAGGTTTTTCAGCTGCATACAACAGCAGCATATCCATCAGTATAAAGCATATTACTGCATGCGTGATGTCCTTATGCCGCTTGGACGCTTTGTCATTTTATCACAAAGAAGGGAGCCCAGTTTAGCTGCTATACCTGCTTTGTTTTGGAAGAAGTTCCAGAAAATTCTTTAGAAGACGCGCAGCAGCGCGGGGCTGACACGGCTCGCGCTGCTGCGGGTGTCAGCGGCTTACGTGATGAAACAAGTTGGTTACGTTACCAGACTTTGTTTTTACCGGTTCCTTGCACGTTTTACAAATCACTGTGGTTTATTTCTGCCAGACTGGCAAACTAGTAAAACCCGTTTTGGGACCGTTTCCTCCGTCGATCCTTGCTGCGACATATTCACATGCTGTGTGTTGTGGTTTGAGAGGGCGGCGCTTTGTGACGGCGTGCCTGGGTCCGCGATTACGATTGGTCGAGAGGAAGTAGTGACTGTAGCATCAACTAATATGATAGGCTGAAAGGAAGGAAGGGAAACTGTTTCTATCAAACTTTTTATCGACCGTATTTTTTTCTATAGTGCCACACGTCTATCGATCGATATATATTGTTATTGAATTATCGTCCAGCCCTACTCCCCAGTCCTCCAGCTCCAACCCGTCCACCTGGTCCATCTAGCTTGCCAGTTCCGGCCATCACCACTCATCTGCCCCATCCTGGTATGAACTGTTGGTCACATCCTCCACAACCCTCAACCTTCAATAAAAACTCTTTAATTAAGCTCTGTGTGTGGTTGTGTTCGGGTTCGTCAAACAAATCATGACAATTTAAGGTTCTAGAAAGCATTAGTTCAAAGCCTAAAAGCATGATCAAACTATAGCTGGATAATGTAATACATAGATATGACCATTAATCACCCAGGGCGCCATCTGTGTCAGAACCGCCCCTGTTTAGAGACACTCTCTCTATTGGATGCCGTTCAAGCTCTTTTCTGGATAAACTAATAAACGCACGTTTCAGTAGTCTGTAGATGTGCAAAGCCAGTAGAGACAGTTTAAAAAAAAAAGGCTTCCAGCTTTCCAGCGAAAGGTGGATTCTTCAAAGCACCGATTCAGCGGGGTTACAGACAAATGCACTCCACACTTTTCAGATTCTACCATTTTAACATAAAAAAAACATATAACCTGAGCCTTTCCCTTCCCAGTTGCACTATACGTTGCTTTCCCATTAAATCTTAAACTAACCAACATAAGAGTTTTTTGTTTGTTTTGGTTTTGACAAAAGAAGACCCCTTTGTCACATCAACAGGCATTTACGCCTGAGCACATTTGCGCAGAGAGGATGCATGTTTTCGAAAGACGGATACGTTTGTGTCGCTTTGGTGCAACACCGCACCGGATTTGCAGGTCCAAACTGGGGAGAGGAGACATCAGCTGGAGGCTGAAGACTCATTAGGTTTCATCACAGGCAGCTGAAGCAGGCATCCCACGTCTCCAAGACTCAAATGCCTCCCCAACACGCATATCTTTGAGAGTCATCTCCATCTCCATCATCCCTGCACGATTCTGTCGCTCCTGAGGGAAATACACCGACACGTGCGCGCGCGTAGCCACCCACTGGGCGCGTGCGCGGATTAATCATCTCTGAAAAGGGAGAAAGAGACAGAGAGACAGAGAGAGAGAGAGATGCTGCGTCTTGAGTCCTGTGTGACTTATCTATCCTACACTCACTGCTGCTGCTTCTGCGCACACCTACACGCACTCCTCGTACAAGTCACGCACACACACTCAGCAGGACTGACGCACTGTGGGGAAGAGAGAAAGAAGGGAAGGTTGGGAGGGAGGAGAGAGAGAGAGAGAAAGAGAGAGAAAGGCGACAGGAGTCAGACGGGCTCCGGCAGAGGGATGTAACGGACTCTGCCGCGGTAACAGGACCGAACAGCACACAGGGGACTGGACCGGGAGCCCGCTTTAATAAGTGAGGAGTCACCTGGCTGCGGAAAGAGGAGGGACGGGGCTGGAGGGACTAAAGGAGGAGGAGGAGGAGAAGGAGGAGGTGTGTCCGCCGGACGGCGCTCTGCTTCGGGGGGTAACGGCACCAGGTTGCGCGCAACAGAGAGTCCCCGCAAAGTTTCCTCGATGGCGCTGGTGATGGAGCCGGTGAGCAAATGGAGTACGAGCCAGGTGGTGGAGTGGATGAAAGGTAGGGTACCGAAGCAGCCGCCGGACCATTAACTCACCTGGAAAGACGCAGCAACTCTGAATCATCGTGTGGTGATCAACGCGGGGGGCGCGCAGGGGGCTTACAGGAGTAGCTGCGTGCATGGTGCGTGGGAGGTGCGTTCGCGGGAGAGTGTCCATGTCTCATTCTAGCACCTGATGATCAGTGGGTGATGATGCAGCCTGCTGTGAGGGAGACAGCAGGAGAGACAGACAAACTTCTCCGCTGTCAACAGGGGCAAGCCTAGGAACTTATCAGAGAGCCTGGGGGGGAGCAGGGGCCACTCAAAGCGGGTTTGGGTACACTGCCTTGCTAAAGTGTGACTGTACAACCAACACATGGGATGGATTTTATCTGACAACGCAGCTAGAGATGTCCAAAGCGGGGTCCGAGGGCCATTTGTGGCCCTTGAGTGATTTTATATGGCCTTTTACCGCAGTTTGAGAGTGGTCTGGATTTGCCCCTCCTGCACAGGCAGTTTTTCTAGCTGAGATATTAAAATCTTGATCAAATAATAAAATGTTTGATGCACCATGAAGTATTAATCTTAACTACCTGTTATGCTTTTATTTTAATTTCACAGTAAGTAGGACCATAGACATCCAGCGACTTTATTATCAGTGTTTTTTTTTTATGTGATGATTTTCATCTGTGTAGCAAAAAATTGGGCACTGCTGTGACAGAGCTAAACAAAGTAGCTCATAATTGTGCAGTGGAAGGGGAATAAGACATGTTTTAAAACTTTTTTACAAATAAAAATGTGGAAATCCGCACGTAAACCTTTGCCCATTCCCCTTTGCAAAATAGCTCAAGATCAGTCAGGGTTGGATGAAGAGTAACAGAGCATCAATTTTCAAGTCTTGCCAAAAAAAAAAGATCTCAGACTTCGGTCTGGACTTGGACTGGACCGTTCTAACACATTATTGTCTTTTGAGCTTAACCATTTCATAGTTGGTCTGGCTAAACGTTTAAGGCCGTTGTCTTGCTGGGTAACCTCCGCCCCAGTCTCAAGTCTTTTGCAGCACCTAACTTATTTTTCTCCAGGATATTCATCCATCTACTCACCAGCGTCCCTTTTCCTTGGCCTAACATTGTCTTGCTGTCTCAGCGGAATATATCACCTTCTTCCCTATGTTTGCTGTGGCCTACATGGCTTTTATCAAACGGTGCACAGGACTATAAAGGCCAGATTTGTGGAGCGCATGTCTATTTGTGGTGATGCCAGATTCCTTTACCTGGACCTACTTGTTTTAGATCTCTAGAGCTCCTCCAGAACTTTCCATGGACCACTTGGCTGTAGTTGGTGGACTGAACAGAGCTCTGCAAGATGTTTAGGATGTTGTTTTATAGCCTAAACCTGCTTTAAACTTCTCCACAACTATATCTTTGGTCTGTCCACTGGGTTCATTGGTCTTGATGCTGCTGTTTGTTCAACAATGTTCTCTAAAAAAACTCTGAGGTGGAAATAAACCCAAAGGGGACTTCATTTACTTATAAAGGCAACTTTATTTACAGCATTAGATTACAGGGGGCTAAATACATTGACAGGTTTCAACGTTTTTATCTCTAATTTAAAAACTGTAACATTCATTTCAAAACAATGTACAATGCACATCATTTGTTTTGGTTTAATTTGGAAAAATGTGAAAAGGATCTATGCTTTTGCAACACTCTGGATCCTAAAGACCAATACTTGTGTGAAGATTTCTGCTAATATACGTCACATATGTTTTGCTTGTTGACAATAATGTAGATATTGATATAGGAAGAAGTGATAGAAGAACAAAAAAGGCAAGCCTGTTTTTTTCCCCCAATGAAATGGGGCTGGACGATACAGAAAAAAAGCATATCGATAAAATAGAAATCATATTGATCACTATCACTGATTATCAAAAAAATGCTAAACATATGTATCAAGTGCAGCCCTGGCGATTATATGCTGTTGCTTAATTACCTATTTTTAAATTAGCGATAAATTCAAAACACAACCCTTTATTCAACCAACTTTTTACCAAAACTGTAAGTCTTAAAAAAAAAAAGAAAAAAAGAACATGTGGTCTCTGAACTGTTTGAAGGGGCGGGGCTTGGTGACAGGGAGTTCCTGGGTCTGCGTCGTGATTGGTTGGGAGAATGACTATAGTATTAACCTACATGGCTAGAATGCAAAAGGAGGGAAATTTGTTATTCTATTGAACTTTTTACTGACCCCTTTTTTCCCCTATTGAACCACATGTCTATTGATCGATATATATATTGTTAAAATGAAACCTAAGCCACATTTAGGTTTGGCTTGGTTTCAGAAGTGTCTTTAAGAAGGTTTGTATAATCCATCCGTGTTATGAGGTCATCATCGCATCGTCAGCAGCTTTGGACCAGGAACATAACACAGAAACTGAGGCACCTGGCTAAGAATGGCGCTTAACTTGAGAAGCATTTTGATAGACATGAAGAGAAGACATTTCATTTGCATTGATTGGGCGTTGCATTTCAGGTATGCACGATGTGAGGTGTTAGTATCATCCAGTTGGCCAGTAAGCGGAACATATTCTTCACAAAACATATACTGAGTCCCAGCCGTCAGGCAGTCAAAGATGTGACCCACGTCAGCTCTTTTGTTTTCTCCTCGCTGCTCTAGAAGTGTCAAGTCCTTGCTAACTGAATCATTTACCGACCCATTACTGCTCCCAGTGTACGCTCTCAAATCGAAGTGCATTACACTTTATTTGGTCTGTCTTTCAGTTACAAAGTTGGATCCACGTTTGCCTTCAGAATCACTTTAATTCCTTGTGGCGTAGATTCGGTTACGTGCTTTGGTCCATATTGACACGATAGCATCGCTCTGAGAAGCTGCAGATTTATTGGCTGCACATCCACGACACGTACTGTCATCCCACCAATCCCCAAAGGTGCTTCATTTCTTTCAGATCAGATGTGGAGACCACTGAAGCACAGCGAACTCATTATCTTTAAGCAGTCAGTTTGAGATGATCAAGTGCAACAGTCAGGCTGTGGGGTTTAAACAATGCTCCGTTGGCACTATCTGGCCAAGAAAATATCCTCTACTGCATTATAACGACACCAGCAGCTTGACGTGTGTTTACAGACCGGGACGGGTCCATGCTTTAATGTCATTTACACCAAATTCTGATACTACTGTCTGAACGTGGCTGCGGAAAGTGAGACTAATCAGACCAGGCGGCAGTTTTCCAATTAATCCTGCGGGAATTGTAGCCTCGTGTTCTGAATATCTTAGCTGTAGCGTGTGAATTCTTTGAGCCACAGTTCCCTTTCCATCGTCTCCAATGTTTAGCCATTCTCCTCTGACCTCTGAAATCAACGAGGTGTTTTTGTCTTCACTGGATTGGAGGACAACTTTAGCCTTAATTGTCATGATTTAGGGTTTTGCTTGTTTCGTTTTGGACTTTTTCTTAATCTGCCTTCGCCACAAACTCATCATCCGAACAGCTCAGTCTCCCTCCAGCCACCACCCTACTCTAGATCAGCTCCACCTGTTGCCACTAATCAGTCAACTCTACTTATACCTGCTTCAGCCTGCTCTTCTCTGCCAGAACGGCTCTTCTCGTCCCGTCTCATCTCGCCTATTGTGACGTGCTTTGACTACTAGTTCTGTGTGCTCAGCTAGCTGGACTCTTCTGTTTGCTTCCCTAAAGGAAATTGCCTGTGTCTGCGTTCTGCAGTTCTGCCCGTTTCCCCATGAGTTCCAGCCGCTCGCTCTGCCCGTTCTGGTGGTTCCCCGGTCCACATCGCCGGTTCTGGTCTATCACTACCTGCATCTTCTGGTCCCCTGCTCATCCTGGCCTGCATACACCATCAGCCTTTAAATCAGCTGTTCTAGTTTGGTCCTGCTTGCCTGCCTCACCTGCCATTACTTGTCCCCTCACAATAAACCTTAAAAAAAAAGCGTAACTCCTCATCCGTCTCAATATCGGGCTCACCAGCATCATTCATTACATCCATTTTATTTATTTATTTATTTATTTTTTTTTTTTTTTTGGGGGGGGGGTCTATTTTCTGTAAACCTAAGTGTGGTTGTGTGTGGAAATCCCAGCAAAGCAGCAGTTTCTGAAATACTCAGACAGGCCCGACTGGCACCATCAACGATGCCGTGTTTAAAGGCTCTTATTTCCCCCTTATTCCCCATTTCAATGCTACATTTGAACTTCAGCAAGTTGCCCTCCCCTCATCTAGATGTCTAAATGCACTGAATCGCTGCCATGAGTTTGGCTGATTTCCTGTTTGAGTTAGCAAGCGATTGAGCAGGTTTACCTAATAAAGTGCAGTTTGTTTTGAAGGCTTAATTGAAATAATTTAAAATGTTACCAGTTTTCCACTTGATCAAATGCTGTTGTTCTTCTCGTCGGTCTTCATTAATATTAAACATTCTTGTTTCTTAACTAAAAGTGGGGTGATTCAGTTCTAGACGTAGACCTCTATAGTCAACACATTGATGTTTTTCATGGGAAATACAGCTTTTTAACATTTGGTCAAACTATGTAAAATATAAAGCTTTACACATACTGTTTGGAAGTTGTACCACCAGTTTATCTCTGTTCGTAAAGCAATGTGTCCATAGAAGTTACTTGAAAAATGTGTGCGTATTTCATCCAGCCGTTATTCCATCCGTCCAGCTGGCCACACAAAAATACCTTCAAACGGAATAAAAAGGTTATAAAGTTGCTTCTGGAAAAATAACACTTTTTTTAAGATGAAAAACATGCACACTGCAAAAAGGGAACTAAAAGTAAGCCAATTTTTCTTGAAATGAGAATATTTGTCCTTGACTTGAGAAGGCAAAAACAATTATCTGCCAATGGAATTAGTATTTTTAATGCTAAAATAAACTAATTAGATATATACTGCACTTGAAATAAGATGCTAGAGATAAGTTGTTCTTATTTAACTGCAAAAATCTTATTCCACTGGCAGATCATTTAAACTTGCCTGCTCAAATCAAGGACAAATACTCTCATTTTAAGAAAACTTTACTTACTTTTAGTTCTATTTTTGCAGTGAAGGAACCCTGTACCTAGTAGAGTTTTGGACGTACTTTGTGCATAATTTATGTTGGTTTCTGAAAGCTCTTATTTATTTCCATGCTGATTATCTGAATATTTCTTCTAAGTGTCTTAGCTGTGTACTGGTTGGTGTGTCTCTCTGAAGATGCCCCCCCTTACTTAGTTTTGCTGATAACATAAAATGATTTCGACCTACTTCTAGTCGTTGCGACACAAACTCGATGCACCAGCACAGGGGTCAGATTGTATTGATTGCTTGTTAGACCAGAAATAAATTGGTCCAAATCAAATAGCAAATTTGAACTCTTTTAACACTTTTGTGTATGTGTCACATTTTTGACTGAATGCGGCTAAAGGTTGCAAATCTGATTCTTCATTTGCACGTTGGTATCTTGTCAGGAGAATAAACGACTGAAATATAATTGCTTCCCCAGGTTGTTCGCTTTATTATTAAAATTTTGACCGACAGTGATTGTCCGCTGCCTTAAGCTTTGGTCGAAGTTCAACAGATTTAATCTTTCGGCTCACCCCGAACACTTTACTGCAATGCACCGCATAAATGCAATAATCAAGCCCAAACAATGCAGCACTGAGCTCAGCCTTTAGCCCAACCGCAGCATTTAAATACATAATTCCAATCTTTCTCAGACGGGAGGAAGATCTAAAAATAAGAAAAATACTCTGATTATGCACATAGAATAGCCTAAGCATGATTATTTATCTGAGAAAACAGTTGAGTTTTGTTTATGAGGGATTATGTGATACCTGGCAGTGATCAGACGAGAGATTAAACCATGAATAATTCAACAGCCAAGCTGATTAGGTCTGTACCCCCAGGCCTTAGTGAACATTGGAGAACACTTTTCCACACAAAAAGGACTTTTGTATGGAAAGGCAATTTATTTCTTAACATCTACATTCCAAAATAGTACAGTGAGCTGTCAGGTTGTGCAAAGAAGTGACGAATCATCAGTTTCGTATATATGAGGCATGGGCAGAAGCCATTGTCTGACCTCAGAACGTTTCAATCCCAGCCCTTAAAAAACAAGTTTCTATTTAGGAGAAGCGTTCTGACTCTCGTTCATTTTTCTTTTGAGTTAATATTCATGAATTATTCCGACACATTGTGCATGTTGGTAGAAAGTCATTTTGGCTCCACATGCTGCATCGGTATCCCCCCAAGGCCCCTGCCAACTCTAAGGACAAATACATTAATCACATTTATTATCAAGGCTCAAATCAGCTGCCAACTTTTTAACGTCGAGCTGACGCTTTAGGGACCAGCTCCATTAGGAGCGTGATAAATGTTCAGTTTGGCTAATAAAGTAAAAAATGTGAAGGTCAGTTATGACTAGATAAACTGTCCGGTCCAGTTTGCACGATCGGTTAGAGCTTAAGATCAACCAGAGGCCCATTTAAGCCCATTAAGCTTTAAAATCTGTTAATTTTACGTTCCTATGGCTTGTTGATAGGTTTCTAAAGTAAACTCACTGACCTGCTATACAAGTGGTGGTGAAAAGAAGTTTAATTCCTTTACATTTGTTTCTTTTGCTGCTTTCAACTTCCGTATCAAAACGAGTGTATAGGTACAGCTATACCCTTAAAATCTAGTATTTCTGTATTTCTCAGACCAGATAGCTGTGTTATTAGATCACTGCACTAGACCTACAGTTCCTTGCAAAAGTTTTCACTCCCCTCTACGTTTTTGCAATGAAAAGCGTCATGCGTCGAGCCTCTACCACCTGAGTCAATACTTTGTAAAAAGGCTTTTTTGCATCATTATGGCTCCAAGTCATCTGGGGTTTGTATCTACCAGCTATGCACATCAACAAGCTGATTTTTTTCCCATTCTCCCTTGGAAAAATATCTCAAGCTCAATCAGATTGGATGATTTGATGTGATCAGAGATTGTCAATTTGCTATAGGTCTAGACTTTGATTAGGCCAGGGTAACAAATAATACATTCTTTTGCTTCTCTGGTTGTATGTTTGGGGTCGCCGTCCTGCTGGAGGGTGAACTCCCCCCCAATCTCAAGTCTTTTTCAGACTGTAGCTGCATCTCCATAACAAATGCATGCAAAACACAATTTCGTACTTGCGGTGTTTCCATTAAATAAGAAATACAATTAAAATCACACGTGAATATGTTTGTTTACATGATAACTGATTAAAAACCACGGCGGCAACGGATGCTCATTATCTGCCAATCAAAGGAGATGATGGCTGCTTACCGAGCAGTTGGAGCACTTATGTTTGGGAGCGGCTACATATGCTGCGTTTTTGGGAAATTGTAGCCGGCGATGTTCCAGATGAGCAATCGATTCAACACTTCCTGTCATCTTCTTCGTCTTTTTGGGCAGTAGCAGCATCCCGTTGTTGCATATGCGACCCGTGATGCGAGAAAAAAAGAAACTTTTCTAACACGTCTATCCCTTGTGGGGTTGCGAGGGGTGCTGGTGCCTATCTCCAGCTGTCAATGGGTCGTCAGTCTATCGCAGTGTCGTATTTCAATTAAGGTAATTTATTTTCGTTATTATAATTTGCCAAATTTGATGGTCCATGGAAACAGCTTCTAACAGGTTTTCTTCCAGGATTGGCCTTTATTTAGCTCCATACCAGGTAAAGTAAAGCATCGGCGCACCATAATGCTGCCACCAGCATGTTTCACCACCCGGTTGACTCAGGACAAGAAAGTGCCACTTGTGACTTTTTACTTTAAAACAAGAGCCACCTTATTGTACAAGTCTAGTGCGTTGTCTATAACCTGGGGCAAACAATAAATGGGACTTTCAACCACAAGGGCTCCCTTCTTGACACTATCCCATAAAAAAAAAATATTTCTGGAGTTCATAACTTATAGTTTTCCTGTTTGACAGATTTTCCCACCTGAGCTGTGGATCTCTGCAGCTCTTCCAAAGTTACAATACGCCTCTTGGCTGCTTTCCTGATTAGCGATCTCCTTGCCCAGCCTTTACAGTTTAGTTAGACCATTGCAGCTGTGCCATTCTCCTTTTACAGACAGTTGCTTGATCAGAGCTCTATGAGACGTTCAAAGCTTGGCATAATGTCTTACAGCCTTACCCTGCTTTGGCTTATCTCTTCCAGGTCTGTAGTTTTATTTGGTCTACATGATGCTGTTTTTTTCACCCATGTTCTCTGAAGTAATCTCTGAGGCCTTTACAGAAACGCTTTTTTCATCACTGAGATTAATTTATACTCAGATGGACTCTGTTTTTTTTCTATTTAAGTGACTTCCAAAGGCAGTAGATTGTAGTGGGTTTTGTTTCAGGGTGTCAGACTAAATAGGACTGAACACCATTGCATGTCACGCCTTTATGATTTATCTGACATATTTTTCCTTCCTATCTATCTATCTATCTATCTATCTATCTATCTATCTATCTATCTATCTATCTATCTATCTATCTATCTATCTATCTATCTATCTATCTATCTATCTATCTATCTATCTATCTATCTATCTATCTATCTATCTATCTATCTATCTATCTATCTATCTATCTATCTATCTATCTATCTATCTATCTATCTATCTATCCATCTATCTATCTATATGTATAAATAGATAGATATAGATAGATATAGCTATATAACATTATTTTTAAGCATTCGGACTTCCTCCGTCTCTTCAGGATAGTCACTGTGATTTCTCCTCCTGATCTTACCGAGGCGTCGTTGTTGCTTTCTGTTTCAGATTGCAGGACACGACCCGCTCTCTATAAAAAATTGTGACAAATGAGTGATACCAGCAAACACTTGTTATTCATCATGTCTGCTGGGTGCATAAAAAGCAGGTCAACAATAAAATGCAGGTGGTGACAAAGCGTTGTTTACCGGGGGGGGGGGGGGGGGGGCATCTTTGTTAGTCATGCTCATATGGCCGGTGTTTTCATGTGTCTGGATGGGCGGTGGGTTGTTGGTCTCCGGCCGTCTGTGGCCAACAGCTGACAGGCTCACACGCCGGCTCCGAACAGAAGGCCCCACCCGAATCCTCGGACATTTGCAGCGGCACACCCGCTCAGACACGTGGCTCGCCTCGGTTTGGTATTCAGCTCCCGCTGGCTGTGGGGCGTGTCTGTGGCGACGCTGGGTAACGCGATGCGCCACATTATTGTGTGTGTGTACAGTAACACATGTCGCAGGCGTTCAGGGCCAAAAGGTCGGCGCGTTGTTTGTCTCGCTGCAGCGGCACGCGAGCGCGGCTCTTTAACAGCGACGCGAGCGGCCTGATGGGAATGCCAGGAATTTTCCTCCTCTGTCATCTGTTCACGCTGTGATCCGGGCAGAATTTCACCTCATTTCCCTTTGGATGAATTTCATCGCCAGACTTGAAAATCAGCAGCGAAAAAGACATGAGAGCGTTTGATGACACTGAATCCACTAGAGAAATCAGACCAAGTGAAAGTCACACCATTCAGGTTTACAGGATTTATTTTTTTTGTTATCTTGGGAGTTTGATGGCTTTGGGATAAAGCTGTGATAAATTAGGGTTTAGTTTGCATCCCTATCAGTTTATTCACACCTTCTCTGGGAAATTGTTTACCCCAAGACCTAAAATAAATAAATAAATACTCAAATTAGATTAATATGCTTAGGGTTACTATTTTGGTTTAATTTACAACACTTTGCAGAATGTAAATCAAGATAACATGGCCTCTGGTGATGGATTCCATTTAGTTTCTGCCTTTTAATTTACTACTTCTCTGCAGAGGCAGCCGGCGAAATTAGAGCAGTTTGCCTTACAGTGCTTTGAATTGAAGACGGGGTTTGTTCAGAAACGCAGCTAAAACAAGGATTGTGGAGATTTTCTGACTAGGTGGCTGCTGAAAATGATGATAGATGGCACAAAATTATCCAACCACGACTGCCAAGAAAGGAAGCTACCTAAAGTTCCAGTGAGAGGTTCACTTGTCACGGTCATAAATTTCAAATATAATTTGGGGCTTTTAATAATTTATGTGAACCTGTCTTTGGAGAATGCACAGATGGGCTGATTCTTGAATGACTGTACGTAAAAAAACTTCAGTGAACATCAAAAACAGGAATTGAGTGCACAGGTTGACTTATTCACGCAGTGGTTCTAGCTTGGCCTGCTGACAACCTTATTTGGAACCAGGATTAATCCCAAAATTAATCCCTATTTATCATTCAAAGACATTATTGATCCTAATCTGTGTCTCTCATCTCCTTCAAACTTCTTTTTATCTCATGTTCCATTCTTCCCACTCATATCTGCTCCCTGATTTGGACATGCTGGGTCATCCAGTTTGTATTTTATGCTACTGCAGGTATTACCTTTTCAGGCTCCGGCCCGCCTTTTAGCAGTTAAGGTCCTACACTATTATCTTTATTCCTAGTAGTAACATCAATCTAGAGCAGGGGTCACCAACATGGGGCCCGCGGGCACCAAGTAGCCCCCTGAGGACCACATGTGGCGCCCAGGAGCCTGTTCTGAAAAAAAAAAAATGCATCTAAACGTTTATTTTATTCCGTTACTCTTCCTGTTTATTCACACTTGCACGTATATAGATTTAAAAATGACAATATCTATAACTAAGCATGAAAAATGTGTTTATTTTACATAAAGTTAAGGTGAACTCTAACTCTTGTTGTTCAAAGGTCAGTACTGGTAGCTCTTCATATGACACAACACCAGTTAAGAAGATCCTATAAAAGGTTGGTGAACCCTGATCTAGAGCAAGTTACAAAACAGCTCAGCCATCAAAGTTCACTAGCCTTCAAATGATGCACATCTAAACATCTGGAAACGAAGGTTAATTTGTGGAAGATTAAATCATGTCATATCGTTGAGGTCGCTTCTGTTGCACATCTCTTTTAAATAGTGGGTGTTTATTGGGATCGAGGGTCATGAAACGACATCAGCGGCTCAGTTTATTCATTTATTTAAAGGTTCAGCTGACCATCTAGGAATGACCCCCCCCCCCCCCCCAAAAAAAAAAAAAAAAAAGGAATGACCCCCCCAAGGGGTCAAAACGATGAGATACTAAGAGATGCCGTCAACTACACTGCCTGTTTCGAGCCAAGTGAAAGTGTTTAAGGCTACGTTCACAGAGCAGGAAAATGCGGCCAATATCCGATCTTTGCACCCCCAAAAAATCCGATGTGCGCCAATTTCATGTGTGGTATGAATTCGGATATATATTGTATATTTTTTAAAGCGTCTGCAGTCTGAACAGGCGTGTCACATTTTATCCGTTTTTCACATCCCTCTCCTGTCTCTGACTACACATCCACACACAGTAGCAACAGCTAGCGCTCCATAAAAGGATCATTGTTAGTAGCTGTGCTGTTTTTTTCTTACCTCATTTAGTCTTGCTATGATGTGGTCTTAATATCGTCGGCTCTCATTGCTCAACAGCTTTCTAATAATAACAAGAAGAGACGCCGGCCAGTAGTATCTATGTTTTTAAATTTTTTGGATTTTTTTTATTTTTATTTTTTTATGAAACTTTATTGAACGCAGAACTTTATTGAGCACCATTACTTCCGTAAACAGCACGCTGCTGTGTGACGTCTCCTTCTTTTATCAGTGCATCTGGGTCGTTTTACTTCTTTACTTCTTCAGACAGAAGTATGATGGCAGTCGCATTTAATAGTAGTATGAATAGCCACCTCAAAAAAAAAAAATCTGATTTCAGCAACAAAAAACCTCCGGGAATGAGCATCAAGACCTGCAGTGTGAACATAGAATAAATCCACTTTCCTGCAGCATTGTGTCTTCCTTTACCATTGAAATGACACAATAACTTGAAAGAGGTATACATTTCACTAATTCCTCCTTGACGACACAGTTTTTGGTGGATACCCACCGTACAGGCATAGTTAACAAGTGTTTAATGGTGTTGAGGCTTAGTCATGAAGCTGTGATTCATGACTACAACTCGGACACCAGCAACATTCGTTATTCCATCCACCATGTGCAGTCCACCTGCAGCAAAGCAGTCCCACAGTAAGATCCTGCTTGACAGTTGGGGCGTGATTTCACCGCTATGCCATCCTATTCTAGGTATTGTTATTCTGACACTGTAAATTGGCTTTATTTCAACATCCAGTTACTGCTTTTGTGTTTGGGCTCTATTAAGGAGCTGACTTTAAACGTCAGAGGTCTGTATTTCCATAATTTTAACCTGCAGATGCACATTGTTTCTTCTGTTTACACAGCTGATTTAGTTTTCGTAAAATAAAAAACACAGGCCCACGTGAAGCTTCACTGCTGCAATCTTTGCCAACGTCTCATTATAAAATGTGTTTAGATCACGATAGTTACATAAGCAACAAGACAGACAAACCTGCTTACAGCCCTGCCTTTATCGGCCACAGAGCCGCTCTGTCTAATCTGACCCTCTGAACAGACTGAGACACGTCTGTTGCCACATGAATTTTAAATAGCTCCCATTTAGCCAATATGGACCGATTCTGCTGGTGCTTTACGACTGTAACGTCTGTTACATTTTCATGTGAGCTTGTTTAGTTCTGGAAAATTTGTCTCAAAACAATCTTAGCGCTGCCCTCTTAGGGTTGAACTGTGGGTAACCTGCTCTCAATCATCTCCTCCTGTTTGTATTTAATCCGTCTGTTCCCTTCCTTCCATGCCAGTTCGTCTTTGTTTCTACCAGCAAGCGTTCCAGCCTTTTATTCCCAAGCTTTCTAGCCTCTGGTGCAGGGGTCACCAACCTTTTAGAAGATGAGAGCTGCTTCATCGGTACTGTCTCATACGAAGGGCTGCCTGTACTGACCTTTGAACTAGAAGAGTCAGAATTCACCTTGACTTTATGTGATATAAACATGTTTTTAATGCAGTTAGCATTTTTAAATGTATGTAAATACAAGTATGATTAAAAAGAAAGAGCAACTAAATAAAAGAACATTTTAGATGCAGCTAAATGGAGGGTTGTGCTATTTTTTAACAGGCTTGAGGGCACCACATGTGGTCCTTGGGGGGCCACCATGTTGGTGACCCCTCCTCTAGCGACTTTTTGACCTATTTTGAGCTTTGACTCTGCCTCAGCCCAGTGTTTTTGGATACCTGTGCCCTCTTGACTGATTCACTGTGTACTGACCTTTGGACTGTCATTAAACCACTGAATCTTTGGAAACTAAGTTGTCATTTGAGTCCCTCCTGCCCAGTTTCTTGTCACAATTTGCCTGGATATTGCAACTACAACCTTTTGTTGATTTTTTTCCAATGAACACCAACCCCACAGCATGATAGTGCCACCACCATCCTTTAGGTTGATGATTTGTTGCTCTTTGGTGCATCTGAGTAGAATGCCTTCCTCTGTTGTGATTATGGAGTTTCCACAATGTTAACTTGGAAAACTTTATGTATTAATTTTTTCCACCATGCATGTTTTTTCTCCCTGGACCTAAGCTTTGTAAAGAACACAGATTAAACTAAGGCTTTGGACAGAGACATACTCCTGTAGTCCTTCCTGACTCTTTCAAAAATAACATAATTACCAGGTTTTCTTGGCTCATTGGTGAACATTGATGTTGTGTCTATTGCAGTGTGGAATATTCACTGTAGTTCCATAACATCAACTCAAAAGATTTAAATGACTTTCAACTTAGTTTTGAATTCATGTCAAGAATATAAAACTTAAGAGTTTGTGTATACTTTTATTTACCTTGATTCAAGCTTAAAGGAATCTGTTAAAAATATTCTGAGATAAAATGATGCGGTATCTATTTAAGTTTAATAGGTGAAGTAGCCGAGTTAGCAAATAACTGACCGTCCGTAGCGAGTTAAAACCCTGATTATGGTCAAATGAATATATGATTTTAAATTTAACAACAAAAAACAAAAACAACAATGTAAGCACAGAGAAAACTGAGACAACTCTGTAGGTGTTTGGGTTGTTCCATAAATCAGGTTCAGACTGGTTGTTTTCTCTTTTTTCAATATATTCAAAAAAGAGAAAACATTTTTTGTGAGAATATTTGATGGGAACCTTTGTCAAAACATCAGTTTTGTACGCATTAGCTGTTCTGATGGCTCAAAGTGCATTTTCTCTTGCATAAAGATGTGTTTCACGCCCTAGTTTTTTTTATGGACTGTGGTCAATCCAGGTGCCAGATCGAACACATAATCCTTCACATCACATTCATCACATCTGAATTTACAGAATTGACTGTTGTGTACAGAAAGAGCAATGATAGCTATGTGTTTTATTTACTGTTTTAACAGCTTGGAGCGTGATTAATTGACAGCATTGTGGTTTGGTCTGAGAAGGCCAGACATTTCTACATTTTTTAAATCATTCATAAAAGACACGGTAACTCGAAGTTTTGATTGGTGTTTGAAGGGCCAAATGATAAAGTCTCATCTATATTCGATAATTTGTTCATGTGATCGTGTTCTGCAGCTATGTGTTTTAACAGCTTGGAGCAAGATTAATGTCCGTGTTTTTGACTGCCAATTACGGCGTAGTACAATGGCCGGGAAGTGCAAACCAACAATACAAAATCCAAAGCAAATTTACATTTCAGAAAACAAATTTAACAACTCACAAAACACCTTCAAACCGTAGCCAATCACTTTGTTTTTGTGTTATTTTTGATAAAACTTCTAAATTAAATAAATAAAACTAAATAAGTGGTTGACATTGCAGATTGGTGTCAATGTTTACTTTTCAAACTACTTAAATCAGGGGTGTCAAACATACGGCCCGCGGGCCGGTTCCGGCCCGCCGAACAGTTTAGATCAGATTAAGCTGAATGCAGCCCCTAAACCAAAATGAGTTTGACACCCCTGACTTAAATAAACCATTCCTACTTAAATGCGTTTACATTTTGACAAATGTTTAAAGTGTATTACACAGAGCATAATCTAATGATATTTGCATGGAAAAATGTAATGCGGTACACATGTGAGAAATGTGATCAAAAGTTGAATGGAACATCGAACATGAGAACATAATACCTGATCCCATGAAAATGGGATCCAATGTGAAATTCATGGGATTTTCTTTGTAAAGGTAAAGCAGTATTTAATTCTTATAATGACTGAGTGTAGAACAAATTTTAAAACATTTTGGTTTTGGTATGCTGCACAGTGGCACAGTGGGTAGCGCTGTTGCCTTGCAGCAAGAAGGTCCTGGGTTCGAGTACACCCCTGGGTCTTTCTGCATGGAGTTTGCATGTTCTCCCTGTGCATGCGTGGGTTCTCTCCGGGTACTCCGGCTTCCTCCCACAGTCCAAAAACATGACTGTTAGGTTAATTGGCTTCTCCAAATTGTCCTTAGGTGTGAGTCTGTGTGTGAATGGTTGTTTGTCCTGTTTGTCTCTCTGTGTTGCCCTGCGACAGACTGGCGACCTGTCCAGGGTGTACCCCGCCTCCCGCCCAGTGAACGCTGGATATAGGCACCAGCAACCCCCGCGACCCCATGAGGGATAAAGCGGTTTGGAAAATGGATGGATGGATGGTTTTGGTATCTGTTTTTTTTGTTGTCCTGCCCCTTTTTGTTGGTATTACTGTTTCAGAGGAATTTGATTTTCAAACTATGCCCTTCTGATCCATGAAGAGTTTATTTTATTTTATTTCATCCTATATGCTCTGTTTATGCAAATGATATAACAGCTGGCCAGGTTGTCTATTTTGTTGTGAAATCAGTGTCCCCCCCCCCAGGTCTTTGCTATGCATTCAAACTAAATAGAACAATCTGTTTCTTTCTTTTGTTTTTGTGTTAAACAACTTTTAATTTATTTTGTGCAAAACACAAGACTTGATCAGAAACAGCTTTTAGCTAATGTTCAACACTTTCAGGCACAGATTATACTTTTGGATAATGAATAATTTCAAAAGAAATTTAAAGATTAAAAACTCAGAAAAACTTTTATATGGAAGATGGAAGCTAAAATTACCATTCATTAAAAAAGGAAAAATATTTTGGTATTTTGAATATTGTGATATATGCTCTTCCTATGGCAATCTTTGTCCAAGAGACACAGGTGGAGTACGACTTCGCACAAAACCGTTTAGTTGATCAGAATTAATGATGCAGCTGAAAATGAAACAAAATATAATGAAATTGTCAGGAACGGAACTGGTGGACCCAGTATTCAGCCAGACAAACGGAAAGTAAGTTAAAGAAGGTTTATTTATGGGCAGGTTGTGAGTTGGAAATGGGATGACGGACTGATATGAAAACTAAAAAAGGGCAAGACAGAGTTTGTGGGTCAACATCAACATCAACATCAACAGGTCAATCAGAAACAAATAACGCTGGATAAGATTCACCAATCGGCTCGCATGATCTGGCACTGATGACTGGTCTGAAGGCTGGTTATATACTGACAGATGCAGGTGGATCAGATGAGAGGTAATGAAGAACGGGCGGAGCTAAGCAGGTGTGTGAAATGAGTGATCAGACCAGGCATCATCATGACACAAATAAAAATTTCCTCTGAAAAAATCATTCAGTTTGCAGATATAGGATGGGGGAAAAACACTTTTTGCATTTTATTGGTTGTGTCTCTTTGTTTTTTTTTAGTTTTTGTCTTTCTTTTGACATAGACTTTAATTTCTAAAACATGGCCTAAATTGTGCAAATGTCAAAGAATTCACTATAAAATGTATAGTGCAGACTGAGGTTAATAATGAGATTCATGAAAGAAATGAGAAGAAACATGTTGACACATTATATTTATCTTCTAGGAACTGTTTTGAGTGGTGCAGGGGAAGCGATTCATTTACATACCACTTTCTACAAAAATGTTACATGTGTCAGAATTTCCCCCTTAAAAATGTTTTTTTAAGGGGCAAATTCTGACAGATGTATTTTTTTAAACCATAAATAAATAGACAAAGAGAGAAGAACACTAAAAGAGACCTTTAATGAGCAAAACATTCTAAAATTAGAATTAAGTATTCTGGTATTACTAAATATTTTCTTAATATTAAGAATGTTTCCAGATTTTGGGATTTAATCTGACAGGTTGCCGGTTCAAAGCTGTTTTATAAGAGCCGCTGTTGTACAAACATCTTTCCTGCACGGGTCACAGAGGCAGATAGGCCAACTTTTGTTGTTACTGAAGCTCTGCAGCGCTTGGACCAGATGACACATTACCTGACTGGGAGGGCCGGGCTCTTTTATCGGATTCGTGAACATCTCCGGAGTGAGTGCAAAATCTGATTTTATTAGCCGTACCTATGACAGAGAGAAAGAGGGTGTTTGTGGGAGTTTGGCTCGCCTGCTGTTGTGAAAAGTGTGCTACTGTGGGAGTTAAGTATGTGAGTCAGATATGAATCACGCTTTTTCTAGCAGCCCAACACAAGCACACGCATGATTTCAGTCTCTAGCACACATGGACGTACTGAAATGCAGGTACGAGCATATGACTGCTCTGGCTCATTACACAACAAACCCACACAGACATCTACAGTGATTTTCTGTCAATTTATAGAAAAACATGGGTGGGAAGAAAGCCTGTGTTTTTCTACAGGAGGAGCTCTTGTAATGAGCACAATTCTTTTTGCAGCTTTGAGGGTGAACATACAAGCAAGAGTAGCTCATCTAATTATAAAAATGTCTGAATTCCAGCTTAAATAAAAACAAAGCATAAAACTGTTTAGCAATGCTTGCATAATAATGGTCAGATGAGGGGGGAAAGCCTTGAATAAACATCTACTTCAAAATAAAACAAAAAATGTTGAGCTGGATCAGAATAATTGGTATTGTGAGAAAATAATTAAGGCAGATATATTTATAAATTTGGTTGCTTATTTCTCATGTTGCATGCAAGCCTGGCTTTGAAAAGCACCCTACAGTTTCCTTCCACCATCAAAAACAGTCATTTAAACTGGCAACTTATTTATTTATGGTGTCTTTTATGTCATGAATTTTTACTTTATATAGGGTATTTAAATTTTATTTGTAGAAATATAAAAGTATGAACAAAAAGTTTAAGATTCTGCGCAGGAGAGGCTTAATAATAAAAGTTACAAAGTTACAATGCAGAGAAACCCCATTTTGAAATTTGAATTTAAACAATTCCAACAAACAAAGAACAAAACAAAGAACAAAAACAAAACAAAAAAAGTTTAACTTTCTAATCATCACAAACTTTTAAAGAAGGTCTAAAAACGATATAAAGTTGTCTGAGTGCAGTAATTTGGAGATTTAACTCAACAACACCAGGTGGAGGGATTTCAAAGCTGTGTGATATGTCAACGCCAACGTTTTGGCAACACTAAATAAATTATGTAATTCCTGCTCCAGTTCTGACTGCTATTATTTCTCTGGTGCCCATGAATGGCAGCTCTCATTCCCCCAAACAACTGTCATCAGATACTTCATACAGCGGTTGTGACAGTCCTAGTTTTGCTCATGAAGGTCCTGACAGTACAGTAGCTCTCAAAACATGGTTCCATAGAGCCCCTCTGTCATGCCAATCAAATTCTATTAGTTACTAGTTAGTTATTGGTTAACTATAGTTAGTTTTTCACAAAAGGCTGTTTTTCCCTGAAAAGTAAATTGAAATAATGCCTCACATCTAGAATGTGTAGCACCAGGTGAATGAAGGGGAGATTAAAGTATACTCAGACGTTCATTCTCATCATCATTTGAAAAAAAAAAATACTATTAACTAAACTGCTTCAGCTAATAATTGCGTAAGGAAAGCATTTTCTTACGTGCTAAACTTTATGCTCATAAACAACCACTGTGGAATACCTGATGGCCTGAGTGTTTACTCCCTGCTCTAGCTATTATCAATAGATATGGCATGAACTATGTTTTTTCCTCTTGTTTTTGGTGGATGAGGAGATATCCCACATCCACTGTTTACTTTCAAGGTGCTCGCTTGTATTTCCTGATCTCTCTTTTTTCCTTTTCTATTTTTTTGCTGGTAATATCAGACATTTATTTAAAGTATTGCATGTGATGAAAGTCCATTTTTCCTCAGATAAAAACATGGCCATTTGTTTTTATAAATATCTTGTTTCCAATATTTTTATTTTAAAGCATAAAGATCAGGACGAGGGAAAGTGACATCTGCTGGTTTTGCCACGGATCTGTCTTTTAAAGTGGAAGATTTTCACCTCTCGCATTTGAGCTGCCGGCGATGCACGAAGCCAGTGCTGCTGAGGCAGTGGAGGACAGAACGGGTGCAGTTTCTGGCTGGTAAAATCATGTTAGCAGCATCATTGCTAACATGGGCGAACGTTTAAAGCAGAAAGAAATACTGAACACGGGACGACGGGGCATGTGTCTGACCGACATGCGTTTATATCCGGCGGGGCTATGATGACGAAAGCATGTACTGCAATAGCCACCGTTCAACCCTAAGATGGGTTTAAGAAAAACATAATTCAGAACTAAACAAGTTCACATGAAAATACACAAAAAATATACACAGTAACATTAAATTTGCACCCAGTTTATATACAAAACTGTAATAATTACGTCGGTGAACTCGATATTCAGCCGGACAGAGTTACGTTTAAAAGGTTTATTGTGAGGATGAGTTATGGCAGCTGAGGCAGGCAAGCAGAACCAGACTTGAACAGATGAGCTATGGCAGATGGTGCAGGCTGGCAGGGATGAGCAGGGGACCAGAAGATGAAGGTAGTGACAGAGCAGAACCAGCGATGTGGATCGGGGGAACCACCAGAACGGGCAGAGCAAGCGGCTGGGACTCAGGGAGAAAATAGGCAGAACTGCAGAATGCAGACACAGGAGACCTTAGCAGAAGAGTCCAGCTGGCTGAGCGCACAGGATCTGGTAATGACAGGACACATCACACCAGACAAGACGAGAAGAGAAGAGAAGAGAAGAGAAGAGAAGAGATGTTCTGGCAGCAATGAGTTGGCTAAGGCAGGTACATGTAGGCTGGTGAACAGGTGAGCTGAGTAGACTAATTAGTGGCAACAGGTGGAGATGACCTAAAGAAGGGTGGAGGCTGGAGGCAGACTGAGCTGATTGGATAGTGGCTGAGAGGTGACAAGCTAAATAAGAAAAGTTCAGAAAAGTCCAAAGGCAAAATAAACAAAAACATGAATCATGACATACAACAATGCAGATTTTTAGTAAGTAAACTTTATTTATATATCACCTTTCACAGGATAAAAACCACAAAGTGCTTCTCAATAAACACAACCATAAAACAACACAAAATAAAAATATAAAGAGATAATAAAGATAAAGCAGCAAAAATGCAACATCATAGCATAAAACTTGTTAAAAACTAGTTAAAACCCAATCGGAACAAGTGGGTATTCAACTGCTTCCTAAAAGAATGAACAGAGTGAAAAGTAAAAGTCTAAAAGTGAGGACTAAAATTTTAAAATTAACTAAATACACCAGTAGCCAATGTAAATAGGTTAAAACTGGGGTAATGTGCTGTATTTTTCTTGTGTTGGTTAAAGGTCTGCAGACGGCCAAGATCTTTCTTTTTCAAACACATAAAAAGGCTGCTACAATAGTTAAGACCAGATTAAATAAAAACATGAATAATCATCTCTAATTTAGCTTTTGACACCAATGTTTGGAGCTTAGAAATATGTTTTAGCTCAAAAAAGCAGTTTTTGATTAATCTGAGAATGACACTCTAGTGAACATGGCAGAATCAAAAATGGCGCCAAGATTTTCGAGGCTAAGTTTGACAGAGGAAGCCGATACACCCAGAAATTTCTTACTATAACATTTCATAAAACATTACATAAACATACATAAAACAAAAAATGTCACAAGGACATAAACAGGAGTATGAAACCCTCCCTCCCCCTCCACAATGACTATTCCTTCTCAGTAGGTGCTGCCTTGGTATAAGACTCGCTTGTAAAGTACATTTCAGCTGTCCCTCTCTCCCATAAATAACATCCATGGTCTGTCAATAAGGATGTAACAAATCCTCTCCAAATGCAGGGTATCAGTCAGTTTTGTGATCCAGGCTTTACAAAAATTGGACACCCTTCTTTTTCCAGATTAAGAGGATGAGTTTCTTTGCACATAGCAGGTCGTAGGACAGATGAAGGGCATCAGAGACTTCTGAGTGGCATCCAGTCTGATTTTAACTTTAAAAACTTTTACAAAGAATGAAAATCCCAAAATTCCTGCAGCTTAGGACACAACTATGTAATAAATCTGCATTTGCTTGGTTGAAATTTCTTAAAGGGCAGACAAATCTGTGAAGATTTTATGTAACTTTGCCTTTGAATAATGTAACCTAAGGCAAGGGAAGGAACGTTGATTTGTGTAGCGCACATATTTCAGTAACAAGACAATTCAAAGGGCTGTGCTTGAATAGGAAGTAAGAAAAGAAAAGTACATTGCAGTGGCATAATAAAGGAAGACAAAGAAAAGTTGGACTACAAACTTAAATAATGTTTCATCTAACAGTTTCAATAGAACATTCAGAGGCAGCGCGCAATAAAAGTGTTTTTAACCTTGATTTAAAAGAACTCAGGGTTTCAGTACTTTTACAGTCTTCTGGGAGATTGTTCCCGATAAGTGGAGCATAAGACCTAAATGCTTATGTTATGTCGGTGGTTACTAGCTGAAGCTGTGTGCTAACTTTAGATCACTCCTCCTTTGGTCCAAACAGTATTACCTCAGTTATGTTTTTATTTGGCTGAAGAAAATTTTGGCACATCCGTGCATGGATTTCTTTATGGCGTTTACTTAGTGCTTAAATGGGTTCATGGTCACCTGGTGACATAATGTAGAGCTGTGTGTCGTCCGCATAATAACGGTAATTTTTCTCATTGTTTGGTATAATCTGAGCTAGGGGGGGCCCAACAGTAAATTTTTGAACTGGATTAGACAGTGCCTGGCATTAAGGTAACACAAACTAAAAGTTTTCAGACATTTTTCCTAAATGTCATCTGTTGTTCTCACCCCCACTTCCCCTTCCCAATCCGACTTTATACTATCCATATTCACTTGTCTAAGTTCTTGTAATACATCGTGAATAAATTAGATGAGCGTAGTGTCATGATATTTTTCTAGGATGAACCCGGACACACAGAGCTTGTTCTTGAAGTGAGTTTTATTGTACAGAATGGAGGGTTAATGACGAGAGGAACCAGAGTCTTTATGGACGGAGATGAAGGGTGCGGAAGCTGGCTGACAGGAGGAGCGTGGGGAGACTGACCGGAGGTGATTCTGCAGCAGATGACTTGAGACCAGGACGAAACACAGGAGCTGAGGACTTGAGACCGTGGAATCGCTGCTGGAACGTGGAACTGCTGGAGAACTTGAGACCGTGGAACTGAACTTGAGACCGTGGAATTGCTGGAGAACTTGAGACCGTGGAACTGAACTTGAGGCCGTGGAACTGCTGGAGAACTTGAGAGCGTGGAACCGAGTTGCAGAACTTGAGAGCGTGGAACTGAGTGGCAGAACTTGAGAGCGTCCGATGGAGCAGAGCTGAGCAGAGTCTGAGAGAAGTGACTTGAACAAAAACCAAGTGAAGCAACGTTCTTCAGGCTGACTGCAACAAAACAGAGCTGACATCAAATACTGGCTGAGACTGAGCAGGAGTGAACACTACGGACCGGCGACGAGAGCAGAATGAGGTGAGTCTTAAATAAGGGTGGAACCAGGTGAGAGCAGTGAGGGTTGATTGCAGCCTGACAGGTGGAACCAATTATTCTGAGCGGGGAAGGGAGAGAGGCAGCGAGGCTCAGACTGCAGCCTACAAGCTGCATCCTGACACGTAGTTTTCTGGTTATACAGTCTCATTTATCCGGTGATGTGTCAAGTCAAGATGAGTTCTTACATATGTCTAACATGTTTCAAAAATGTAGCTACAAAAAAACTTCTCAATAAAAAAGGTTTTGAGAGTAATTTTCAATGTGTATGCAAATGTTTAACCTAAATTTTTGCAGTTTGGTGTTTTGGAGACAGAGTTTTACAAATTGTATTCTTTTCGAGTCACCTTTTCAGATTACATTCTCTGCACTTCTGTGGGCAGGGTTTCCTTTGAAGGGTGGAGCGAAGACGCAATTTAAATGGTCTGCATGGACGTTAGCGAGAGCATTTCTATAAATTTGAATGGCCCAATAGAAATGCTGTTGCTACCATGCGCTCAGACTGAAATACATCTTTGCTCCACCTTTCAAAGTTCTCTTTTTGAAACGTGTTCTTTGTTTGTAATAATATTGGAAAATATCTCTCTCCATAACTCAATAACCCCTAAAGGAAACTGTGCAAGTCAGTCCAGATTTCTGCTGAAGCTGCTGGAATGACACACACATGCACAAGTCCCCCACACAATACAATCCCAACTCTTTCCATCTGACAATTGCCCCATCCACATCTGAAAAAGAAAATGATGCATTTGCATACAGTGATAGTGGGACAGGCAGAGCTCTGAGCTTAAGATGCTGTATTTGTTTTCAAATCTGAATACCATCATGCACAACTGGAAAGCAATTGTAATATAAATTTTTTAGACCAATGGGAGAGATTGGAGTACCCCCAATCGAGAAACAGCATCCTTAAAATTAGCTTCAAATAGGGAGTTATGCTTCTTTGTAACAGCTAATTCTAAATATGTGAATTTATCCCAACCCAGTTTTAAATTGTGTCTCTTAAACACAGTTGGGTCTTTGCTCTCCACAGGCTTCAGCTCACTGTTTCCCCAGTTTACCTTGCATCCTGTGTGAGCGCTAAATCTTTTAACTGTCTCTAGTAAAGCTGGCATAGGAGTCAAAATATCATCTGCATACGGTGATATCGTGTTAGTAGTGTGTTTTGTATCATACCCATTAATTTTGTTGTTTGCTGGCATTGTTACTCTAATGCAAGTGCAAACAGCAAAAGACTGAGGAGCATCCTAGTCTCCTGTGCCCATGCCTGCGCAGAAGATCTTTGTAGAAAAATTCCCTGCTACATCCTTGTTTTTATTTTGCCAATAAGCAGCCAGCCACAAATTGTATATATCAATTTGATATATACAAAGGGATTTTTTCAAGGAAACAAACTGTTAAAGCTACAATAAGTTTTTAAATCAGTTATTTTCCTTCAAAATCAATAGAAAGGTTGATTATTATTTATTCAGATTTCATAATTTCACCATTTTGCATTTTTTGCTCTAGACCATGAAAATGTAAGCCTTTTAAGTCAGATAGCAGCTCATGTAGACGGCGTTTTTAAAACCTTTAAAGTGCTGCCATGCTTGCATTGGATGGCTGTTTACAAGGAATATGTGCAGTCTGTGAAAAATCATAAGTTTCCTACATTAAACACCGATTAGAAAAAGAGAAATTTGTTATGAGTATCTGGGCTGATTAAATGATTTACAGAAATGTAAGGAAGTACAAAAATCAATTGAACCTAATATTTTGGCTGCTTACACTGCATTAGTTGTTTTTTTGTTGTTGTTTTTTTTAAAGCAGATCGTTACTACGGCCCAATTTGGCAAGAATATGCAAACCAACATGATCTGTTGCCACTAATACAGAAATAGCTAAGATGATTTGATGCCAATAAGAGCCACATAACTCAGAACACAGCGCGTGGATATTTATTGATGGGAATATGTGAATATTTCAAATTTCCTCCCTATCGTCTGATAAAACTGGCGGTTGATGCACAATGCTTTTGCTCTATTGTGCTGATGCTGTTGTATTTTTGAGGAGCACATTCAAAGCCTTGTTTTTATCTTAGGATGCTATCGCTTATAAATGTGTTTTATACTGGGAGAACGCATGGGTGCAGTGAGAGGGAGATAAAAGTGTGAATTGCATGAGTTGTCAGCCCTGGGTAAAACTGTTTGATAAAAGTAATGATTTGACGACTAAAAATAATTGCTAACGAACTCCTTAAGGTTGGGAAAATATGTGATTGGAAAGCTTAAGCTGATAAAGTTTGTTTTTTTTGGATGAGAAAATTGCATTATCTTGTATGCATATTAACCATATGGCAAGGCTTCACTTTTTTTTTTTTGTTGCACACTGTGTGGGCATGTATGCTTGCTGATGCCACTTGCAATTTGACTCATCAGTATTCAGGGCATTCACGCTCTCCCTCACTACCAGCGATAAGCGATGCTGATTATCGGTGAACTTTCGCCACACAGTCCATCTCTCCTCTTCTGCTCCTGCGCCTCTCGCTGCCTCTTACAGCAGGAGTAACGATCTGCCTGCGAGAGGCGGAATTGTTTTAATCAGCTTCACTTCTTTCATTTCTGCTAGACTTCACTGCTATTAACTGTCATCACATCACAAGTTCAGTTGGTTTGAGACAAGGGGAACCGATCTCCTATTAGAGGAAAAACAAGACTGCAGTATAAAAAAAATTCCCAAACACTAATTGGAGGGCCAGAAGCCATCTTGAATGTTGAAGTCAACTTTTACAGCCCTGCACGAGTGAAAGTGTTGAACAGTTCAGTTACTTCAAGTGTGGTTTTGTCAAGTTGTTATCAGTGGTGGTTATCTTACCTGCTCCGGGTAGCATTTAATGTTGTCTCAGTTTTGGATTTGTTCAATGCAGTTTATTTATATAACACCAACTCAAAACACATCATCTCAAGCCACTTTACAGAGTCCATTCAATCGGATCATATGGACAAATTCCAAGTCAGATCAGATCAGCAGCGATTGATCAGAGTTGTCAGACAATGCAGTTAGTTTCTGTTTATTATTCAAACTAGTTAAAAAAGTATTCTATCTAAGGAAACCTGGCAGATTGCATAGAGTCATCGATTTGCCAGCATTCACACCTGGATGAACATGTATTAATAGTGAACAGTTGCTTGCATTGTGTCGTTTACGTTGCGGCAATCTCTCATACCGAAGATGCATGTAGCATGTAAGAGCTGTAACGGGGCAAAAGGGTATTCTCACCTGGAAGAAAAGCGAGCAAACAGGGAGTCAAGAAAGATAGCGAGTCAAACTAACAGACAGAGAAAGAAGAAACGTAAAGCTAATATCCAGTCTTACAGATAGCTGAGCTAAAACGCTAAGATAGGTAGCTGCTTAATTTCACCAAATAATAGAGTTGAGCTAGAAGAGTCTGAAAGAAAGAAAGAGCGTAGAGCCACAGTGGACAGTCATCTGCATTGTCCATGGCTTTGCAGCAATCCCTCATACTGAGCATGCAAGAAGCGACAGTGGAGAGTAAAACTCCCCTTTAACAGGGAGGAAAACCTCCAGCAGAACCAGGCTTAGTGTGAACGTTCATCTGCCTCGACCGACTGGAGGTTAGAGAAGACAGAGCAGAGACACAGAAAGCACAGAAAGCAAACATTGATCCAGGAGTACTTTCGATGTTATGTGGTAACAGCGGATGATCTAAGCTGATGGATAGTCTTGTTTTAAGTTCAGGTTAGCAAATGACGATACATAAACTAATATTTAAACTTAAACAATATAATAATAAATATAATATTTTATTCAGTATTTATATATTTCTTTACATGTTTATTCATATTTATTTAAACAGATAACATAAGACACAATAAATCAACATAACATAATATAAAAATAAACAGAAATTAGATCAGCAATTACTTGTTCTTTATTTATTAGGCTATGTTGTCATATTCATATTTAACATTATTATTGTTATTATTATTAGTAGTAGTAAATGGCCTGTACGGATATAGCGCTTTATTAAATCTATAAGACCCCAAAGCGCTTCACACTTAATCAGTCATTCACCCATCCACACCCTGACGGCGGTGAGCTGTGCTAGCAGCCACAGCTGCCCTGGGGCAGACTTGCCCAAACACATAACGATTGAGACAGTCGGAGGGGGGGGATCAAACCGACAACCCGCCGATTACAGGATGAAGTCCTGTGTCAATTTCTGTGGCATTTCTGCCCAAAAACACAATTCATTATGGGCTGAGCTGAAGATTAAATGTAAATGATCCAAACAGTTCAATGACTTTTCTTTTTACGGACAGTAACGAGCCCTTAAAATTACACTGAGACATACAGAAAATCAATGCTTCTTTGTTAGTCTTCAGAGAACGTCTGGACCTCAAGTGACCGGGTGGTACAAGCAGTTTGATGTCTTTATTCTTATCTCATCCTTTCTTGCTTCTTAGCAGAGGCTCTTGCTCCGAATATCCTACTCATCGACTTGGAAATGCTCGGAGAGCCAGTTCAGGGGGATGTCTTGTCAAGTTTCCTTCCACATCAAGATAAATATCCAGTCTTTGAAACGTATTTGTATCATTTAATTTTAACACCTTTTTTCCTGCAGCGTTTAGTGCGGTTCAAACTTGTGATGGACTGCAGCCCGAAGCTGGTTTTCATTCTTCCTAACTTGATATGTACAGTTCTGGGACTGAACGCTTCGTTTAGACTTCAGATTTAGGGACAGAGTAGGGAGGGTGACAAGGCATAAAAAAGTGTATGTGTGTGTGTGTGTGTGTGTGTGTGAAAGCAATTTAGCAGCTGGCTTCTTAGCTTTTCCTCTTCGTGCTCTTTTTCTTTTCCTCGTCCTCCCTTCCTCTTCCTCCCAATCTTTGTTAGTGTGGTTATGATAGATGACTGTGTTATAAAGCTGGGACTTGAAGCGAGGGAAATCAATGCTCCCTCCTCAGAGAGGTGTGTGTAAGCGTGTGTGTGTGTTTGCTGTTGCCTGTTTGTCGAGCGGTTTGATTCTGGATGCGTTCATTGTTTTGGGAGCCAGGGGCTGCAGCTGAGCTGCTCTGTCTTGATCTGCTTTCCTTTGACTCAGCAAACTCGCTCCGACCAGACACAGACACTTAAACAATGCACGCACAGCCACACTCACACAGTCACGCTCTGGTAGGCCCATGATCGTCCCACACATTCTCACAGATGTTACGCAATCCAGCAGAAAGTGAAGTCCTAATCTGCCTGATTGCTCCTCCGTTACACCTTTTACTTCCGGCATCCTGACTCCTGTTATAAGTTCAATGTTTGTTTTTGGGTCCTTCGGAGACTCAACCGCAACTTTTAAAATTGTTCTGACAAATTCGGAACAAAGATACAGAAACTTTAAAATACTTTCTGCTCCTTTCTAATTTGCTGTGGGTTTGGCAATGAAGGTATGCAAACTAAAAGTAAATATCACTGAGCTGCTAAAGTCATATAATGTCAGTTTCATGCATTACCTTCATTTACAATTTCAGACTCAGTTCTTAAGAAGAAATATATCAACTTTTTTTAATTTGAAGGCTGGAAAAAGATAACCATGTTTCCTGCTTTTCCTTTACAATACAATTACAGTAATCGACTGACAAAAAAAACATGTTTATTTAGCTCAAATTCAAATACCTATGTCTACAATCTATAGCAAGTTATTTATATTGTTATACATACAGTGCCTTTGCAAAAACCTTCATACCCCTCAGTCTTTTGCACACCTTTGCACTTTATTGGGATTTTATCTGACAGACTCAGTGCAAGATAGAATGAAAAAGATACATTTTTAGAAATAAAAATCTGAAATATGTAGAGTGCATTTTTCCATTTTACTTTAATGCCCTAAAATAAAATCCAGCGCATCCAATTGTCTCACCTAGTTATTAAATCCAGCTTCAAAGGTTTGTTAGAGAAGAAGAGTTAGGTTAAAAAAACAACATCTCACGAAGCAATGTGAATACATCTTCTGAAAATGGAAAGAGTGTTACACTTTTGCAGAACGACTGTGTAAACAGAGGTAGGGCTGGATGATATAGAAAAAAGCATATTGATAAAATAGAAATCATTTTGATCGATATCGATGCTTAGCAACAAATTCAAAACGTATATTTTAAGTGCAGCCCTGGCCATTTTATAATGTTTAGCAAATTATTTTTAGATACAGAACACAGACACTGAACTCAAACTCAACTCTTTTTTTAACCAACTTTTTGCCAAGACAAGTAAGTTTTTAAAAAAGAAAAAAGAACTCATGCTCTTTTAACTCTTTGAAGGGGGCGGAGCTTGGTGACGGCCTGGGTCTGCGTTTGTGATTGGTTGGGAGGATGTAATGACTGTAATAATAACTTATATTATATATACATTATATATTGCATTCTACCCTATATATATATATATATATATATATATATATATATATATATATATATATATATATATATATATATAAAATGAACTTTTTATTGACCCTTTTTTTCTATCATTGATATACGTCTATCGATTCTTATATATTGTTATTGAATTATTGTCCAGCCCTAAACAGAGGCCCATACTGACACTAATGGAGGTGAAGAGAAATGTTGATCATACCACCTACAATTCTTCGTGGAAAGGTTAATGAACAGCTGAATAATATAAGAAGTTGTGTTTGTAGTTTGCCACAAGCTATGCACAACATACAGGTGGATGGGCCTCTGGTCAGATGAAAACAGCTGGTGCCACAATTTTAGGATTTTTACCTTTAAAAGAGTTGGTAAGCCATATTTATGTTCCCTTCAATGTGTTGTCACATAAAGTTGCATTAAAACAATGAACTTTGATGTAAAGTGACCAAACTTGCAGCATTTTGTCTTTATTTGTCATTGTAACATAGAATAAAATTAAACAGAGCAGTGGGGAGCAGTGGGCTGCCACTGTGCAATGCCAAGGGCTGCGGGTCTTGCTCAGGGACCCAGAGTGGCAGTCTGTGGGATTCAAACCGGGGATCTTGCAGGATGCAAGCACTGTGCTCTAACCGCTAATTCACCACTCCCCAAAACAAGTCTTCATTTGCTTCTGTTATGAAAAAACAACAAGAAATGTTGCTTCTTTATTAACTTCATTTATTTTGTTTTGATGGACCATCAGAAGCAGCTGCACACCTGGATCTTTGTTCCACACAAATCAGTTATTCAGATTGTGTACTTCACACAGTTCTTTATTTAAAAACAGTCACACAATTACACTGAATTATCAACAGCCAGGACACTATGAAAAACTTTCAGGTTTTTTTTTTTCAAAACTTTGTTTATTTTATGACAATTTGTCTGATTTATAGACTCTGTTAGTCTGAATGACTCCATAGTTTGGAACCAGCAGCTCACTTAATTCTAAAGTTGTCCCTGTTTTCAGTTTTCGTAACAGAAATTCAGTGTAAACCTGCTCTGCTATAAGTGATGCAATTCTGTTCAAGGGGTATGAACACTTATTTAAGATGCTATGTGTTTCAAAGTGTGCAGTTTTTACAGGAAGCCTGCGGCTGCAGCACTGCTGCACAGTTGTGTGAATATGGCAGATATCCGTTTATTTCGCACATCGTTTCTTTGTCTTGTTTTTGTTGCCATTTACCCATTTTGCACGTCAGGACAAGCCCAAGACGACCACATTTACCAAATTCATGCTCAAATTGCTTTTTCGGCCCTGAGGTGCCTCTTGAACCAATGCTTTTGATGTTCTGCTCTCATATTAAAAAGGCCTGGAAGTAGAGAAAGCTGCAACCAAAGGAAAAGCATCAGAAAAACATGACGCAGCAGCTGTTGTTCTACCGAGAACAAGCTGGAACAAGCGTGAGTTTAACTACGCCTTCCTGTGCAGAGGAATCAGTCCCCACTGCAGGAAGGGTTTGCTGAGGGGAACGACCAGCGAGAGCATGATGCTAAAGGCTGGAGTGCAGCCATATGTTTTCTACTTTGGGCTGGGTGTGGTTTATCGATTGTAAAATGTTCCGGAGTAAAAGTGTTTGTTAAAACGAGTCCCCTGCAGCAACAAAAAAATCATTATTTCTCTTTATCTAATAACATCAAACTCTATTATCATTTCTATACATATTTGATCACAGGCAGGTTTCAGCAGGAGAAGAAATTGTATAGATGATTTGATTTCTTTGAAGGGTTTTGTCACTTAATAGGTTCTGTTTAGTAGCCTATTTCTAAGGGTGTTTAAAACAAATGGGTTTGTTTCCCCCGTTGGTCCGTTTGGACTGGAGGCCTCGTCTTGGTTCTGAACCAAGTCTAGAAAGAGCTAACAGACCTGGTAGCTCTGTAGCAGGTGTGACCTGCTAGCTTGAGCCAAACGCCTTCCCTTGGCCAGGGTTGCATTGCATTGTGGGGTGTGGTAGAGTAACCAAACTAATAAGGTCCTGGGTTCGACTCCTACCCTTACCCTGGGTCTTTCTGCATGGAGTTTGCATGTTCTCCCTGTGCATGTGTGGGTTCTCTCCGGGTACTCCGGCTTCCTTCCACAGTCCAAAATCATGACTGTTAGGATAATGGGCCTCTCTAAATTCTCCTGTGTGCGAGAATGTTTGTCCTGTTTGTCTCTGTGTTGCCCTGCGATAGACTGGCGACCTGTCCAGGGTGTACCCCGCCTCTCGCCCATTGACAGCTGGAGATAGGCACCAGCACCCCTCGTGACCCCACAGGGGATAGACTTGTTAAATAATGGATGGATGGATGACTCAAGTCTGATTTCTTCACAGTATTTCTGTCTTTGGGGAACAATGTCTGCTCTGTGATAACTGTTAGTTTGGGCTTTTTTTTCCAATCACTGGTCAATGCATCTGTAGTATTTCGTGTACATCTTTTTGCATATTTACATTTACTTTTCAAACGTAAACAGCACTTTGTTTATGCATATTTATTGTTTCTGTGTTTGTACGCTAATATATTCACATTTTTTTGTATTGGGCAGTTTGCAGGTAATTTTTTATGCCTACTTTCAACTTATCTTGTGCACAAATAATAAGAAACTATTTGTTTGGTCGATGATTTCTTGCTTTGTGATGACAATGCTTTTTGACATCATACAGTATCTTGCATATATATTGGAAAGTCTGGTTATTTCCTTTTAAATGTATCACATTTTTCATCGAAACGCATTGATGGTTGGAGCAGGACAGTTGGAAAGTTTGTCAGACTCTCCTATGAGGGTACTTTATTCTGCTATTGGCTTTCATTTATTGGATTGGATGATTGAAGTTTGAAGAAGTAAGGCATACTGGCAGTTTAACAATTTATTAATATAATCAGAAGGAGGTAGAGTAGCCAAAAACTGTACTCACGTAAGAGTAGCACTTCTTCATCATATTTTTACTGAAGTAAAAGTAAAAGTTGTCAGCCAAGAATTTACTCAAGTAACAAAAGTAAAAAAGTATTCAGGGGGAAGGCTATTCAGGTACTGAGTAACTAATCATAACAGCTGATGATTTAATATTTTAAAATATTGTAACTGGACAAACAAAAATATAAAGTTATGGGCACATTGTGATATTTTAAATATCAGAAACACTTTTCTTAATCCTTTTTTTTTTCAACATTAAACTTGAAAGCAATACTTAAAGCAGTTAATGTACATACAGTGTGTTAGAACAGTCCAAAGTACTTCCAATGACAATATCTACTGTTTACTGTACATTCATTAGACCTCCAAATTGCTCAGCAGATACAAATTAACGTTAAAATAAAAAAACTCATGTAAAAACAAGAAGTCTCACTTTCTTTTTCATATAGGTTTTTGTCTCTCTGGTGCATTTTTGGTTAAAACTGTTATGTTCTTTATTGATGAAGTTACTCGCAGTAGGTAGAGTAGCCAGCAATTTTACTCAAGTAAGAGTAGCTATACTTGAGTAATAATATGACTCAAGTAAATGTAAAAAGCTGTTATGCCATTACGCACTGTTTTAAGTTATTTAATGTTTAATAAATAACTCTCTGTCTGTTAGGTATTGTCCAGTGAATATCAGTCCAAACAGCTGGTATTAGGACAATAGTTGAAAGGGATGATTCGAGCACTGGCGATCTTTTAACAGCAAACTCTGCACACACATATAATAAATGAGTGACAACTTCTCTTCAAATTCAAGAATTTAATAACATCACTATAGAATGCTGTTTATCTGAATTCAATTAACACTATATTTCAATCAACAAATCCTCTCTACTAGGCTAGTGAAACTTAACTAAACTACTAAGCAAAATGAAGATATAAAGAAGCTAAGCTAAGGAACTATGTACAGAAAGGAAACAAAAACACCAATAAAATGGTTGATCACCATCATCAGAATAATTCAGTGAATCCTGGTTCAGTGCAGATCTAAGTTAGAAAACTAAAGTTCATCTTAAAGAATGTGGAAATTAACTTAACTCGTTTAGAATAACGTTTGGCGTGTGTTTCAACCCATTCACAATGCAAATTCTGAGTTAAACAAATCAACCAAAAGAAAATGTCTTCTTTCAGATTTTACCTTTCAGGGGTCGCCACAGTGAGTCATTCCTCTCCATCTTACCCTGTTTTTTGGCCCTTCTCGCACATCAACTACTTTAATGTCCTTTTTCACTCCATCCATGAATTTCCTCTTTGGTCCTCCTCCTGCCTGGCATTTCCATCCTCAGCATCCCCGAAAAGATTCATTTTACCCCATATTATACAACCTGGACACATTTTTTCCCCACAATTTGCATCCATCCAGACAAAATTTAGCAAAAAATAAATAAACTATAAAACACACAAATGTGTTTTCTTGTGTCTAACATTGTTATTCATGGTTTCTGCCATGTTGTTTCTGTCCATCGTTTGCATTTAACATTAAAGCTTCAAGCACATTTGTGAAATCGGTCAGTGCCTATTACCAGCTCTGTGTGTTAACACTTGCTGGTTTCCTGTGATCAGGCTTCATTCTTATGTCTCTCATGATCAAATCCATGATTTTCAGCGACAGCCATCAACAGCTCTGTATGTGTCTTCATTTCAGGCCTGGACGACTGTTTGCAGCAGTACGTGAGTGTGTTTGAGCGGGCAGGAGTGTCCGGGGAGCGTCTCCTCAGGATCAGCCACGCCGAACTGGAGGAGCTCGGAGTGTCGCGGATCGGACACCAGGAGCTCATCCTGGAGGCCGTCGACCTGCTCTGCGCGCTGGTGAGTGTTTCTGTGGCGCAGTGCTGCTCTCGACTGCTATTAGGCAGCTTTAAAGCTGTGGCTGTAATGTATTCTGCTCCGCTTCAGTGCACAGAGTAACAACTCGCCGGGAGTAAATTGTTTTTGTCCTGCATCAATTCTTTACATTTCCCAAGTGTCACCAAAGCAAAGCAAAGGCCGCCTGCCTCGTTTTAACTCTGGAGAGTCCCTGGCTAAATACCAAAGAGAATGAACTATTTCCGTACCAATATTTGATTTACAAATAAATAAGTTGGTATTTTTACATCCAGTGAGTGGGTTACAAAGGTTAGGGAAGCAGCTTTTTGCTCAGAAAGAGTGAAGATGGGAAATATGTATGCCTTGTTGCCTGCCCAGATTGTCAGTCACCCGAGTCTCGGCAACTACAGCAGGCTTAAGCAGAAGGCGACTGAACTTTTGCCCAGTTTTTGTAAAGACACTGCAAAAACAGAATTAAAAATCAGTAACATTTTCTCGAAATTAGTGCATTTTTCCTTGATTTGAGCAGGTAAGTAAGATTATCTGCCAATGGAATGAGTATTTTTACCCCTAAAATTAGATAATTAGACATCCTGCACTTGTCCACTGTCACTCATCCAGGAGGAGTTAATGCTGCAAGTTATCGACTTTTCTAAGGAAACCTGCTGGGTTTCCTTAGAAAAGGATTTAACCAGTCTGTCTGTATGATTTGTGTGAACTGACTTTGTAAAGTGCCTTCAAATGACATGTGTTGTCAATTGAAGATGTATACATAAAACTGAATTGAACTGAGTAGATTGTATTAAATCATTGACTTGCAGCATCCGCTCCTTCTGGATAAACATGTGGCCAAAGTGGTCAGTGGCTTGCATTGTGTTGTTGACTTTGCAGCAATCCCTCACACCAAGCATGCATGTGGCGACAGTGGAGAAGAAAACTCCCCTTTAAATTAGTTTCAGTGCAGGTTGCCGAAACATATTCACAAAAAAACTAGTTGCCTTGGATTTAAGCTTGTTATAAATGCTATCCTTCAAATCGTTGTCACCATTTTGACCTCTGTGAACTTTGAACTCTTTAATGTTTCAGCTTATTTTAGTCATTCTGAATAATGATGTTGATCACATGTTTCACGATTAAACAGAAACGATATCATGGGAAGCAAGGAAACAAAAGCAGTGCTTGTCTTTCATTGAGTAGGTCAAGACATTATTATTACTCACAGTGTTTTGCTTTGCTGGTCCCTGATCTGCGTATCCATTCCTCTTTACGTCTAGAACTCGGGTCTGGAGACCGAGAGCGTCAGGACTCTGGCTCATAAGCTCGGTGCCTCGGCCAAGAACCTACAGAACTTCATCTCCAGCCGCCGGCGGAGCAGCCAGTTGGAAAGCAGGAGCTCGCGGCGGCTCCCCAATGACCTGCTGACCTCCGTGGTTGACCTCATCACCGCTGCCAAGAGCCTGCTGGCGTGGCTGGACAGGTCATACCTCCTTTGGTTTCTAAATGTATGTTTTATGCAAAGCAGATCTGCTCAAAGAGAGCAAATGCTGGTTGGACATTTCCACAGTGGAGCGGTTTTGGTCATTTTTGGCTGCCAGTAACTCTTAAATTTACAGTCCAGGTCAGAGTTCAAATCAATATTTAGTGCTCCAGTTTTTGGAATGAAACCATCACAGCTTTAGACCAGAAATGGGTGATATGTACTTAAAATGTGATCAACATTTTACTAAATAGGCTATTTTAATACAGCAGCTGCATTAAGTAGAGAAATTTTATTACTAAACAGCACAAAAATAATTACATTCAACTATATTTTCTATTTTTCAAAATATCAATTTTTGTGGAACAAATTTTGCCCATTCAGATGCCTAATATTATGACAAATGTAGCTGATATTAACTTGGATACAGAAAGAAAGGAGCACAAGAAATAATTGTTTTTAATGTTGCACATTTTCCCAGTATGCAATTGAAACCATATTTAAAAACACTGGAACAAAAGAGGTGACCTTTTTCTCGCTGTCTGACATGAAATAAAACTAAACATTTCCTGTTTCAGGTCAATCAGGATTGGCTAAATAATTCCTTTTAGCTAAATACCAGAATAACGAGAGAATATGTTTAGAAAATAATTCAAATTGATATGCTGACCAACATTACCTAGATTTTTTTGAGGGGGGGGGGTGGTCCTTCTACAAGCTTTTCACAGTAGTTTGCTGGAGTTGTGGCCCATTCCTCCTGGCAGAAGTGGAGAAACTGAGGCCCAGTCCACATGGAGACGAAATTATTAAAATAACAAAATAAGTTATTTTGTGTTTTAGGCCGTGCGTCTACACGAATCTGCTGCTTTTTTAGACCATAAACAATCATTTTTTAACAGACAAATGTGGCACCTTCAGGTCCAGGAGGTCTATAATTCTCCTCCTGATATCTTGGCTGATTTCTTTAGATTTTGTATTGAAGTAACAGAAGGAGGCAGTGTGTTTGAGGTGTCGCATTGAAATACGTTCACAGGTGTGCCTCCTTTAAGCTCGAACGTTGTGAATTAGCTTGCAGCTTCCAAACCCCAGACGTCTCTAAAAGAAGATTCTCTTATTATTTTTGGCCTTTAGTAAATTGAAGAAATGGTGGCAATCCTAATTAAGCTGAATAAGGAAAAGGTTTAGTATGATTTCATTTCAGACAGTGCCAAAAAAATTATTTTGTTTTGTTTTAACTGCATGGATGTAAAAAAAAGAAAAACAGACGGATAAGTGTTTTTATGATTTCAAGATAAAACAACATCCTACCACAACCATTTAGGTGTGTTCTTTAAGGAAAGGAAAATTTTTATTGTCATTTTAATTCCTTATACTGTCTATATCATCTCACCCTGATTTGAAATTCGTTCAGAGTGCTCAGCTGCAGTCATAATCATAAAGAGTCAATCTTTCACCATCAGAGCTCCCACATAGAAAAGGAAGAGACTCTTCGCCTGCTACTTTGAAATATGCTTTCATTTCAGGTTTTATTTCGGAGCCTTACGTTCTGCCCTCAACATGTCTGTCTCGCTCTCTCTTACTCTTTACCCTTTTCTCTGTGTCTCTTCTTGTATTCGTGACTCGACACGATCTCCCGCCCGCAGCACACAAACGTCAGATACAGAACTAAAGGTCTTCGACACCGGCTCTTGAAATGCCAGACACCCACACCTGTCCTCAGGCCATCTCGACCTCGATCGCACACGAACGCGCCGACACAGAACCACAGAGACGCCCACGAGCTCGCGCACTCCGCTCGCGACGGCGCGCGGACGACACACGCACTCGTTCAAGTGAACATGCAGGCGGCACCCACGTACAGTGATGCAACCGCGGGTGGCAAAGTGACATTGAGACTCCCAAGACGGACTTCTGCAATCCTGTCACTCTCATTTTTCACGGCGAAATGCTGCCTGCTACACAAAAGGAAGCAAGCATGTAGAAAATATCCAGTTTCTTCCATTTGCATCAGTGCACATCCTTTGCAGAGGCAAGGCGGTGTGGAATTTCCATCTTGTAAAATTGATTTCTGTAGCCAGCGAACACAGAGTAATAATCTGCAGGAGTTTAATAATAGGAATAATGGTTAGCATATCTTGCACATGATGACTTCTGCTTAGAAAGTGTCTGAAAGAGACAAATTGGAGCAAAACCGGGCTTTTATCTCCCTGATTACTGGTTAGCAGAGCTCTCAGGGAAGGAGTGGCCGTTCAGCTCTCAGGCAGAGCGTAGGTCTCTCTAGAGATGATTTGAAAAGACGTTCCGCAACCTTTTTATGTATAAAATAACAGCAGAAGTTCAGGGACTCTTAGTTCTCATGTATTCTGCTGTCACTTTGTCTGAATTCATCTGCTGAACTCCGTCTCAGTTTCTTTGAACTCGTAATTTACGCGTGTTTGAAAGCAGCCGCAACATGAATTATTAACACGGCCACGGAGAAGCAGTTTCATGTGTCATATACTTTTGCTGATAGCTACGAACGGAGGTATCTGTGACAGTGTTCCTTTATTTCAACCAGAGGCCATGTTTTTTTTTTCCTTTGCTGTACTTGTCTAAAGTTCTGTAAGAATTTAAAGTCAAATCACCAACAACATAGCTTCCTAGCTGACAGAAATGGTAGCTTCAAAACATTAGCGTTTAACTCTCTCTGTAGAATTTGAATCTAACTGCATCTAATTGCCAGTTTGGTCAACAATTAATTAGCATCCACCGATTCTGACCCTGAATCAACCAATCAGAGTGAATTTTCATTTCAAAAGGAAGTCGTTAAAGTGATAAAATGGTTAAAAAAAACAAGGTGATGACTAATACTGGTACTTTTACGTAGAAAAAGACATTTTTAAGGGTTTTATTATGCAAGAAGGCTTATTTTTTTCTATTGTGGACTTAATGAGGATGCAAGAAAATAATTTAACATTTGAGAAATATTTCTTTTTAATTCTCATTAAGCACATTTTGGATAAACTGAAGATTTGGTGAATTTCCAGCAGTGCAGACAGAAGAGCTAGACTAGGCCTAGTCAAAGTTTGGACTTAGTTCCATCTGGGATGCTGGGCTAAGGACTTAAACATATCTTTCATGCTGGAAAACCCTCCAGTGCGGCTGCAGAGAAACAAAGCAGCAAAGAGTGAGCCGGAAATCCTTCCACAGTGATGTAAAACTCTCATTACGAGTTATTGACACTTGATGGCAGTTGCTGCTGCCAAGAGTGTCACAACCAGATATTAGGTTTAGGGAGTAATTACTTTTCTGATGGTGTAAGGCTGATTTGGATGGTTTTATTCCCTTAATGAATAAGAAACATCATTTGAATTATCTTCGGCTTATATTAAAATTTGTTTGATGGTCTGAATCATTTAGGAGGCACAGAAGCAAAGACAGAGGAAGTCTGTGATGCAGAAACTAGTTTTTCACTACACTGGACTTGCTGTTGTGTTTGAGTGCATAAAATACTTTTCATTGCTAATAATAACAATTACTCTCACCTCAACCGAGTTGACTTTGGCAAACAGAAAGCAACGTAATAGTAACATAATAAACATAATAGCAGAATGCAAGCTTTGTAAGCAGTTACACACAATTATTAGTAATGAAAAAGAAAAAATCTAAAATTAGCTCTAAAGAGACACTAAGAGCAGAAGATAAAAAGTAAATACCAGAGTGAATAAATATTGCACAGTTGGAAAACAAATATTTTAACAGTGGACTCCTGCCTATTTACATCACAGTATCACAATATGCAACGTGCTAGTGATGGTGCAGCAGCACAAGTTACAAGTTACCTTATCACCTGGGGACAGTGTAAACGATTAATGATCGGACCTGAACTCCTGCAACCGTTAGCATGATGTAAACAGTTATTGAGTCTGTTGTGAGCAGCAGAGATGATAAAGTCTGGATGCAGCGGGGAGGAGCGACCGGCGGAAATGTTCCTTAGAGCATCTGGGATGCAGCAGTCTGTCACTAACGGAGCTCTCCAGCTCTGCTACAGCTCCATACATGCAAGATATGGATTACGGGAACAAACATTTAATCTTGATTCTTTTAAATCAAGATTAAAAACATGTGTTTAGGATTGCCTTCGACTGTTCTAGTTAAACTGTTTTACTGAAACATCATTAGTTCAACTTTGTAGTCCAACTGTTTTTAATATTTGCTTTTAGTTTCTATTTTTCCATGTTTTATTTTGTTTCTACATTTTATTCCTACTTGCTTTTATTCTGTTTTATTTTCCTATGTTTTAATAATGTAAAGCACTTTGCATTGTCTTTGTACTGAAATGTGCTATACCAATAAATTTGCCTTCGCTTGCCTTTATGCATCCACAGTGCCAGCCCAAGGCAGAAGTGAACTAAATCGCTGCTTGTGAGAATATTATAGATTTTATGGTCTCAGCACAGGTAAATTAAGATATTTTAGGTTGGTAAAAATTATAATGCAAGATTTGACGTATTTGGCAAGTTTACTTAGTAAGAGTGCAAAGAGTCCTCTTCATTCTTTGATTGTTGTTTTGACATGGTTAGAATCTGATGCTAAGAGTTTAGTCTTCCCTACGTGTTTGAGCTCGGCTCGTTCACGAATGCATCTCAGCCGATAAAAAAAACGTGGTTGCTTTTAAGCTGAACCAGTGAAACTTTGCCCCCTCTCCCAGATTCCACTAAATCTGTATTGACACACTGTTAGTGGCGGTGATTGTTTCCTACCAGGAAGCCGGGCCCCAAATTAAATTCTGCTCAAGGACCTGTACAACCTTGGGCCACCGCTGCCACCTATAGAGTGTTAACCCAGTCAGGTCAAGTCAGATTAGGAAATTTCATCAGATCAAAACTTAACCAGAGGAACTTATGTTTGGCGAAAACCCATTTACTCTTAAAAATTCTACCTGCGGCTTGATATGTGTGCATCTTCCAGCAAGTTTTACGTCCTAAAGTTTTTACTTCCTGTTAAAATCCTTTAACTGACACCTGAATAATAATAATTTAAAATAACAAAGAGTTGTTTTCAGGGCGGCTGCCTGGTTGGTTAGCAGAGTTCCTGCATAGCCTTAGGTTCTGCGTGTATATATATAGTAAACCTCAATAGTGATGACCCAAATCCCACAAACCACTGATAAATCATACACTAGAGGCTGCGGCTGAGTTTTTATCTGGGTCTTTAGAGCGGTGAAGGAAATGTGCCCGTTTCTGCTGCCATCCTAATGTGTGTCATGACTCTGCGCTAACTTTGCTGCTATCTGTTACACCGCGTTGCTTTTGTCAGTTCGTCTGCGTGCAGTCAGTCATTAGCGCCTCATTAACTCCACCGGGCTCCTTATCACTCTCACCTTGTTCACACCTGAGCGCTCGCAGGGTTTAATTTATGAGCATTGTGTTTACCGGATGGAGCGCTTTGTAGACCCGCTCTTCACTGGGAAATATATCTTTTCTTTCTTTTCTTTTTTTTTTTTTTTTTTACAGAAACAGACTTGTCAACAAAATGGACAGTGTGTTTGAGAGGAAACTGAGTGTACCAACACAAAGGAGGCACTGTGAGCTACCAGAGCTCGGGGCAAGAAAACATAATAAATCCAAGCTGGTCTAATAGCTCCGCTCCCAAAGCAGTTCATAGAGAAACATCCACACGTTAACAGAAGTCGCTTGTGTTTGTTTGCCTCAAAAGCCTGAAGCAAAATGATATAAGGTCTGGAAGGGATGCCCTCTTCACATTCAGCAGAACAGCTCCTTTCATCCACCCGTTCATTCTTTTCTTCTAAAAACAAATAATGCTCTTAAGAGTCTGGTTCTTTGGCAACTTACAGCAGATTTCAATGTCTTTTCCTGCACTCTGTTGAATGTATTTGCCGGATGAATGTCTGTGACAGAAACTTTGAGCTTTGAAGAACCTATAAGTAGTAGCTTAGTGGTTAAAATCAGAACAACACATGCACAGTGCCTTTCATGCAGACCAACCGTTTACTCAGCGGTGCGTTGTAGCTGTGAAATGCCATTTACTTACTTAAGATGCTGTATTCTCTTCTACTTCTGGTCCGCTTCTCTTACTGGCCTCCATGTTTGCAGGCTGAGGCTCTTTTGCCAACATAAAATACCAAATGCTGCGCTCTGTTTTGGGAATCCTGGGAACTCTCATATGATTGGCTGAGGAACCAGGAAGTAAACACGTAGTAGTTCTGGACCGTACCTCTAGGTTTGAAAGGAGAAAAACGGGACTAAAACGTTGCTGATAGAGAGGACCGATTGTTTATAGGGAACGTTACTTCCATCCTAGGTGAGAAATGAGAATGATTTAGGTTGATTTTACAGTAAATATCTGACCTATAGCTCCTTTAACAGTGTGACCTCTTGACCTCTACTGTATGCATTGAGCCCCTTTTAATCCGCCCAACCTAAACGAAGTCCAGTGCAACCACTTGACTTTTGAAGTCACCTGATTAGTAAATATTAGGGGTTTAAAAGTGCCCAAAAATAGTAACATTTTAGTGTATTTCACTGGAGAGCAAAGAGCACATTACAATTTTCTGACAGTTTGGTTTGAGCTAAACCATTTTCAGTCGGTCAAAGCTATTGTTTAGGAATTTTTGCTAGCGACTAAGCTGACATTGGGCAATAAAAATATATATTTAAATCAACTAAAAGTTATGTATTAATAACCTCTTCAAAAATAAATACAAGTATACAAGATTGTACCCAGAGGCTAATTTTCATCTTTTTTCCCTTGGACAGGATGATGGCCCCTAATAAACAGGAGGAAATGACACAATAAATGTTGCTCTAACACTGAGACGGTCCAGTGTGCGTGTTGTACTTGAAGGCACCATTAAAACACCAACAGAGGGACTCCTCTCAACACAGTACCGCTGTGTGGACACATTCCTTGTGCAAAAAGATTCCCTGGCATTTGTGGAAGATCAAATGCTCCAGGCAGCTGCATCTGCAGAATAGCTGATTCTCTTATTAGAGTAATGATGTTTACATATTTACGTTCGGCTTGGCATTTTTTGAACTTTGATGTGAGTAATTAAGTTTAGAAAATAGAGAAAACTATGTACCTAGCAGAAAATGCTGACACAAAGGTTTGGCGCAACCTACCTTTCTTTTTCTGTTCTTTAACTGAATGAGAAACTGAGGAAAACTAACACTGGATATCCCTCTGAACACCATCCCTCTATCATCCGTGTTGTGAAACGTGGCAGTGCAGCATCATACTGTAGGGATGCTTTTTTTAATGCAGGGACAGGGAAGCTGGTCATAGTTTATAGGAAGATTTAGCTCATTTTAAGGCACTTTTAGGCTGCAAAATACTTTGTTTATCATCTTAGATTGTATAGTAGAGTTTTTTTCCACCCCTCTTTTCACTTTGCTTTCACTTTTGCTACTATTTGTTGGACTATCCCATAAACTCCTAATAAAATACATTAATGTTTGTGGTTATAACATGAGAAAATGTGAAAACGTTCAGAACAATTAAGTAGTAAACTGTATCAGAATCAGAATATTTTAAATATATATATACCGCTGCAAAATTTCTCTTTGGCTACTCCGGTTCACATTACACATAATGAAGGCAAAAAAACTGACAGATGAACAATGGTTACCTTGCTTTTGTAACATTCAGGAAAGTCACAGATAAGGTTATGCATATGCATTTATTATATAGTGAAAAAGTTCTGCATGATTATGTTATGGGACAGTTGTAAGTTCTATATGTATCCAAAAGAAGACGAAATTGTAAACATAACATTGTATTATTCATCGGTGGAGTTATAAATATAGTACAACATGTTACTTATAACAATTTTACATTAACAAAATAAATAAATTAAGAAATCCTCCTGGTGCCAAACCCTGTTGAGCTGGATGTAACTTTATTCTATTTTAAGGAAGAGAGATACACAAACCCAAGCATAATATAATTTTTCATAAAAAATAGATATATAGTTTAACCAAAAGTTTGAGAGTCACATCTTATAAACAATTATTAGAACATTCAATGTCATTTACTGTAATGTGTTTTAAAGGCACTGTATAAATGAAATGTTTTTAATGTTACATTTGAACCACATTTAAGACGTTTTTAATGTTAAACTTATGAAACATTGCTGCTTTTATTTGCACTGAAATATATTTCCTGGACCCCGGGCTTTATGGAAGAAATGGGTGAGCGTTATGTGGATTAGGTTCATTTAGAAGCAAATTGATTCAGTCATATGATTAACAAACGCGTTTCAAAGCCATGAAAACGGCATCGCTGACATTTAGCAACCTGTGACTGACTGATGGCAACCTTTAATTCTGACAACTCTAAAATATGATGACAATTTACCACCTTCTCTGGCAATTAGCACATGAACAACTCAATAAAATAACAGATGAATTGAGAAATATTACTCATTATTGACTTGTGATACACTTCAAAACAAACTATGTTACAAATAATAATAATAATAGTAAGAACGCAGACCTCTTAGTACACACTAAGTAAAATAAAAACGCGGAAAAACGTGAATTTTAAACTGTATTCATTTCACAAACAGGGAGCAAGTGCAGCGATTTGCATACTAGCTGCAGAAACCTGAACGATTTTAAAGAGATCTACAAATATAGATCTCACAATTAAAATAACCTACAGAAAATATCAAGCACAAGGGATGTTTTCCGTGTTCTGTTTTGATAAGAATCTATTTTAGCCTGGCAATGTTTAAGAACTTAAAGATAGAAGTAGGGAGATTCAGTGAAACACTTTAAGTGGAGGTTAAAATCAAGGTGTGAGTCCACGATGATGCATTTGTGATGTAAGTTTCTTACCTGCTGTCAGGTCTTTAGCTTCATGGAGTCGAATTGATTGTTGATTTCTAACCTCGCTTTTTGCATTACGCTTGAAATACTGATAAATCCATTCAATGATATTTTTGGATTGTCTGAATTAGTGACTGCGGTGGATGAAGCTCAGGCGGAAAAATGTCAATATAAAGTTGTACGCCGTCGGGCTAGATTAAGTTAGGTCAAGAATGCTATAATCTGCACCAGAGGAAACCATGTTGATATTCAGGGGTGGACTGGGACAAAAAATCGGCCCTGGCATTTTGGATTAGACTGGCCCACCACATTGTCATGGTTCCTAAACAGGCGCGCTTGGCCTCCCCTGGGATTGCGCAATCCCATGTTAACTGCGCTGGCTTCCATTCTGTGAATGCATAATCCTGTCTCTAGATCATAAATTCAATTGTTCAAACAGTTATGAGCTGATTTTCCACAATTTAATATATTTGGATTACGAATTGTGTTTTGGTCTTCAAACTGTGTGCAGGTAACATGTTTTTGTGCTGCTGCGCAAACATAAAAGGCAAAGAGCTGGTTGTAGGTGAGGCCGGCAGTTTCTTGGCCTCTAGGCAGGGGGCGCTCAAGGAGCACCGCTCCTGATCCAAAACTGTAGAGTGACAGCAAGTTATGGATGTTTTATTAGCGAGTTTTGCTAAACAAGTAAAGCACTAAAAAGACTCTAAACATACAGCTGGAACAGGACTGATGAAGGAAGGCTTTTCTCCCTGGCAGTGAGCTCCACTGAGACTGAGAGAGTTTTAAAACTGAAGAAGATAAAGAGAACTTTTACTGGAAAATGAAGATATTTTTGTGCAGAAAGAGCTGTGCATGGACTTAATTTATAAGTAGAGGTAAGACAGCGATAATTATTCATGTTTTGTTTCTGTAATGAAATGTGCTTAATGTGGGTTATAGTTTTAAAATGTGTTACAAATGCAGAAATCCATCATAACTCATAAACTGTTACAGGCAAATGACAAATAATTATATTTATTTTTTCATCAAATAATCAATATTTTTCCATGTCTCTTGGTGAATTAATTTGGCTCAATCAGTCGCCTTCAGCACTTTGCAATGAGTCTATTCTGTAGAGTGTATATATTAATAAATCTGACTCTGATGACGTCAGTCCCTCACCAGCTATGAACCCTACCGCACGTCACTGACTACAACCGTCCACCACCATATTTTTCATCAGCAACCGGAGCAGATGAAGGGCCTGCTGTTGGGAACATGTCAGTTTGACACATTTCGCAGCGTCCGTTTGAAGAACTCGGTTTCTTTTTTTCGTGCAGTTTCTCTGCGCCTCCCTTGCGTTTCTTATCCATTACTACTGTGAACACCGCTGCACAAAGTTCCACTGGAGCATGAAGGTGTTTTTCTACTTTATGATTGGCCTAGCCCTTTAGACTGTCAGGGATGATAACCAATGGGCTTGCGTTGCTGATTTTATTTTTCTTCATGCATTATGCAAATATAACGAGGCAGATATATAAAAAAATAAATAATAATAATAATAATAATAATAATAATAATAATAATAATACATATTAATAATATACATGTCGGGTCTGCCGGCCCAAACAGCACGTCGGCCCACCGGGCAAATGCCCGGTACGCCCGATTACCAGTCCATGCCTGTTGATATTCAAACTGGTCCAAGATCTTTGTTTACTCATATTTATATTTACCGAATCTTTGAAGGTTTTTCTTTCCACTGTCACTTCATGCATGCTCAGTATGAGGGATTGCTGCAAAGCCATCAACAATGCAGACAACTGTCCACTGTGGCTCTACGCTCTTTCAGGAGGAGTGAATGCTGCTTGGAGAGACTTGATGCAACCTGCTGGGTTTCCTTAAAGAGGAAATTTCTTTTGACCAATCTGTAAAATCTGACCCAATCTGTATAATCTGATTAAATTTGACTTTGGAAAGTGCCTTGAGATGACATGTATCATTAATTGGCGCTATATAAATAAAATTGAAATGACTTGAATTGAAAGTTTCTCTCAGTCTGCCAAGTAAGATCCAAACCAGCATGAGACATTCTTTTCAACTTTTCAGTCAGTTAGGATGTTTTGATCATCTGTGTCAAAAGGGCAAAATGACGAGGGAAAACTTTTGCTCTTTTGTTATTTTAATGAAATAGTTTTCTTTAAAAAATGTCTTAAAATGAATCCTGCTTTAAATGTTACAGCATGGTGGTATTTTTCCTCTCACCTCTGCATACCCTCTCCCTTCAACAATGCCCCCCTGACCATCTCCCCTGCCCATCATCCAGCGCTGCAGCAACAGTAAAAGACTCACCGCTGTGTTATCTTTTCCTCCCAGGTCTCCCTTTGCTGCTGTGGCAGACTACTCCGTTACCCGAAATAATGTCATTCAGCTCTGCCTGGAGCTCACCACCATTGTACAGCAGGTGTGTGGAAGCGTTTGTGTGCGTGTTTTGAAGGCTGATAGCTTTTATTCTGCTGTGCTCGGAGCGCGAGGCTGAGGGGAGCTGCCGTGGGTTGACATATCCCCCTAAGTGCGGCGTATGCATGTGGGTGGGCGGGTGTGATGCAGCCGCCGCGGAGTCTGAAACCTTGAGCGAGACTCGATTCTTTACTATTTTAGTCCTTTTCAGCCTGTCTTTTATATGACTGATGTGTGTATGAATAAAAGATGAATGCATGTCTGTTTGTGTGGGTGTTCGTTGAAACCGTGGTGGTATATCGGATGCAGGTGGCTGGGGTTGGGGAATGTGAGGCCCAGGCAGCGTATAGATAGAGATGCTTTAGCAGCATGAGACGATGTGCGTGTGCATGACAAAATGTTCTCGTGCTTCATCGAGTTTCTCTCTATTCCCTCAGGACTGTACGGTGTTTGAGACGGAGAACAAAATCCTTCATGTGGTGAGTTTGTCTTTAGCCAGATGTTGCTTTTATGTCCCAGTCCCACGGAAAATAAACTCCACGGCGGCACAGACGAAGAAGCCGTTTTAATTGTGTGTTTTAACTGTCTGGAGTTGAGCACCCCTAATGTTCTTTAGCAAATCTGGAGCTGTGGGTGGAGGCGATTGGCATATCCTGGTAACAGGGGGACCCAGGAAGCTTTTCTCTCTTCACCGGCGCTTTAAGAGTGCCTCATTTTCTGTCTTTCTTTGCTTTGGTGCTTTTTCCCAAGTTTATCTAATCAGTGTCACGTTCCAACAAACATGTATTTGCTGATAATTGCAGATGCTGGTACAATTTAGTAAACATTTGGTGCCAATGTCATCAACATCATTGTCTCCTTTTAAAAAAACATTTGCATTTATCAAACAGATATGTTGCCCTGCTAGTTTCTACAAAGGACCTGAGGTGTAGTTTTATAAGAAGTCAGTATTATACCGACCGCAGCCAGAGTGACCCACATGTCAGGGAAACATGCTAGTGACTGATCATGGTGTAATTGCTGCTCCAGCCACTGTTCAGCAGACATGGGCATCTTTTGCTCTGGGTTTCTGTGCCCTGAGATTCTTCGCCTTAAAGCCGCAACAGACGAATTGGTGTAACACAGTCGCTCTCAAATGTTTTCAGAGGCAAGGAACATAATTCTGGCACCCCCATCCCAACAAAAAGGGACAAAAATGTAACTTTTATCATCTCTGTTTTAATGTATTAAAGCTGTCGTTCTGAAGATTACCCACAAAATGTAGGGCACATATATGGGTTTATTCCTAAGATATTACAACAGGTTTTAACAACTTGAATGAGCAACATCTCCACACTTTTTTAACTATATAATATTAACAACAATATAAATGGCTTTTAGCCCCGACTCGTACCTGCAGTCAACTTTTAACTAGCTATGGACTTCAAATGGCAAAAATATTAAAGACAAAGCTCATTTACATTAGGTTTTGGACTTTTTTTAGGAGGTAATTAATAATATTCATCATAATACTGACTGTAGGTACAGACCAAACAGCAGGGGGTGCTGTTGTCACATTTGGAAGGCCTGTATTTTCTGGACATAACAAAGCAAGGCTGTACTGTACTTGCGCCCCCACTGCAATACCTCCACGCCCCCCACCCAGGGGATGCGCCCCGATATTTGAGAAGCACTGGCGTAACATATGATGCAAAACAAACATCCCGATCACTGCTCCAAAGACTGACCGGGCCCTGGTGACGCGGTTGGTTCGGTACATTGCTTGGGAATCTTTTTTCTTCTCTAAGGTTCGGTCTGATATGCAGATTAAGCAATGCAAGACTGAAGGTTCAAATCCCAGCTTCTGTTTTTTCTACATGGAGTTTGCATGTTCTGCCTGTGCATACCTGGGTTCCCTCCAGATGCGGTGGCTTCCTCACACAGCCCAAAAATATTAGAAACAACCTAATTGGTTAGTTGGTCTCCCTAAAAATTGCCTTTTAGGTATGAGTTTGTGCGTGCGTGGTTGAAAAACATGAATTATTATGAAAGACTGGCTTAAACTATTGAGAAAGGTGGCTTATTTTGGCTAATTAAGAGTTCCTTTTGATTGAATAATATAATCTGAAGTGAACCAGGGATCAAAAAAGTCTTTGGAAGTTGAAAGATCAAAGTCCAAATGTCGGTTCACACTGTGGCTGAAAACACCTCATTTAAAAAGATCTAACATCAATGTTGTACAAAAAGCAAAGCATACACATATTGTCCTTATCAGTAAACTTTATGTTCTTTCTATGCGTCCAGTTGATGATGTTGCTATAAACAAGGTTGGTTTATTCTACAAAAAATCTGAGAAAAGGTCTGTTTCCCCCTAAAAAATCTTATAGAAGGATGAACTGCAATTTGAAGTAATACCTGCAGTTATGAAACACGTAAAACAGCACAATGCCCTGGTTTGATCCACATTACAGGACCTATGCAGCAGCGGAGAAGAGGGAAAAAACTCTGCAAGCTCATCTTTGAGTTACACTTTTGAGAAGCCAACATTAAAAAATGTTTTATATCACGTCCCTCTCACCTGATTAATGGAGTGAAACCATGTTTAATATCATTAGATCCACCCAGGCCATCCCTTGTTGTGACAAATCAACGTGTCAGCTGTGAGGAGCTCCCATTAGTCTGATTCATTTGGGACTAATCAAGAAACAAGCATGGCGATGCCAACAGGCTTGCAAGGTTCTGAGATATTTTCAGCGAAATGACACTTTGAGTACAAAAACGGAGGTGCACGAAGTCAGGGGATGATTAGTGAAGGTCCTGGGATGGGGAATCTTTATTAGGCAGCAGGGATTTTACTGTCGACGTGGCAGAAAACTTTTCAAGAAAAAGTTTAGTGACTTCCGCTGTGGCTGATCCAGAAATAGAGTCAGCAGTTTTTGTTCAAACCCCTCTACGGGATGGAAAAGACGACTGGAGCTGCAGATGTCTTGTGTTTGCCAAGAAAGAGAAACATGTTTTTTAATTAAAATCACCTCCATTATACCTGTGGAGGTGGATGTGGTGGGGGATACAATTATTGGGGTTTACTGAAGTGCTGAATTGATAAATAAAAAGATTAACTTTGCTGGAGTAAAACCTGCCGGTGTTCATGCAAGCCGTGTGCCTTCCTGTCGGAGCTTAATCTGATTTCCCACGCCTGGAAATAGATGTTTTTTTGCTCCGTGACGAATACGGCTTCTTATACCAATAAAGCAACGCTAAGTTAATATAAATCCTCTGTTTTCTGTTTCTTTTTGCTGTTTTATTCCTCTCTCCAACAGTGTAAGACTCTGTCTGAAGTGTGCGAGCACATCGTATGCGTGTCGTCGGACCCTCTGGTTTCCCAGTCTGCCCACCTTGAGCTGGTTCACCTCACAAACACCAAACCCTCTGAAGGCCTGGTACCCTCCTCCTCTTATCCTTTTGTGTTTGTCATGTAGATCGTTAGACAACAAATGTTTTCTATTGTGTCCCTTTCACATCTCAATAAGTGCAATATGGCCCCGCCTGGACTAACGGGCTTCTTCAGTTGTAGCTTCGTTGTCACACTTAAAGGTTTCAGATCAAAAATTTTTAATGTTGGATAAAGATAACCTAACTGTGGGGCTCCAGGGCTGTTTTTCCTCTTGGGGACCTTGACAACTTGCCATATTAGGTAAAATAGGGCTGGACGATATAGAAAAATAGTATATTGATAAAATAAAAATCATATTGATCGATATCGATAATTATCAACAAATTCAAAACGTATATTTTAAGTGCAGCCCTGCCCATTTTATACTGTTGTTTAGTGACTTGTTTTTAGATACAGAACACAGACACTGAATTCAAACTCAACCCTTTAGTCAACCAACTTTTTACCAAAACTGCAAGTTTTTAAAAAAGAAAAAAGAGCGTGTGAACTCTTTGAAGGGGGCGGAGCTTAGTGACAGAGCGTTCTTGGGTCTGCGTTGTGATTGGTTGGGAGGATGTAATGACTGTAATATTAATCTACATGGCTAGAATGCAAAAACAGACTCTTTACCAGTTATTGGCAACACTTAGAGGCTGAACCAGTGGGTTTTGATTGCTTGTATCCGTTAATAAATGATATTATCATTTGAAAATAGCATTTTGGATTAGCTGAGCTTATTTTTGTCTGACACTAAAAGTGTCTTGATGATCTGAAACATTTGAATTTCAGAAAAGCAAAAAAGAGAGTTAATAATTTTTCATGGCGCTGTACGCTGATCAAGCTTTTGCAACACAGCGATCCCGACTTTCAAATAATTTGATCCGTTTTCTTTAAGGTTTTTCTCCGTTCAACGTTTAAAACAGAAACAGTGTGTTTTTAATAGAAAGTTGAGGCGCCTTGTTATTAGACGCAAACAGTTTTTGCACAGCGGGCTTTTGCCTCTCACAAACAGCCAAAATTTCTACTTTTCTTCTGAAACTATTCAGGTGCAAGTTTCGCTTTTCACTGCGAAAAAGTCTTTAAACTCTGCGCTGAAAGTGACTCTGACAGCAGCCGGCCTATGAGACAAAGATTCAGAGTATCCTCTGCTGCAGCCAAACCCCCAGCAGAAGGTTTAACACTTCAAGAAAGATGAAAAATCTTTGCTTTGCTCTGATGGTGTGATGGCGCGGAGAAGCCGACTGGATGTTTTGAGCCTTTTTGCTGCTGCAGACATTTGGAGAATTTTATCCAAAGAGGGAATCGACGCTGAAACCCCGTGGTGAACAGAACCAGAGGCTCCGTCCCGTCTGGGTTTTAAAGTCAAATGAGTTTTGTTTCACCTGTTGAGCTGTTGTTTCTGTCCATCAGGGGATGTACATCAAGTCCACGTACGACGGCCTTCATGTGATCACAGGAACCACTGAAGGGGTGAGATGATTTTTCTTTTCTTTTTCTTTTTTTTCTTTCCAGGCTTGGATTTCTCACCTCAGTCTGAGTTGTTAAAAATCAATTTCTGCCGTCAGCAAATCTGTCGACATCAGTTTCCACAACAGCCGATCATATTCCATATGGATGACTCTGCACGGCTCCCTGCCTTTACGCCATCGATTGTATAAGTGGGGTTGCTGTGAAACTTCCCTAAAAGTGTCAGACGGGAATCAATGTGCTCAGATGGATTATTAATCTGCTCCTTGTGTCTTCTATGATGTTAGTCTCCGGCTGACCGCTGCAAGAAGATCCACGCGGGAGATGAAGTCATTCAAGTTAACCACCAGACTGTGGTAGGTTCATAATCAGTCTGTCCGTCTACATTTTACGTGATAGACCAACACGAAAAAGCGGCGAATAATTGTGAAGTGGGAGGGAAATTATATCATCTGAAAAATCTGGCCTGCATTTTTATCTTTCCTCCTTTATCCTGTGAAGCCTGAATGAAATCCAAGTGCTTTTAGACATCGCCTAATGAGATGCGACAGCTTATGTTCACTTCAATCTCCGGGTGAATCCAGGACATCTCAGACACCATTAAGTAACAACCAGCGTTTATTTGTCAGGGAAGCAGACATGTTAACTCTGGAGGAGCTGCAGGAAGCCACAGCTCGGGTGAAAGAATCTACAGCTGAATTATTAGTGATGAACTCCTTTAGAGTAACAATAAGAACAAAGTTATTGTTGAAGGTGAGTCATGAGGGTTACCATTCAAGGTTTGTCACAAGGCATGCAGGCCAGACGGCAAACGTGTGAAAGAAGGGAATGAGAGCTGTGTTTGGAAGAAGACTGACGCTGGACATTACCCAGAAAGCACCATGCCTACTGTGAAACATGGTGGTGGTGGAGTCATGCTGAGGGGATCTTTACTTTAGCAGGGAGAGGAGAGATGGTCAGAGATGATGGGAAGCTGGGTGGAGCTAAACAGAACTATCCATCCATCCATCCATCCATCCATCCATCCATCCATCCATCCATCCATCCATCCATCCATCCATCCATCCATTCATCCATCCATCCATCCATTCATCTATGATTCATTCATCTGTCGTCCATTTGTTCATCCATCATCTTAAATACATATTAAATTTGTATATTTTGTGCTTTTATTGTATTATCTAATTAATGTATTTGAGTCTGTGCACTTATTATTATTATTATTATTATTATTATTATTATTATTATTATTATTATTTTACCCTGTTGTCTACTGTACAGCACTTTGGTCCTTGGTGCTGTACAGTAGAAATTTTAAAGTGCTTTACAAATAAAGTTTGATTGGATTGGATTATCCATCCATCCATCCATCCATTCATCTATGATTCATTCATCCGTCGTCCATTTGTTCATCCATCATCATCATATTAAATTAGTATATTTTGTGCTTTTATTGTATTATCTAATTCATGTATTTGAGTCTATGCATTTATTATTATTATTATTATTATTATTATTATTATTATTATTATTATTATTTTACCCTGTTGTTTACTGTACAGCACTTTGGTCCTTGGGAAATTGCTTTACAAATAAAGTTTGATTGGATTGGATTATCCATCCATCCATCCATCCATCCATCCATCCATCCATCCATCCATCCATTTGTACAGCCATCATCCACCATTCCTCTTCCCTACTATGTGTGGTTTTTGAACATTTTCAGTAGGAATGCATAAATATAAAATAAAGTAAAAAAGGAAAGAAAGCTTTGGTTTCACGTTAAAATGTGTGGGAACGCTTAATTTGGAGATCGCATCCAACACACGAAAAATGCTCAGATCCAACAAGATGTAAAAAATATAGAGAGCTTTACAGCTTTAGTGGTGAAAAGGAGAGAGGCCCATCCCCAGTAAACACAAACCCTATGTTCATAACATGTTTCTGTGGCTCTACCAGAGCCTGCATGCTTTTAGAAAACGTCTCTTTGATCATGAGCAGATCTCAGGTCAGCTTGGTAAGCTCAGGTGTAACAAGGCTACCAGTATCTCATCCCAGTGGGCAGTTTCATGTTTGTTTACAGTTTTTTTTTTATCAGATCAGCTGCAGGCAACAAGTGTAGGTGTGGCTTTTTGCACATGGTGGGTAAAAATGTAAAAACGATGGATGATAAAATGCTTTTGTTTTGGAAATGAGGGCAGGTTACATCACACAAAGCCTCTATAGATAGATTTACCGCCTCGCCACCTACTTGCTTTGCTCAGAAGCCTCAACAGGCAATCACGATGTGAACTGGATTCAAACTTCAGCCTGCATGTAAATGATCCTCGGTGGAGCATAAATGAGTGAGCGTTCTTTTTTTCTTTTTCTTACAGAGGATGATATTTCCAACATTGTTCTCTGTTCCCTTATCTGTGCTCCGCAGGTGGGCTGGCAGTTACGCAACCTGGTGGGGTCGCTGAGGGCCGATAAAGGCGCCGTGTCCCTGACCCTGAAGAAGCGTCCGCAGAGCACGCTCAGCTCGGCCCCTGCGCTGCTGAAGAACATGCGCTGGAAACCCCTGGCTCTGCAGGTTGGACCGCCTCTACCTTTTATAGACTTTATTAAAGCGTCTTGCTGGCCCACATCGACTCCCTGAAGCATTCTTCCTCCTGCTCGGTCGCAGCCAAAGCGTGTAATTAGGTCACGAAGCTGTGGCTCAGCACGGGGTTTGTTAGCCGGCCGAACGGAGTGAATGGGAAGAAAAACTAATGGCTTTCCACCCACGTTGTCAGAACTCAGCTGAATGTGAAATATCCACCACTAATTATCTCTAATTAATAACGCAAACTGGAGAAACAAGAAAGAAAAGTGTTTGTGCATCAAAACTTGACTTCCTTGTTGTGTTTTGGTCCACTGATGCACACATTATTACCTGCTTTTTTTGACACAGTCACAAATTGAATGAAATTACACCTTTTTTTTTTACATTTACTGCCCTTTAAGAACACCTTAAAATTAAGTAGCTTAATATTGCATGGCAGATTTTAGAAAAATGCAACGTTCAGTTTAGTAGTTATCTAGCATGGAAGAAAACATCCCATAATCAAATAATTGCTTTGAACAAATTCCTTTGTGCTGCAATTAGTGATGCTAACTATAAAATTTTAATTCATTATAGTTAAAATATGGAATAAATGTAACTGAATACATTTTTTATTTATAATTTACTTTATCTAGCAGTGCATCAGAAAATTTTAAGTAATCGATGAGTTAATGTTTGCCCTGGGGCATAAATATGATGTGATCTGTTCCTTAGCCACTATTCAAAATGAGAAAAACAAGCAAACATGCCTTTGAAGTAAGACAGAAGTGGGTTGAGCTTCATAACTCCAAAAATGGCAGCAAGGATGTACTTGCCTAAACATCCCCATATCTACAGTCAGAGCTAAAACAACAACAGAGAGCAGGATTTAAAGGAGGGGAAAATAGTAAAACTGCAGCAAAAAGCGAAATTTTGAGGTCTCCAGAACAACTAGTTGACTATATCTGCATGTCAGCGGTAGTCTGACTACTGTTAAGTCCATTAAAGGGTCCATGATACTGTGAGCCTTTTTTTGTTACCTCTTATTGATTGTTGTTTTTTAGGATTTCTATTTTATTTTAGCTTGATATATTTTATTTTTGTGCCTTTTAAATTTTACACTAAGCAAACAAACAAAACTTACATTGCTACACACCCAAAGGCCTCTGGCTACCTTCTTAGAGTTCATAAAATAATTCAAAGAATTAATTAAGAATGAATTAATCACGGGTGAGGACACGTGATGCTGTGGGCCTGTTTCTCTTTCAAAAGTCTACCAAAGATTGTTTGCGTGCTGTACATCACAAGCTTCATTATTTAAAAGCAGACCCTGATAGACATTGTCAAAAAAAATTATAATTAGCTTCTTTTTTTTTTTTTATCCAGCCTACCAGAAGCCCAGGCAGTGGCTCGGCCACACCCTCAGGCACACCCACCAAGAGCTCCGCCCTCCAGGACCTCTACATCCCACCTCCCCCTGCGGAGCCCTACACTCCCAGGTACTTCCTCCGCATCTTATAAAGTCAAACTGCATCCGTCAGCGTTCGTACATCTTCTGACGAGCGTCTGCCTCTGGTGTTGCCCTAGAGATGAGTCAGGAGCCTTGTCTGGAGACGAAGCGTCTCGCAACCACGGCGTCGTCAGTGCTGCCAAGCGCTCTGAATCACCAAACTCCTTCCTGGATCAAGAGTCTCGCCGGCGAGAAGAGGAGGAGCCAGTGTACTGCACCACGCCCACATATGGTTCGCGGGGTTTTACCCATCATGTGTCGCTACGAGTGAAGGGGAACGAGCACAGGCTCCTACTGTTGATTTGAACCACTTGTAAAAAACTATTATTAGGGAGCTTTTCATAAACAAGGAAAATACTAACTTTAATGTTTGTTTTTGGTGTTTGCCGGAATTTTTTCAAAGAATCTGCATGGTGGTAAATATCTAAGGCACAAATGTGTGTCTTTCTTTATAGGCAAATTCATACAAATTACATTAATGACACACAGATAAAGTTCCTGCCCTTCAGAACTAAAGCTTCTGCTTAAACAAGCGATTTGCAGAGCGAATAATGTTGACTTTTTATTCTAATATGCCCTTGTAGGCAGGCTGAGGCCCATCTCCATGCCTGTGGAGTGCAACTGGGTGGGCAACTACGAAGACCCGGCCAAGCTGAACAGAGACACCCGCAGAGGTGAGTGCATGGGTGCCCAGTTGTCTCTTCAGAGGTGCAGGTTGGACATCAGTTAAACGTTCCCGTCTGTGGCTCGTTACAAAGCCATCAGCGAGCGTGCGGATCTGTGGGCCTCTTTTCTAGTTCCTCCTGTCATTACCATCACAGAGGAACCAAATAAAAGCTGATGAAGAGCGAAGGAGGCACAGAGACAGAGAGAGAGGAAGAGAGAGAGCACTAGCACAAAGGCAGAGGAAATGAAAGGCAGCCATGAAAGAAAGAAAAAAAGAATAGAAGAATCAGAAAGAGAAGAAAGAGGGATGAGAACAGAGAAAAAGGAGTGAAAAAAGATCGTTCTCTCTGACCTCCACCTGAATCACTCACACAGTTTCCATGGAGACGCTGACAGCTTCTCACTTTCCTCCGGCCGCTGCTTAGCAACCCTAGAAAGGACAGGAGGGAGGAAACTGCAGAGAGGAAACCTCAGTTTGGAGAGAAGGTGGAGAGAAGTTTGAACGGTGGACCAGATGTGCAGAGTAGGGAACAGCTGTGGTCCTGACGAATTACAGTAGGCTGCTGTTATGTAAGGCTGTCATTTATATAGGATCCAACATGCTAAACTCACGCTGATAAAACTTATTTTATATTAAGGCATCATTAGATTTTTTTTTTCAAAATAATCATACTTGGCATAGCTTGCAACACAAATTAGCTAAAGAGAAACTACATAAAAATGGAAAATATGCAAATTCTGTGTCTTGGTGTAGATCAGGGGTGTCCAAAGTGTGGCCTCTTGGCCATTTTTGGCCCCTGTGCTGATTTTGTTTGGCCCTCCAACTGAAATTCATGAAAGATTTGGCCGACCAGCGCTGGTGGCTTTTTACAAATGGAAACTTTTCACTTATAATTGGGGTAAATTTATTATAGACAAGTTAAAATCTTACAATTGAATGTTGAATTGAATGTTCAGGACAACACAAAACATTTGTCTTTTAATAATGATAATAATAATAATAATAATCATCATCATCTTTATTGTCATTGCAACATACACTCCAATGAAATTTGTTCTCTGCATTTAACCCGTCCCCTGGGGAGCAATCTGAGGTTAAGGGTCTTGGTCAGGGACCCACATTTTACATCCACTTTAATTTCATAGTAAATGGGACTTTTACTCAAATTCAGACTTTGGTGCATTAAAATCTGATTGGAATTAATTTAATACAGTTTAATATACTTATGTTATTTGTTTGTACTAATTTTTTATCCCTCGAGCGCTTTTGGTTGAACAATTTTGGCCCAATGGCTGAAAAGTTTGGACACCACAGGTGTAGATGAATGAAACACACATAAAAACATGCACACTATTATAGGGAAGACAAAATCAAAATAGTATTAAAGTAACCAAATCTTCACTCCCTGATGCTATTAATATAAAAGCTAGCATTAAAACCGCATCACAGCCGGTTGTTAAAAACTCCATTGGGTACTAAAACTTTGTGATAATAATTGCTGTTTTATATTTACTATTATGACTATTATTAGTATTACCATACTTATCATTATTGTGTTACTGTGATTGAGGAAACTTTTTTTCTTCTTGATGTTGTAGTTGCTATAGTTTGCTCCCAACTATGAAATGATTTTATTTGCCTTATCGATAAACACACTGTAAATAATTAATGGGCTACACTGGACTCTTTAATTAAATAATTGGCTACTTGCACACATTTTATTTGTCTTTTTGTCTATTCACTTATTCTTACTGGCCTTGTTTGCTTGTTGTGAAAAAATTTTAAGTTTAATTACATTGGGTTCAAAGTTGTGTAATTCTTATAATTTCGTTGTAAAAATAAAAAATAACAGCTTAAAGAATAAAAAGTGAAAATTAACCTATTGTTTATGAACAAGCATTAGCAGTGTAGCACAGTTATCTCCCACACATAGTTAAAAAGTTAGCATCTTAAGACTCCTATTGGCCGCTGTTTTAATAGATTATAAAATATTTGTAATTAGGTTAGAATTTTGACTAGTGGGTGAGAAAAATAAAAACTTCACGGCTAAGACTGAATCTTCACCCCTCCTTATATATAACCTAGCTTTAGCATAATGACAGTTATCTGCCACACAAAGTTAGAAATGTATAACTCCTATTGTTTTAATAGCTATTGAATTAATCAGAATTATTCCTCAATTATGACTATAGGATAACAGAAATAAAAAAATACAACTTAGATAAATTCTTTACTTGTTTACATAGAAGCTAGCATTAACATTTCAGCACAGCTAGCGGCTACAAAAAGTTAGAAAAGTAGCAACTTAAAGCCATTATTTTAAAAGTGAATGCATTTTTATAACACACACTGCTATAGTTTGATAGGGTGGTAAGAAGTAAATTAACAGCTGGAGCTGAATCTTCCCTTGTTGCTGTTTATGTACATGATAGGATTAGCACTGTGGCTGAGCTGAAGACTGCCTTGAGCCGGTTTATCCAGATGTATGGAGTTGAAAATAACCCCGTGGTTAAACAGTTTAAGCTAATTTAAGATAATGTCTTTAAGCAGGATAGTGATCCAGAATAAATGGCCCAATCAAACAGAAATTGGTCACCAGAACACAAAAACCGCCTTCTTCCACGGCCACCTCGCCTAAATCCTGAAGAAAGGATGTGGGGTGAATTGAAGAAAATGGAGCAATCTAGATTAGAGATCTCCGACCATTCTGGCCCTGAGAGGAACTTTTATAAAATAAAAGAGGCAGAGTGCTACTCGTGTTTCGTAACATCCATCCAACACTTTTGACTGTATTTTGAACTGAAAGGAGACCATTTTTTTGTCTGTTCTCAATGTTCAGCTTCGGATTTATAAAATGCTGGTGACCACAGCTCTGGTTTGCCAGGGCGTACATCGAAAGTGACTAATCCTGTTTTAGCAAAATTCATAAACTCTTTGGAGAGGTACTTAGATAGTGGTTGAGAGCTGCTTGTAGTTCACGAGCTCCTGGTTGGCGACCCCTGATCCAAAGAGATTGTAGCTACTGATATAAATCATCAGAGATCCCTCTCTCTGTAGGCTTCAATCTTGTTGAACAAAATTAGTGTTTTGACGCAGCAAACACTGAGTTTCTTATTCTTTGCTGCCTTTGTTCCTGCACGCTCCACTACCCTCTTGGTACTGTTAAAAAAAGGTTGAATGATGCATATTTGGGATTAATGTCTTTCTTATCAAGTGAAGCTGCCTGCAGGGGATTTGTGCCTCTTTGTTTGTACTGCAGCTGCTGAGTGCAGTCTTTCTCATACATGTTTACAGCTTCACTGCGTCATCAAGGCTTAGATATAAGGGAGAGGTGGCAGATGATCGTCCAAGAGTTTGATTTTGAAAGCAGCTGACACATTTCCTGTTGTGTTGGGTTTAATTTGATAATCAGACTAAAAAAAGACAAAACATCTCCCCTCCTGTCTAGATTTCATCACAAAGAAATTAATGTAATTTCACACCTGATTACTCAGTATTAAATGTTCTGATTAAAGGTTAACATTTGAATAATGTGACCTTTTGGGACTCTTTTATGTTATACATTGTTGAATTAATCCAGGAAAACCCAAACATATTCAGTCCTGATGAAAACACTGGGAAGCAGAAGCGGACGAGTATGAAACAGACTGACACCGATGCTGAGTTAAGCTACAGGAGCTGCAGTTAAGAGACATTCGTAATCTTTTTTGCTTTACAGATGCCTCGTTGTTGCGTTATGTGGGATTGTCCACTGCGGAAGAGCAGACCATCTCTGAGGAGTACTCCTCCCACACGGCTCGTCCAAATAAGCGATCCAATGACACGGCCAAGCGTGTTAAGAGGCGGAGCCACCACAGCCAAAGCCCCTCCCACTATCTTCTTCAGACAAATCAGAGGGAATCGCCTCCCAGAGACCAAACCTCCATGTATCATGTAAGGCTGCTCTTCTTTGTTTTCTTCTTATTTACTATTCTTTATCTTTATAGGTTCTGTCTTGAGCTACTTATTCATGCTTACACTATTTGCATCTTTAAAACTTTCATCTTTTGATGATCTCCTTAACATTCCTATTCTGTTAACTTTTAATCAGTGAAGTAGACCTAAATCGCTGCCAGAAAATATTCAAGGCTCTGTGCAATGACAATCTGAGTAAATACAAATTGCAGTTTTTCAGTGAGAATTTTATTTATAAAGGTAAAAAAGCTGTCCAAATGAACCTGCTTTAGCTCATTCCAAAATCTACCATAGACTGGCAAACTTAAATTCGAAAATGCAATAGTTTTTAGTCAGCCACAGCAGATGGCTGTGCCCACTGAGCTTGGTTCTGCTGGAGGTTTCCCTCTGCTAAAAGAGAGTCGCTCTTTTCCGATGTTGCCATATGCTTTCTCAGGATGAGGAATTGCCCCAAACCTAAGCCTGGATGCAACTGGATGGGCCTCTTTTAAAATAAAATAAAACCTTTTACCTTCTTCTTCTTCTTCTTTTTCTTCCGCTTATCCGGAACCGGGTTGCGGGGATAGAAGCCTTCATAAGGAACTTCTTTTTCCCCAGCTACTTGGGCCAGCGCCGTCGGAGAAAACTCATTTTGGGCGCCTGTATCCGCAATCTTGTTCTTTCGGACACAACCCAAAGCTCATGGCCAATATAGAGAGCGTCGCCTTTTGACTCAGCTCTCTATTCACCACAACAGACCGGTACAGCTTCCGCTTCACGGCAGATGCTGCACCAATCCGCCTATCAATCCCTCGCTCCATTTTCCCCTCGTTCGTGAACAAGACCCCGAGATATTTAAACTCCTCCACTTGGGGCTAGGAATCTTCCTCGACCCGGAGATGTCTGATGTTCAACAACTTTTACCACTTGACATAATTAACAGAATTTCAATGCAATGTTTTATAATTAGGCTGAAATTGCATTACATGCCACTGAATGTGAGTCTGAGCTGATTTATTTATATAGTTCTGAGCAGTAATTGGATTTTTCTTTTTGTCTTGTGAAGTGCCTGATATGAAATTTAAACTGGGGTTCTATCAGTAAACTGAACTGAAGATGTATTAATTACCAAAACATGTTTTAACAGAGCCAGTAAAATGAATTATACCAGGGATCCTGTGTGCGTTTATGCTTCTACAACATTTGTGATGCCAATCCCAGCCATCTGGCATGTGGAGTTTGACACACAGCGCTTGGACGGTCAGCTCCTCAGTGTCCACCAGCTGTCGTCAAAGGGTAGTTGACTGAGGAATTCACCTTTGACCACATTCTCTCTATTACATGGTTTGGTTCATGCTTTATAACCGCTTCAGTATGCGCCACCATCTTCATTAGAAATAGATTTCGTAAAGGAGAAAACCCAAGTAATAATAACGATCCTGCCTCAGAAATATCTTGAGTGATTTCAACGTCAGGCTGGCTGTCTGGCTACGTCAAACAATTAGCTATGCTTTGTGCAATGAGAGTCCGATCGTTTATCGGTCAGGATCAAAACTAAGATTTATATTAGATTTTAAATTTTCCAATTACATGTTTTATGACGTAAAAAAGAACTGATAAAAAGCCCAAATGTCCCTTGGAGATGCGCACCAGCAACCCCACCGTTACCCCCACAGCCCTGCAAAGGCAAGTGGGTAAAGACCATGGATGATTGGAAATTGATAAAAAAAACTTTTGTTGTTTGTTTTCCTACTTTTACACAATAAAAATAAGATCTTTCCTGAAAAAATGCTGCAATTACAGAAAATACAATGATGCAAACTCCAAAAGGCACACTTAAAAACCAGACAAACAAATGCAGCAGAAAAACATTGAACAAGAAAGATGCTGCAGTCACAGAAAATTGTTTAAAAAAGCTGCAATTGATCTAAAAAAACAGAAGTGTGCCAGACAGCTAGAGGGAGTAAGGGACACCTACGTACATATGCTGATATTCAATAATACTGTAAAAAAAAAAAGACTGCTGCAGAAAGGTACAAAATTTTACTTTTCTTTCTTCCCTCCAACGTTGTTCTGGGCATAATGTCTTAACTGAGTGTCTGGTCCCGCCTGGTCGACTCCCCCCAACAGTCAGGTGCACTTTTTTGTAACTTCAATTCAATTCAATGTTATTTATATAGCGCCAATTCATGAAACATGTCATCTCAAGGCACTTTACAAAGTCAAAATCAATCATATTATACAGATTGGGTCAGAAATTTCCTATATAAGGGAACCAGTTGATTGCATCAAAGTCCCGACAAGCAGCATTCACTCCTGGAGAAGCGTAGAGCCACAGGGAGAGTCGTCTGCATTGTCCATGGCTTTGCAGCAACCCCTCATACTGAGCAAGCATATAGCCACAGTGGAAAGAAAAACTCCCCATTAACGGGAAGGAAAAACCTCCAGCAGAACCGGGCTCAGTATGAACGGTCATCTGCCTCGACCCACTGGGGGTTAGAGAAGACAGAGCAGAGACACAACAAGAGAGACAAAAAAGAACAGAAGCACACATTGATCCAGTAATCTGTTCTACATTAGATGGTAATAGTGGTGATCTGTCTTTCCTGGATGATGTCACAACTAACAGAACGCTTCCTGTTGTTTTTTGTTACTTGCAGCAATTTTCATTTTTGCTCAGGTCTATTTTCTATGATTGCAACATATTTCTGTTGCTGCGTTTTTTTCTTTTTGTTTTCTGTGTTTTGGAGTTTGCATCATTCGCGTGTCGGCAGCTCGCTTGGCCGTTTGTGGTGCATTTGCACCTGTTGGCCACTGTGGTTGTGAACTCTTGCTGCGTTGTTTCTTCAGTAAAACAGAGACGGCAGCTGGTGGTGTCATAAAGTGCTTTATAAATAAAGTTGGTATAGTATCTGTGTATCTGTGCACAACGCTAACAACGTGCTCTACACATACAACTGAAAATGACATTAATAAATTAAAGTAGACAACTAAAACAAAAGTAAAACTGCTCAAATATATAAAATTAATTGAAAATAATCCATCCATCCATTTTCTTACTCGCTTTATCCCTCATGGGGTCGCGAGGGGTGCTGGTGCCTATCTCCAGCATTTAAATGGGCGAGAGGCGGGGTCCACCCTGTACAGGTCTGAAAATAATTAAAAATGAAAATAATTTAATAGTTTCTTAAAATGTCCAAAAGGCGTGTTTTAAGAAGAGTCTAAAGGAGGAGGAGGAGGAGATCACAGCTATTCTCAGTCCTATAACCTCTCGTTCTAATTAATTTTGTTGCTAACTGAACAGTCCATCTCCAACATTTATGACAAACATTTCAGCGTTGACCCCAACAGAAAAGCGCTGCAATGAAGCGTGATGGTGGCAAGTGCTGACTCGCCCTCACTCCCCTGTCAGATTACTGACATCTGTTCACCCCGCCTTTCCGTCTGAGCTGCGCCCGCTCTGGTCCAGAGTGACGGGCTTGGCCAGGAGTGACCTTATCCATCTTGTCAGAATCTCTTTGAAAATTAAAAACATCTGCATGTTTTGTGTCTGCGTTGTAGCAGCAGAAGTGTGTGTGTGTGTGTGTTGTGTTTGCGGCATGCGTGACGCTCTGATGGCAGATGGCGTGTCGGTGGGAGTGGGAGGGCCCTTGTCATCTGTCCCACCGAGCCTGGGGCTGAGAGTGGCTGAGCTCCGGCTTCTGAGATGTGTAATGCTGTGACATCAGAGCTGGTCTGTTTGCCCATCTGATCCGTCGAGAGGCTCAATGGAAACATGATGGTCAGGATTATGAGGATGTACATACGTCAAATTAGCCTCACTTGGTTTGCAGAAACATTCGTCTGTCAAATTAATTCACAAATACATAAAACAGAAATTTTACACAATAAATATAACATTCATGACTGCCGGCTGACGCATATTACCAATGGCCAGGCCTCCTACTATAAATGAAATTCTTACTAATCAGAATAAATCAAAGTCATGCAAAGGAACATTTGTAACAGTCAAAATTAAGAGATTAATAAGGATAAATAGCAAACCTTCAATAATCCTTTAAATATAGTAAACTTGCTGCGTTACCATTCATGATTTTGACTGATAACCATTGCAGACATTCATAAATTAAAAAAGAACAGCCTAGATACCCAGAGGATTATTTAGACATTTGGGGGCACTTGAGCTCCAGATATTAGAATATTTTATTCTACCAGTGAGGAAAACAAGTTTTGGATGTCTAAAATACAATTTGTGTGAATAGAAACTCGGATTCTAGACATTTCCAATGTAGTTTTTGGTACGCATAAGTTTAATCAAACAATTGTTTTACAGATATCTGGCATTCAAAATTCTCACTGTAAGTGTTTCATCCATAATCTGCACCCAGTTTTGACTGGGCAGCACAGGGACAACCGTGCATTCAGGCACTAATGCCTAAGGACAATTTTTTTATTACCATTTTTTTTAATAGTGGCCTGTCTGGTAATGTGGCAATAAGAATTGTTGTCTTAATGCCAAAAAAACCAACAGATTTTACTTTCACAAGCGGAGCCTTACCGCTTTCGTCATAGTGCTCCGCTTGATTTATACATGCAGGAAGCTTTAATATAATTTATGCAGGGGATATTTCATGTCATATGGACACTGAAACAAGAAGGTAGAAGAGAAAAAAAGGAGAAAAGGTGAAAGAGAAAGAGGAGAAAAAAGGGAGAGAACGAGAACGATTGCCTAAGGACAATTTAGAGAGACCAATTAACAGTTATGGTTTTGGCCTGTGGGAGGAAGCCGGAGTACCTGGAGAAAACCCATGTTTGCATGTGGATAACATGCAAACCTCATGCACACAGACTGCAGGCTGGGATTGGGACAGTGCTATGAATGTGGCACCTTAAAGCCTAATTACATAATAACTATCAACAATTCTTAACCTCGATTGCAAGAACTGGAAACCCACCCTATTGAGGGAAGTGGCGTCACCTGTCTTTGGAAGGATAATATTATGATGCATGTGAAAATATGGAAGCACCTCTAGATATCTGGATGTGCATTTTGACTTGGAGAATTTGAAATACAGGCATTTGCTTTTACAATTCTAGTCTAAATATAGTATTGATTTATTACTGATATCTTGTAATTTTTTTATTTCATCTTTATTTATACGGGTTATCTCACTGAGATTCAATATGCCATTTACAACAAACAGTTACAAAGACAATAACAGTACAAATAATTAAAACATTCAACTCATTAAATAACCTAATAAAATATGACCTAAGAACTAGCGCAGGTTTCATGCGTAGGTTGTTCTATTTTTCTTAAAATAAGTTTGAATTAATACAATATTAATTAATATTTTAATATCTTAGTAGTTGATCTTTAATGCATCTGTGAGTTGGCTTATGAATAATAAACAGAATATCTTACAGGGAAAATGAAGAGTAAAGGAAATTAAGGGTTTAGATCCAAAACATCCTTTAAATAATTCATTTCAAACCAAAAGCCAATTTTAGAGCTATGTAATAGTAAGTAAGTATTTCATTTAACCGAAGTATTTTTCTAGTCTGGAAGAGCATAGATAAAAAAAATATAAAACATTAATGTGAACAGACCTTATTGCCTGCTACCTGAATATCTATCTATCCATCCAACCGTCCATCCGTCCGACCATCTATCCATCCGTCCATCCATGCATACATACATACATACATACATACATACATACATACATACATACATACATACATACATACATACATACATACAGACATAATCAAAAGTCATTGAATTGTATGAAATTTGAGCTGAAAAGAAATATAGAAACCCTGCATTTAACAACTTTATGTTCTGTATGTAAGCAAGGAAATCGGTAAAGATGTAAATAAGCCTGGGAAATCACTGCAGGAATCCTTTGAAAAGTTGAATTCTATATTTTGCTCTATTAAGGGAAACATATTTATGCAAAAGAACCATCTGCAGCCTCTGCCATCCATGCTAGATGAACCCTTTTAGTAAATATTCACATTTAAACTGTGGTTTTCATTCACTTTGTTGGTGATCTTACAGCAAGCCCGACAGATCTAATTTAGAAAAACTATATTTGAAGTATTTCTGGTTTAGTGTACTACTCAGTTTTTCCATACCTTTTCAGCCATTATTCTCTTATATAAATGTTGTCCTTTAACAGCAAACATCTCAATTGCTGTACAGTGTGGTTCACTTAAACTACATTTTAAGTCTTTTACATTTCACAAATGAGTTTCATAAATCACTGAAACCTTCCTGGCAAAATAAGTATTTGCTTTCAAGGTCCAATCTCTGTTACTTATTAAAAGACAACTGGAGAAAACTGCATATTTCTTCAGATTCAAAGCTTACTTAAAATCAATGGAATAATTAATGCTTCAATTAAAGAGGAAAGTTGATTATTGAAATCTGGAATCAACACAGCAACAAAGAAAGATGCAACATGACTGACAACAACACCATACTAATTAATTTACACTTCCATTTAAAAGGGGAAAGTATTATTAATATTCTAACAGGAACATTAAAAATGCTGTTATCTTAACTGATAAAACCTCCAAATCATCTGAAGCTTAGTGGGCCCCCTGCTCCTAAAGGAAAGGGAAACTTCTGGAAAAGAGATGTTTTCAGCCTTCAGAAAAGCTTTTAAGCTGCTGGCACACTGTGTCCTGTATTGCTATGCATACTGCATTTAAAAAAAAAAAAAAACTTTTTCTCTGGATCAGAATGTGAGGAAATGAAGAAGAATTTGTACATCAAGTCCTGTATTGCCTTTGAAGAATTTAATATGGTTTCATTCTGAAAAGTAAATGTATATGGGAGTTGGATTTTGGTGACATTCGCATTGTCCTGTTGCGTTATTATGACCAGTTAAGTTACATTTTATTTGATGTCTTTTCTTAATTAATTAATTTTTCTTCCAGTGGGGATCAATTGCTCATCTGGGGATTAAATTGTAATGCAACATAAGTGCCCTCAAGTGGTGAAGTAATTATCCCCGGTTTAATCAGGAAGTGATGACTTAGGTTTCACTTTCATTTTCTCCACCCCATGTCTCCGCAGGCTGGATGCAGACCTTTAGGATTATGTGAGCCTAGCTCTGATTGCTAACCCATTAACACAGCATCCACATTCAGGATTTTACAACATCAATAGTGAATATTTAAAGTTATGTCTAATCCTTAATTAATTCAAAGCATGCTAGAGTTTTACATTAACTAGATAAGATTGAAATAATATTTGTCATATATGAAGAAACAACCAATACAGTCCTTTGCTCCTCACATTTTGCGAGATCTTGGCACGCCCCCTGGAAGGTTAGGAATATACTTTGACTAGGCCGTTGGCCCGTCTGGGCTCCTTTGGGGTTGATTGAGAGAAAGGATGGCTAAAGTGGGTCAAAGTTCACATCCGAGGGCAAATTTTTAAGCTGCAAAAGAATCTTCAAGGTTTAATTATAGTTAATTATAATTTAAGTATAGAGAAAAATCTTTATATTTATCTTATATTACCGAAATAAACATGCAAATTCGACAAAGCAAGTAACAATAATGTAATAAAAAATAACTCAGGGTTTCTTTAGATTAAAAAAAAGTTTTTCCCTGTGGGTCACATAATTATATTAAGGACTTCAGATGCTCAGCTCCAAATGAAAGAAATCTGTACTGCTTCATATTATATAATATTCCCATATGTACCAGTGGTCTGTCTCTCTGCTGTCACATTAGAAAATAAGTGATAATAGTTGGGGTGTTCCTCAATAATAGTCAGCTGGTCTTTATTTATAGAGCGCTCCCCCTGAGCTCTGCTTCTTTCACTCTTCCTCCATCACCTGGATGTTCTATTGTGCCACCTGAACGTTACCTCTCCACCCTCCGCTCTATGTTTAGATGTGTGAAAGCTGCTCGCTCTGACTCCTCCACCCCTGACTGTTTGTGTCTGTGCGTGAGAGAGGATATAATGAGAAATGTGATTTCGTCCTTTGTGTCTGTTTTCAGCCCCCTCTCCTCGTGTCCTGCTGCCTCTAAGATCTGTCATCCTTTATATCCCAGGATTTACTGCAGCAAACAAAGGCCACTGATCCATCCTGACAGCTTGCCCTGTCTCTGTCTCCCTCTTCTCTCCGCAGACATACCAGCAGTCGTCCTCTTTGCAGTCGAAGAACAGGAAGAAGAACAAAGGTAAGCAGGGGCGGCACTTTCTTGACCTGGGCAGAGTCTGCCAGATGTGGCCACTCACACTACAATAGTTTATTCCCAGGTCTGGAATTTGCAGATTAGATTTATTATGTCTTAAAGGAAAACATCCTTTATTCCTGAAATCAGTTTGCAGTACTACACCCCATTTTCCCTGAAACTTGGATATTAGAGCAACATGTCATGTTGTAGTTACTGAAGAACCAACGGGATTGCTGTTATGGAGCCCCTTGACCAGTATAACAAACAAGCTGATAATGTATTTTTCTGTATTTTATGCAGTCAAACAGTGCAGCAAAGGGTGCACTGAATTGGTGCTTCTGGTTTGATGAGGTAAATGATTTATTTCTGCAGCTTTCACTACATTTTATATGTGCGGAAGCCATATTGGATTTTGAGGTCAGGGATGTTCCCGGGAGCGGGGGTCTGTTAGCGGGCGAACTGGCAGGGGATCCGATAGAGGCTTTTCCAGGGGCGTAATCCAGGGGAGTCCGGGTCCAAAACACAGAAGGGCAATTATCCGGCGGCGGTACAGAAAGGGAGGTCCGACAGGGAAAGTCCAGGTCCATTCCAGGTTCGTTCACAGGTAGGCTCAGAAGAATCGCAGGGGTCAGGAAACAGACAGGCAGGCAGGGAAGAGAACGGTGGAATGCTCATTCGATTTGCTTGAGACAATCTGGCACTGGCATCTGATCTGCACAGGGATTATTGTTATAAGAATTATTATTCTGAAGTCACTATGGCCTCACACCACTCGGACAGAGGAGGCCTGGAGACAAGATGTCTGTGTATGTAATCCACTGTTGCTGAGTGCAAGGCTGAATGCTGCGTGGATACTGTGCAGCATAGTGAATGTCTAGGATAGACTGTCTTTGTTTTGTCTCAAGCCAAGGCCACTGTGCAGTATTAGGGGAAGCCGAAAAAGCGAGACAGAGACAGGGCAGACGCAGACTGCAGCGGGACCGTGGGGTGCGATTTACTTTCCATCTATGTGATCTCTGCTTTGTTTCTCAATAAAAGTGCTGGAACGTCATCGCCGCCGTCTCTTCATTTAGTAAAGATGGGAATTCAGTTATCTTTGCTTAGAATTCCATCCACATTTATAAGGAGGTGAAAACAGATGGAACCAATGAGGACTAATTGCAGACACGGTGGAGATGAGCAGGTGTACTGATAGGAGGACAGATCAGTGCCAGTGCCGAGATCATCACATCTATCTGGATGATTTGGTGGAATTTGCTTTGTACCGGGCCTTGCTTTAGAGCTAGGCTGATGCTAGCTTTGTTTACTTGACTTAATAATTTCGCTCCAAGTACATTGCCTTTCTTGCAAGGGAATGGAAAAGCATAGTCTGCATCTTTGTCTGATCCAGTGAGCTAACTATGTTTGCTTAACAAACAGGTAGGGGAGGGGCACCACTGTCCTAATGCTGCCAGAATAAGGTCCAGTATCAAATTGGATCTGATTGGTTCCGATTTGCCTGTTTGGTAGTGTTTTCATTTCCATTGTAATAATTTCATGTTACTGCTGTCCGTGGAGAGGCTTGTTTTCATTTGAACACATCATGCTTATTGTACAGCTTTAAATGAACGTGCTTCAGACGAGTGGATCTCATCAGGAGAGCATTCAGCAGTGCATTTGGATTTCAGTCATCTGAGATCAACTCCATTCTTCCTGTTCAATTTACCTACTGTTTCAAATAAATTAGCAATTTGTGGAGAGTTTTCCATTTATTTGTTATTTTCACTGTGACATAAGTGCCTTTGACTCTTTGACAAACTTTCCACACCGTCATGGATCAACATGTTGGGTGATTTTCTTTTTTTTCCCCCACAGTCCAATCACTTGTTCTGCCATCTGCTGCTGCGAGAAGCTCTGAAAGCTTTATCTCCATCTGCCCACGGCTCTGTTTGTTTACAGCAATTAAACAAGCGTTTCCAAACTAACCTGCTATAAACGGCAGCTACAATTGCTTCAAGTTGCTAATTTATCAAAATCTTAGTAATTAGTAAAACTTAGTAGTGCTGAAAAAGCTCAGGTGGCTGGACAAAGATGTGGAAAATCCCTATTGAAGAGAACTTTTATGTGTTGTCAAAAATATTGCCCTCTCATGCAGGAATATAAATGATTAATTATCTCTACGCTGGAAACCTTTTCACATTGCATGCAAGAGCTTCGCTTTTTTTTTGTGTCAACACTTTAGAAGGGAGTTGTTTCTAGGCTGCCAGAGAGGTAAATGGGATACTGGATCAATGTCCTCGTTAAAAAGACATTTCATGCAGAGCGCAAGACGTTTCTTTGGGGGTCTCACCTGGAAGCCAAATTTGCTCCAGTTATCTTTTAATAAGGAGCCCATTGTGAACGCCGCTGCTGCGCTTTTGAGCTGGAAAGAAAAGTAGTGCTATTATTGATTTTGTAAAGTGCCTTGAGATGACATGTTTCATGATTTGGCGCTATATAAATAAAATTGAATTGAATTGAATTATTAAGCACTTCTTACCAAACCACAGTAATGTGGCGTTCTGTAAAGGCTGGTGGCATTTACATAGTGGAACTAGACTTTTGGGCAAAGTTTTATCGGGGTGTCCATATACTAATAAAGGAGATTATTCTGTTTCTCTGACCTGGTACCTGAAGAACATGCTATCTTGACTCGTCTTGGCACTGCATCTAACCTTCTCTTGCTTTTTCATCCAAAATGGCCAAAAAAAATAATAATTTTTGTTTAAATCACACTGATTGTCAGATATCAGATTCCCAATTATCTAAAAGTAGCACCTCTTTATATATATTTTTTGCAGCTTTGATTCTCTTTAACTCCCTTTTTTCTACAGGCGTTTAGACACTAAGAAATGGACAGTAAAGGGCCCTCTTTATTGACCCCATGGATAAATGGCATTCACGTGTTCTCATTTGGATCTCTGTTGTTGCTAAAGATGCCCTTGACTACTGCTGTAGTTGCTTGAGTTAAACAGTGGATGGCGCTACAGATGTTACTGGTAGCAGAGGAAGTGCATTTTTAATTCATCTCTAACTGCAAAGATTGGCCTCATAAATGTACGTTTTTAGCCATTTTCAAAAGTCTGTCAAACATTTAGATCCACTTTCGTCCCATCACTCCATATAATATTTTCCCCTGACCTTTTGGCCTCAGGATGTCTCTTTGGCAAATGTGAGATGTTACTTTGTTGCATTTAGTCAGTAGAGGCCATCTTGTGCCCAGTCTCTCTTGCTTGTTTTTGAATCCTGAACACCAATCTTAACTGAGGCTGATGAGGTCTGCAGAGCTGTAGATGTTGTGCTGGGTTCTGTCTGGCCTCCTGGATGAGTTGTTGATCCACTCTTGGAGTAATTTTGGTAGACCGCCCACTCCTGGTAACCTGACTACCTGGAGGTAGTTCCCCAGAGCTCTACACATCCATCTGGGATTCCTCCATTGGAGATGTATATCAGATGGAGGGGCCTTATCAAAAATCCTTGCATATGATTGGATAAACCACTTGTCCGTCATCTTTAATGACGCACTACGTGAACCACTCACATCGAAACCAACCCGTGATGCTGACATTAGGGAAGTCCAAGCTCTTGCCAAACCCAGTCAGGAGAAGGGCAAAACCATCATTTCCACTAACAAAAGCCTTCAAAGCCGTTCTCTGGTGTTCTTTTAAAGAATTAATATTCGGTAGATTGGACAACAATTGATGAAATAGCAGTGTCAATGTTACCGCTTGCTTCCTCGCTGCGCGCCGCCATTGTTGTCTGAATCCAAACAGCCGCTTCTCTGATTCACATCTACGAAAATCCCGGCTGGCGATCCTGATTGGCTCGTCCATTTTATGTGGTATTGAAATCCCTCCCAATGACAGCGAGTCCAGATGGATGTGTTGATGCCGTGTGGAGCTCAGTGGAACTACATCCATCTGGTGAGAGTCAGGTTATACTGCTGGGCCTCTGATCCTTGATTGTCTGCATTTCTGGATAATGGCTCTAACTGTGGTTCACTAGAGTCCTAAAACCTTAGAAATGCAGTAACCCTTTTCCAAATGACTAAAGTCAGTGATGTTGTTCTACTCTGTTGTTAATTAAGGCAACAATCAGGTCTGGGTCTGGCTAGTAAAGCTTCACATAGGGCCATGTTGGTTTGAATAGCTGGTTGATTTATGCCATTTAGGTATAACAGAAACGAAAAATGCTTCACGGTATCGTCCTGTATCTCTTTATTTTCAGAGTTATTTTTTTCTTCCAATTATTATTTTGTTATCCCTCTGTTCATAAACATTACCACCTTGCATTTCCTTTGTCTCGTTCCAGGACGAGGTCTGGCCTCGCTGAGTCGAAGGCGTGTTTCCTGCAAGGCCCTAGGCAGAGGAGACTGCGAGGGCTGGCTGTGGAGAAAGAGGGATGCCAAGGGTTACTTCTCCCAGAAATGGAAGAAGTACTGGTTTGTGCTGAAAGACAACTGCTTGTACTGGTACATCAATGAGGAGGTGCGGAGTTTGTAAAAAAAAACATTGTTTTTCTTTTAAATCTTTGGGGAATTAATCTGGAAATCATTTTGTTTTAGAAGTAGAAAGGTAACAAACTGTAGCTGTATAAAAAAAAAGAATATACAGATAGATAGATAGATAGATAGATAGATAGATAGATAGATAGATAGATAGATAGATAGATAGATAGATAGATAGATAGATAGATAGATAGATAGATAGATAGATAGATAGATAGATAGATAGATAGATAGATAGATAGATAGATATTGTATTTGTTCACTAAAACTGTGGCAAACAAGTTTCCAGAACTTTTTGTTAGAGTATTTTAGTCCTACTGGCAAAAGTGTCAAACGTTAACCAGACATTTGTGACATTGTACAAATGACACAGAACCAAAGGACCCAAAATTAGAATTTTATATCTAAATTCTTGGCTTAGGTGAATGGTCCCATCAGCAGTTTATTTGGTGACCATTAATTAGTTTTTAACACCGCCGCAATAGCTTTGGCAAAACAAATTGTGATTTCCAAGTAATACTTGCCTTTTATCTTTATTTTAGCTCATTGTCTTGAGCTTTTCTTCTCCTTGTCTGTTCAGGACGAGAAGGCAGAGGGTTTTGTCAGTCTTCCAGAGTTTAAGATTGACCGCGCAAGTGAATGTCGAAAGAAGTAGTAAGTGCCTGGTTTATTGCATATTTATGTTATTTTCCTTATGTGCAGCTTGTGTGCTCTTGAATGCGTGAAGGTGTGTGGGCAAAAATAGCTCTCTCTCTGTCTCTCTAGTGCTTTCAAAGCGTGCCACCCCAAGGTCAAGAGTTTCTACTTTGCAGCAGATGGAGTGGATGACATGAACAGGTAAAGGCAGTGGGTGCTAAACATGGAGGACGGTTGTGCTGTGGGGAGGTGTCGCAGCTGTGAGGCAAAATTAAAATACAACTCAGAGTTTGCCTCTAAGGGAAAAAAACGAGATAAGAAAAGGATAGAAGTAGTTCATGTTTGTGTTTATTGTACCACAAAAAAACCCTTTGTTTTAATAAGTGTATTTGAGTGTTTCCTCCTGTTTGATAGATGGCTGAGTCGCCTCAACATGGCAGCTGTGGGCTATGCAGAACGAGAGCGAATGCGCCAGGAGCAAGGTGAGACTTCATTCCAACAATACAGCTGTTACAATTGGACCTACTTTACTGAATGAGCATATTACTGCCTTACAGTCCCCTATGGAAAAATGTAAGCCTACTACTCATTTCTTTTTATAGCCTCCACTGCCAGACACCAGTGTCTCTCGCCTGGCGACTTCTTCCTGACTTAATCAACACAGTTAATTGGGTTTTCACAAACAGTAATGTCAAAATGCAGAACATTTTGATGCATGAATTGCTGACTTCTGCCTCAAAGGGCTTCCGGGTTTGATTTAAAACGGTTTTGACTAATGTTTGGTAAATATTCAGTGCAGGAATGCAGTGCATCTGTGAGATGAAAGATAAGATATCTGAAATTCTGGTTATGGAGGTTTTAGTATATTAGCAATAAGTTCAATTAACTCTAATTAACAGTGATGGATGGATGGATAGATGGATGGATGGATGGATGCAAACTTATCTACAGACAGCACATTAAATATCCCTCGAGAGATACAAACACACTTAACCATTGCTACATGGTGTTTTAAGTACTGAAAATCCCCTGTGCAGTTTTAGGACTTTTTGTTCCCTGTTTACTTCACTTTATTTCAATTTATTGGAAAAGAAATGAAAACTTCTTAGCCTGTGGTTAGGACTGTTAGGAACTGGACTGATGAGCCAAAGGAGATGTTACAGGCTGCATTTTCTGCACTGATGGGAGTGTTTTTGAAACTGCGGCCTCTGATCTTAATAAGCATGCTGAAAGTGTGACATCATACATCAGTCATTGTAAAGTCGCCTCTGTGCAGACAGACCTGTTAAAAATGCAGCAGCAACAACCTTTGGTTCACTGCACATGTGAGGAAGCTACGCCGGACCAAGGCAGATGCTTAGAGCAACTGGGACCCAGCCTTGTATAAGCAGGCAAGAAACAAACGAACCCAAGAAATCAAGACAGCTAAGAAACACTGAAAAACAGCTTTTCATCAGAATACGTCGATTTGGAGGGCCCTGCACAAAAATACTAACTACAGGAAATCCACACTATGATGACCTCAACTGCTTCTTCTTCAGGTTTGAAAACAATCAGGTCTGCAGAGAGGATCATCAGGGCTGACATGCCCTCCATCTAGGAAGTGTACAGGTCTAGGGTCAGGAAGATGGTTGCTTACATGTCTGCGGACCCCTCACATCCTGCACACAAACTATTCAGACTTTTACCTTCAGAATGGCACTAGCAAGCGCTACTTGCAAAAAGCCAGCCACCCCAGAGACAATTTCTTTCCCCAGACTGTCACAATGAACTTTGGATAAAAGGATGGATCACACCAGGGATGGTTGGACACATCATGGTGCATGAGGTAGTTAGATTACTTGATTGATGGTGTTAGATGTTTAGTCTCGTATTTACAGATGGGTGCAGACTCGGGGGTTAGCTTATGCATCAACAGAACTAGTTAATGGAGGAACGAAAAGGTATTTTCTGCTGCTAATCTAATATATTCTTATGATTCCTGCAGATTACTGGAGTGAAAGTGAACATGAGGAGGACACCACTTCCAGCCCGAAACAGGACAGCCCCCCACCTCCATATGATACCTATCCACGGCCTCCATCAGTGAGTCAAGACATACGTCTGAGTTCTGACATACTGCGTTTCATACACCATATCAAAATACATCTCAGATTCCTACAACTGTTCATTTTAGACGTCTGGGTTATCTTCAGTGAATAGTAATGTTTAGCAATAATTGTTGCCATAATGGAACCTGAAACTAACTGCTCTAGATGTTGAGTCTTTGAACAGTTTCTTCTTTCCTAAACTAAGACTCATTTGTGTTTTAAATATCCTGTGCAGTTATTAATACTACTCTTCTCCTGCCATCTAGCTTTCTTGCTAGATGAATCCCTTACTTTAAAGGTTGCATTACAGGGTGCAGTATACCGCGCTTCAGTTGACATCTTTACCCTCTCTGTCAGATGAGCGCTTACTTGGAAGGCCGGACAACACGCCTGTCTTCCACAGAGACGTCTCGCTCTCGATCTTCTCAGGAGGACTTCTTGTGCAGTGAGCCCCCTGTGACCGCTGCAGAACCGCAGTACCACCCAGGCCCTCTGGGGGGAGGCACCACACACAGCGGGAGAAAGCCACTGGGCAGCAGCAGCAGCGACGTGCCGTACCGATGTGATCCCGTGGAGGTGACTGAAGCAAATATTAACGATAAATTCTGTTATTTAAGAAGGAAAAAAAAATTGCAAATCTTTAGGCATTAAAGGGGATATGAAAAGTGCTTTGGGGTTAACCTCACTTAGAAGTAAAAGCGGGAAATATACTTATCGTAACAGATGTGAATTAAAGAATAATTTTACTAACTTGATTTTAACTATAACATATTATATCATTTTGTGTGTGTCTGTTATTTTCTGTGACCATTCGGATGTGTAAATTGAGCCACCTAGGATAACTAGCATACAGCAGTTCAACAGAGATCCAGTAGCGAGTGGATGAGTACAGGTTCAACAAAAGTCTGAGGTTAGGGTGAGTGGATAGCAGACTGCTGAGGCAAATCTGCAAAAGCGTTTTTCTAGCACACCAGTGCTGTGCCAGCAGACCATCAGATTATTCCAAGGGAAGCAGAAATTTTTACAACACCAAACTTGTTGCACAACACCGGCAACCTAAACATCGAAACAAAGAACCACGGCACCTCAATCTGAACATGTTTATTAACATATCGGCTGCTTCATGCTAATAAATCATACACTAATCTATGAAAAATACCAATGTCACTCTTCAATGCCCCAGAATATAAATTCTGATTAATTCATTAAATAAACACATGGAACAATGCCGCGAATGTAATCAGTTCTCACCATTCCACAGTCCAAACTCAGTCATTAGGCTCATCTTGTCGGCCATGACGGTCTTTTTTTCACTTGATTCCAGAGATCCAGCTGTCAGCTCAGGTTCTTACCCGGTATGATTGCGTACCTATTACTTCCACAAAATATTCCGGCATTTCTTCACATTAAAAAAAAAGGCCTCTTCCATTTCTACAAATAAACAACTGGAAAGTAAAGGCGTTCTAGATTCTTCAGTGTTCTGTTGTTAAAATGCCCAGACAGAGGGAGAACCCTGTATTGAAGCCAAACATGGTGTTGCGTTTTATAAGATTTATTTATTGTAGAACCTGCAAGAGCAAGCAGGATTTTGGTAATGCTGAGAGCAAGCTGCTTGCAGCAGGATGTGACAGACAGGGTTGCAGAGGCTGAAAACAGGTCGGTAACAGCTTGGATCATTCACCATGAGGTTACCGGCAGGGAGACAGATCCAAAGTCGATCCAAAAAGGTGATCAGGTGTCCGACGGGGACAAGGCGAGACAGGAATACCCAGAGGACAAGAACTTGGTCAGAATCAGGCATGGCAGGCAAAGAACGCTGGACATTTGCTCACTTTCAGAAATCTGGCACCGACTGACTGAAGAACTGGAGTATATAAAGGCAGGAGAACAGGTAAATGGAATGAGCCTGATTGCGCTGCAGCAGGAGGAACCCAAGTGCAGCCGATGATCTTGATTACAGGAGGAATGTGGGTGGCTGAGCTGGCTCAATAGATGTCATGCAGCTGTTTGGGCAGTTATTGACAAAAATTTTAAAAACTTATTTATCATTGAGGTTAGAAAAATTGTTCCCTGGTATGTTTTGTGGAAGTGTTTCACTAAATTATATTTCATTATATTAATATTTGCAGAATTAATTTAATTTTCCCTTTAAGCATATGTTCATGCTCAATCTCAATAAAAAAAACACAAAAAATTTACCAACTCAGATTTAAAAATTACTTTAATTTTGCCTTTGACAGCTTAGTTGCCTTATGTAAGTCTGTTTAATTGATGTGTCCCAGTTCACAGAGATGTGATAAGCATTTACTGCTTATTAAATGTTATTACATGTAAAACTGTAAATAATAATTAATTTTTAAGTGTCCTCTTTATTCAGCATTTATTTTTACCATTCCTTTGTGACATTGTAGCAACTACACTAACACAGTAAGATTTTATTTTTTTTTTTACTTTTTGTGAAGTTTTTGGTTGGGAACAAGAAGATCTTTGCTGCTACTTAACACCATAGAATCGTGTGGAAAGCTGCTCATGACTCCCCATTCTGTTTTTAATTGCTGTTTCATGTAGTATCGCTCCAGTCCGGCAGGGGGCAGCAGTGAGACGGGGTCCCCGGGCCGTTCTTCCTCCTCGCAGAGACGGTCCTGGCAAGACCTGATTGAGACTCCGTTAACTGAAGCTGGGTTGCACTACCTGCAAACTGGACCACTTGGTAAATTTTGGGCAATTTTATTCACATTTAGGATTGGTATTCTGTCCTTAAAAGTCCAATTCATATCCATTTAAATGGAATCCAATTTAGTCAAAATTCAAACCAATGAAACTCATTCTAGTACAAGCATGTACCGGTAATCAGGTTCAGCTCCAACTATATACAGCCTATTTAATCCAAATTGTAATGTATGCCAGATGGGCTGGCTGACGCAACTGAGATTTGAACGCGAGTCCTTCGAATTTAGGAATACAGTAGACATAATCCTCTACACCACAGAAGGACTATGGAATTAAATCCAAAATAAAGTTTAGTGGAGTCACATTTAGTTGATCATTTAATGCTAAACACAAAACGTTATCTAAGTGTGGCACATGTGGTGAAGGCCACAGGGAGGGTGTAGTCAGGTGAAGCTTGTGAGTGTGAAGTAGGAGATGGGTTGGAGGAGGGTCGAGCTCAGCTGAAGGACAGAAGAATCCATGTGTGGGGAGCCCAATAAGGAAAGTCTTGTGGGATGGTAGGATGAAGACTTGACACAGATTGGCGGGGGGGCGTGGCCGCATGGCCAGGTGATCAGTGGAGACAGGTGCGTTAGGGGTGAGTCTTCTAGCTTGAACTGTCTAAACTTCATTTCAGGGATTCAGTCAGAAAGGAAACAGAGCTAAATGCAGACACACTGAGCCTAGGGATATTTTCTATGGGAAGAAATAAAGAGAGGGCAAATAATGATAGCTGAAATGGCTTACCAGTGGCTATCCAGGAAAGACACTCCCAAGCACAAAATCTCAGAGAAATCCGACAATGAAGGAAAGCAGACTCCCAGAGTAAATGTTCTGCAAAATATTATGTTTTTTTCACCCTCAGTATTATCAAAAAAGATTGCTAGAATGCTTTTCTGTATTGCAGAAAGTCAAAAATATTCACAATCTCTGTGTAACTGTTATGTATTCTCTCCAGATCTTTAACAATATCAATATTTTGTCCTCTAAAACAGAACAATTGCAGCGGTTTAACCTATAGTAGTCTAACTCAATCTGTAACAACTGGGCTACATAAAGCCTGTAATGGCTGCAAATGGCCTCATCTGCACATAAGAGAAACATTAATTTCTAAAATTCTTTGGCTCTGAAATTAAATAATCAATTAGGACTGTGGGAGAAAGCCTGAGTACCCAGAGAACCAACCCAGGCACAGGGAGAACATGCAGAAAGGCCACAGGACTGGATTCTTACCAAGGACCTTTTTTGCTGCAGGGCAACAGTGCTACTGACTGGGCCAAAGTGCAGTTCGCGTTCAGCAACTATGCACTTTCTAAAAGTTTAACATCGCAAATGAAAGGTCAACATCTCTATTGTTAGGGGAGGATGAGCTGCATGTGAATTTAGCTTTGCAGAGCGGCGCTTCCCTACAGCAGAAAAGCTGGGAACTTCTCAGTCACTTGCTTTGAATTGAGAAAGCACTTCAGGTGAAGAGCAAAACATTCTCACCAAAAATAACTCATGTTGTTTAGTTTTTTAAAACGTTTTAGGATATATCAACATGGTACCAAAAAAAATTCCTATAATTGATTTTTTTTTATATTCCTTCAATACAATTTGATGCTTTATGTCTGCTATTATTACATGGATGTGTATGGGGATTTACTCATGTATGGATCAAGCATAATTTTAATTTCTCTGCTCATATAGAGATGTATTACAAGAAACATTTACATTAATTTCATACTAATAACAAAAGACCATATTGCAGAAAAAAATCATACTCTTTACTCTAGGTATTGCAACTAATATAAATAGTGTATAAATAATCTTGCTGCATTATATAATAGTTTCAGTTATGCTGCTGAAATTGTTTACATTCATGTTTAAATAAATTTATTAACAGTCTGTATGATATGCATGCGTAGTTTTTCATAAACCACCCTCTTTGGAACTATGTAAAATAAAAACAAGCTGGTAAAAAACATTTACATTTATTTTTTTATTTAATTTAAAGCAGCAGTACTTTTGTACACATTTATTTGAGAAAGTCCACATAGGTCTGTTTGAAAAATGTTTATAAAAATTTGCATAAAATTTGTTTCCTTAAGAAAACCTCCAACCATTTTTATGTACACGAGCTCATGAGACTTTTCTGTTTCTTGATCTTATTAGTTTTTTTGTTAGTTTACTGAGACAAGAAGTCATTGGTGTCTTTCTAAATTATGATTGATAATCCTGGATGTTGCATTTTAGAAATTTTTCAGCTGATTTTGGGATGGTTCCCGGCAACCCTGTCGAGACGTATCACAAAAGAACTTGTGCAAGTTTTTATTTTCGTTCCTTTTTAAAAAAGAATTGAGTCGTGCTGCATTGGTCACTTTTGCTCTCTTCAACTCTCCGTCACAGAGGACGCCGTCTTCGCCGAGCCAGGCTTGGTAGGCAGTTCCATGATGGCTGGAGCCGTCTACACTCTTCCTCCACAGAGGAACATCCCGTTGCCAGTGGCGATGCAGAGGCTGATTCCCATGGCAACCAAGGGAGGGAAACCCCGCAGTTTCACGCTGCCGCGCGACAGCAACCTGCACACGCTCCTCGCACCGCCTATGAAAGAAGAGCAGCACGCACATAACTGTGAGTTCAGTACGGCACACATTTATAAAAAACACACGACAAAAGCTGAAAAATAATTAGATTTACATTTGTTTATATATTTTAGACATGTTTAAAGAATGAATGAAAGATATCCGCTGTAATATTGTAAGGATACAGAGGAATGGTTATAGAATAAATCAAATGCTGTAAGTACTGTGCGCAACAATCACAGTTCAATTTGTTTTTAGTGCACTCCCTTCAGTAAAGATACATAACAATTTATAATTTTTTGTTGCTTTTTTGTTTGCCAAATAATACTTTATTCAATTTCTGGAATTTATTAGATTTCTTTTTTTAATGTTCTAAAATTAAACAAGTGCAAACTGTCGAGCTGCCTGGAGATTTTGTTAGATTTTTTTTTCGATGAATAAAGTAGCATAAGCAGGCATAACCAATGGATTATACAAGAAAATAACCACTTGAGCTTGTTCAGCGTTGACGTATAAAGAAATTTTTAATAAGGATGTGGCCATATTTAAGAATACCAAAATGCTTAATTCACTTTTGAGCTGTTTTATATCAACAACCTAATGTCCTAGCTGTACCTGAATGCAGCATACACAGCTGCTGCCTCTAAAGAATGCTAAAGTGCAGCAGTGCTCTCTACGGAGGCACAAGACAGAGCTGCTTTTTTATTTTTATTTTTTATTTATTTATTTTTGACGGAGCTGTTTTTATACCCCACAGCAGCCGAGGTACTGATAGTTTTTCCAAATTATTGAATTTATTAAAATTATTAAATTATTAAAACTTTTAAACCAATAGCAATACGGCTTCAAAATTCAATGTAAGAACACCATTTAACCCTAGGACGGTGCCACACTTACGATTTTAGAAACGAAAGCAGGATTTCAACAAATATGCACTAATTTGTCAAAAAATAATAACCAGGATATGTAGACAGAAGTATAAGACAACCATGTTAACAGTTTATTGGGGGAAAAAAGTTGATGTTAGGGGTGAGTTACCCTTTAACGTGGAGAAGCAGCATTTTGTTCCTATGCTCCACTTATCTGGAACAAACATCCAGAAAACTGTAAAAGGGCTGAAAGCCTGAGTTCCTTTAAATCAAGATTAAAAACACATTTGTTTAGGATTACCTTTGACTGTTCTAGTTAAACTGTTAACTTAGACATCATTAGTTTAAATTTGTAATCCAACTGTTTTCAAAATCATTGATATTTGCTTTTAGTTTCCGTTTTCCTGTGTTTTATTTTGTTAAAATTTTTCTAAATTTTATTCCAACTGTTTTTTACTTGCTTTTATTCTGTTTTTATTTTGCTATATTTTAATCATGTAATGCACTTTGCGTTGTCCTTGTACTGAAATTTGCAATACAAATTAATTTGCCTTGCCTTTGCCTTTAAGGTCCTTGATTCCAACCAAGGGTAGTTTCACCTCCTACAAGAGTTTGAAATTATGATTTCATTTGAATTTGGTGTCTGCAGAACCGTGATATGGACTAGAGAAAGCTGCACAACATGGAACGCTATTACGAGCCTAAACCACCGCGCACCATAAAAAGCCAGTTACCTAAAGTGCTTATTAACCTTGTGTAAAAGATGAGAGATTTAAATCACCTGAGCTGCTTGGCAGGTTGATAGTTTTTTTTAGCATTTTGGCAACATTCCTGCAGCTCCTCAGTGAATCCAGGCTTTCTCGCTTTGCTGTTCCTTCTTAAAATCCTTTTTAAACAATGATTCATAGTTTATATCCACCGTGTTTTTGATAATGTAATCTTAGTACTTGTGTGTAATTCTTCAACATTTTCAAAAATTATCAAATAGTCATTGAATTTTAGTGTCAATGCGAACTTGATCTTCCAGTTTTAAACATGCAGTCAAAAGAGAGGGAGAGTAAGCTGGTTGAATAAACTGCTTTCCTGAATCTCTTAAACGTTAAACATGAATTTTTAAACAAACATTAAAATTTTCTCTTACTACTTTTGTTGGTGCTTAAAACAATGATTTTAAAGTTGTAAATATCAGGACAAAAATAAAAATGAAGGAACATTAACCAGGTTCTAAAGTTATCTTACTTTAAAGGTGCATGGTGCAAGTTTTGAAATTCAATATCATTTATTTTCTTTCCCATACATGCCTTTACTATTTCCTGAGACGTGTAAAATTAGCTTTCCTCTATTTACCGCAGTTGCCTCTATAGGCTCCATTTAGCCGGGTGTACACTGTACGAGTTTTTGCCCTTTTTGGGCCGATTCTTCAGTCATGTGAGAATTTTTTAGATCGGACGAGTTCCAGCTTGATCGTTCGTCCTGCGTTGTGTCGTATACAGGGGGTAACAAGGGGCGATCAGCCTCTCACAACCACCTCCTGATCAGCAACCGTACGGTCGGATGAAAATCAAACATGTTTGATATTCAGTCGGCCCTCGTTAAGGTGATCATGAGCGCCTCCTGCGGTTGAAGCAGAGCTATGAGCGTCTAGCCAATTTCCCCCGACCTCACGCACTGCACATGTGCAAACAAGGGAATTCTTCTTCTTCTCAGACGGAAACATAGGAGTGGAGAGAAAGTTGCTCCTCCATAGTTTGACTCCATGTCACACGTACCGCCGCCATGGAGTCAAACTACGGAGGAGCAACTCGTAAAATTGCCAAGGCAGCGCGTTTCGTTCTAGTGAGCCTCATATTTAACAGTGAGCATCGACACTTCGGTCTTTTTCTTCTTCTACTGTTTACGTTTGGCTTCTGGGCAGACGAGTCCGAGTAGCGCCATCTCTCTACGGGGCTGAGTCTGACGTGTGGTTTTTAGACGTACAGTGTGAGCAGTCAGGTCGCATCAGAGCGTCGGGCCGTACAGTAAGAACAGATATGGAGAGCTGGGAACTTTTAAACCCTGAGGTTTAGTCATACAGTCTGAGCTGTATACGAGTACAACGATTGAAAATATCGTACAGTGTATGCCCGACTTTAGTCACTTCATGAGACTGCGATTCAGGACAAATCCTCTAGGTGTGTGTGTGGGTGTGACGCACTGTGTGCTCCTGTTCCCCTGGCTACTTTATGGAGTCTCCACCTTGATCGATGCATAGTGAGAGAACACGAGCTAACTTCAATACTATGGCTTTCTTACATCAGAATACCTAAACAAAAGACCTGTGCAGCCGCAGATGCTGTTCTTCTTCTCCCATGCATGTGCACAACACTGGTGTCATTTCAACTTGTCACCAGAGGGGTCAGACGTTTACAAAAATCCTGGAACTTACGCTGCGCTTTAATAGCGATTTAATGTTTGTTACTGGTCTCACAACCAGACACCGTTTCAATGTGTTTATGATATTTTTATGTTTTCATGATGTAAAGCACTTTGAAGTGCTCAAGAACTCTGATTTTTTTAGTCTCTCATATTGTTTTGAAGGAATTTAGGGAGACTGTTCTTTATGTTGCTTGAGATTTGAGATTTACAGACCTTTCTTTGCAAACATCTTTTTTTATGATCCCATCAGAGCATTATTATCAGATTGAAGTCTGGATTATAACTGGGCCATGACAACACCTCCTGTTATATTCTTCTTCAGCCATTTTGTTGCAGATTTGTTGCTGTTTTTGGATTCATTGTCCTGTTGATGACCGAACTGGCTTCATTTCTGACTTTAGCATAAAGCCTGGTTTATGCTTGACACACATCAGCGAGATCCATGCAGCTATATTACGTCATTTTGGCTACCACGCCCCTCTGAGCGGCCAAAAGTTTCTACTTCATCTAGGAAAATTCCTTAGGTTTGGTACAAAGGGGACTGCAAAGTGCCCAGGTCCTGGTCCTGTGGAACGAGCCTGAAGTCATCAGCCTCACCACCACCATGCTTAAAAGTTGGTATGAGGAGTTTGTGCTGATATAGCCAGATAGATCCACTGTGGTTACATCCTTCCAAAGGGCATTGTACCAGACGTCCTCCGGTGCTGATTTATTCACCTTGCAGCCGTCGCATCTACAGTGAACTTCACTGTATAACAACATTCTAGAGTCAAATATGAGGCTGTTTGTCACCAACATGGCTGATCCCCTCTAAAAGCGGTTGAATCATGGGTTGTACTTATTTGTTCATACTAAGCTTTTATATTTACCATCTAATGTAGAACGGATTACTGGATCAATGTGTGCTTCTGTGCTTGTTTGTCTCTCTTGTTGTGTCTCTGCTCTGTCTTCTCTAACCCCCAGTGGGTCGAGGCAGATGACCGTTCACACTGAGCCCGGTTCTGCTGGAGGTTTTCCTTCCCGTTAATGGGGAGCTTTACTTTCCACTGTCGCTTCATGCTTGCTCAGTATGAGGGATTGCTGCAAAGCCATGGACAATGCAGACGACTCTCCCTGTGGCTCTACGCTTCTCCAGGAGTGAATGCTGCTTGTCGGGACTTTGAAGCAATCAACTGGTTCCCTTATATAGGAAACTTTTGTCGACCAATCTGTATAATCTGATTGAATTTGACTTTGGAAAGTGCCTTGAAATTACATGTTTCATGAATTGGCGCTATATAAATAAAATTGAATTGAATATTTGGATTTGTACCGATCCGTTGTGGTGAAGAGAGAGCTGAGCCAAAAGGCCAAGCTCTCGATTTACCGGTCGATCTACGTTCCTACCCTCATCTATGGTCACGAGCTTTGGGTCGTGACCAAAAGAACGAGATCCCGGATACAAGCGGCTGAAATGAGTTTTCTCCGTAGTGTGTCTGGGCTCTCCCTTAGAGATAGGGTGAGGAGCTCAGTCATCCGGGGAGGACTCAGAGTAGAGCCGCTGCTCCTCCACGTCGAGAGGAGGCAGTTGAGGTGGCTCGGGCATCTGGTCAGGATGCCTCCTCGACGCCTCCCTGGTGAGGTGTTCTGGGCACGTCCCACCGGGAGGAGGCCCAGGGGAAGACCCAGGACACGCTGGAGGGACTATGTCTCTCGGCTGGCCTGGGAACACCTTGGGATTCCTCCTGAGGAGCTGGCCCAAGTGGCTGGGGAGAGGGACGTCTGGGCCTCCCTACTGAAGCTGCTACCCCCGCGACCCGACCCCGGATAAGCGGAAGAAGACGGACGGACGGACGGACGGATTTGGATTTTGTCATAAGTAAAGACCAGTTAAAAACCATTCTGGGTTTTTGTAGCTTGGATGATAATTTTAGAACCTGGATAAGACCTGCTAATGTCCTGACTCCTAAAATCCTTGCTGTATGCTTTTCCTTCAGCCATGATCCAACTGTACACCTATCTGGTGGTTTTTAAAATTGATAGCAGCACTGATCACATCAGACAGCAGATGTCTGATTTGTGTTTTTTAAACCACCCCTAAAATGTAGAAAGCCAGCGTAATAACTCTTTGGCAGTTGTTTTGTTCATTTCCATCATCTTTTAATTTGCATCTTTAATTTCCCTAAGATTTGCTCCTGATTATGTACAGCATGAGAAAAGAACAAGTTTCTTCATTCTTTCTTCATCAAACTATTTTCACCACTTCAAACACATCATAGTGCGGACAAAGATAAAGTAGCTTCCTACACTTCTGGTTTTCTGCATTGGCTTGTACATGTTCTACTCGTTGTTGTCTCTGTAAGAGTCCAACAGAAGAAAGGAGAGAGAGGAAGTCTATTTTATGTTGATTAACAACCAAAGGACTGAAATATTTTTTTTAAGGTCGATGTTACTAGCTGTGCCAGATCCAGAAATGCTCTCAAACAGACATGTATCCATTTAAGTCACCATCAGTATCCACTAACACACTCTGCACTCACGCACCGTTGTAATGAGGCTAATGAGACGGCGGTGCTCTGGTTGCCAAGATAAGGCCGGCGGCAGAAGGGAAGTGTCAGACTAAAATAGTAAATAAGGCTGGTTTTTGTAATCAGGAGATATATATATGTGAGCTTTTTTTTTGACAAACCAATTGAACAATAAATACTAATTTGGAGGAGGAAGTAAAACTGCCACAGATTAGAGAATGTCCCTGAGCTTGTCAGAGGAGGGCTTTGTTGTCGTTAATAATCTCTGTGGATAAAACAAGATGTTACACTGAGTATGATCTGCTGTTGTGCTCTGGTGGATCTCAGACCTAACCTCCTTGGATGCTCAGATTCAACCATCATTTTTTCTGTATTAAAGGTGGCAGCGAAGGTGCATCCCTGGGCGACCTGTTTCGTGCTTGCGAACAGGGGGGAGTCTGCCCTTTAGGGCGGGGATCAGAAGCCAAGGGCCAAACAGAGTTCAGGCAGTCCTTCCTCCGGCGAGCCGCAGATCCTCAGCTCAATGACCGCCTGCACCGCCTCCGCATACTGACCTCCACGCTAAAGGTGCGTCCTCTTCAGCATTAACATAGAAATGTGAAGAGAAACTGTATGAGCACAGCTGCTGGAACTGTAGAAGGTCTGAAACATTGTTTGTATATTATTCTTTGCACGCGCAGACTGAATCGCAAAGAAACATACAGCGTACAGCGTACAGCGTACAGCGTACGATAACTCTTAAAAGATCCCAACTCAGTCCAATGCTAAAAGGAATTGCAGTGATTAAGTACCCATGTGATTAAATAACCATTCGCAGCAGTAATTAATTATTACCACAAATCGGAGGAAATTGGCCCAATTATAATCATATTTTTCTACCGAATGCTCAATCTAAGCCTATTGAGAACTATACTTTTACATATTTACATATCTGACAAAAACTTTAGAGATTTCTATTTGTTTTTTTAATCAACATCAACTTGTCCTACATTTCTTATGCATCAGAAGCGACATATTAATGGATTTAAGACACTATAGCTCACAAGCCTTTCTGTGAACTTCAAAAAGCTGTTCGTTCAAAGCAAAACACAAAGGTGCTTTTAAAAGGGTCAGTGAAATGTAAATGTCTGTGTATAAAGAACAAACCAGAAGCGAGGAAATAAGCATATGATCCTGTATGCTTTTAACTATGAATATATTGAATTAAATCTTTACTATTTGGGTGAAAATATATTACAAAAATGAAAATGTTAGTGCTAATGTTTTCTTAAACAACTCTTAAAGGTAATATTATCTTACTAATGAAAAAAGCTAAAATTAGCTCTGATGTTAACCTAGCTAATGTTTAAGAGTTTGTTGAATAAATAATCCTTAAAGCGTAACTCACCCCAAAATAACCTTCTTTTACAGATAAAATGTATAAACTGGGCCTAAGGGGGCTATTGAGTTGTTGAGTTTTTTTCACAACAAATGTCTTGTTGAATAACTTAACTTCATTAACTTCATTAAATAACTTAATGCAGACAGACTCCTGTTGAAACCTTCTTACTCAGAGATTATGTTCAGATTCAGAACCTTGCCAGTGAATCAAAGGCTGACTTGCATGGTAATACAATATATTTTTGCGTATTTTGTACAGACAAATTAACTAAATTCCACATGCACATCCTGCTTCTTAAAAGTTAAACTTTTCTTTTATGTTCAGCTAAGATTAATGATTTGGTTCATTTTGTCCTTTTTACACTGATTGATCACATAAGAAAAATGATATGATCATTTTTACCTCACATTAACAAAATAGATGTCTCTGACTTTGACCTAAACATGCACATGGATAGATATGTACAGTACCCTATATGCATATATTATCTGACTCTGATATGAAGATAAACATGAGCACATTCTGATAAATGTCCGTCCTGTTTCATACCTCTCACATCTTTTTGCTTTTGGTTTTCATCAGTCTGACAAATATCTGTGGCTTCCTGTTGTCTGAATGGCGTTAATACTTCTGGCCTAAATTACTCTGTATTGTCTGTACCTTTGATTATTTTTGGTGGTGGCGTAATAGTTTTGTCATTTACTGCTCCAGAAATACTTTTTGTTTCTAAGTATCTGTCGCTTTGGCTGTTTCAATCAAATGACTTCATCGTTTGCTCCCTGTCTGGTGTCTTTGAATGGATAATACCAAGCTTTGGGGAGCATTTGGTTGAAAATATTGTATCGTGATAACGGTGACCCTGATAGACAGTCAGACATCTTTTATACCCAGCTTTCTGAAAAGAATAAAGCTGCTGGTTTGGACATTTCAACATATCCTACAGTGGTTGCTGTGGAAACAGAAAGGACATGCACATGCTCTCTGTTTCTTCTTGTCTATGATCAGTGTACTAAAACAGATGGATACAGTCTAGATGAGAAGTGGAGAGAAACAGAATATTTCTGTTGAGGCAGATCAGGAATATAACAGAGATGGATTGCCATTATTTTACTGTTCCCTTTAACTGATCTAATTTACTCAGAAATGTTATTTTTACATTTTATATCTGTTTACAATTTGAGCCTTAGTGACAAAAAATGTTCAGCTATTTCTAACTATCTGTAAATATGTAAACATACATAGATATCTTGGCTATTTATGACCAAAATTACAAGAAACACCCTCCCGTAGAAGAAGAAACGTTTTTTCTAGTTTAAATACCATTATTAGACATTATTCTTTCTAATACTATATGTTTTTTAAAGGCTTCTTCAGAGCTATGAATTTGTACAATGGCCCTTGATATGCAGGGTCACTGAGTGAAGCATTATTCATAAAGTCTTAAACCCTAATCTACTTTTTAAGTTGGGTTTGCCACGGTGGTCAATATCTTACTTGTCGGAGACTTCCAGGGAATCACAGTTTTAGAGAAAATGCTCATGGAGAGGTAATCAAGAGAAATATCAAACAACTGAATCTCAAGTCAGTTGTTCAACACAACAATTCTTCTGGTATTTTTTAAACTGAACAATGTTTTATGTTGCTACAAAATGTGCCTTGCAGTATAAATGCTATTCTATCTTATTGCTGATCATTTGGGACAGGCAGTATTTGATCCATTTTGCTTAATAATCACAAATTTTACTGTCTGCAGCAGATGTTTTAGGATTAGATAGGTGGATTTTGATTTCTATCATCTTAAATTCAGTGTGCTTAATGTACAAAGTTATGATTGTTGTACATATAGTAATAAAGTAATAAAAATAACTTTCCCATGAAAAAATATGAAGTGTAAAACAATACCTACCAAAAAAGTTCTATCAAAGACAATAGTTTAAATTTTTCTTGTCAGTGCAATTTTGCTCAAGGGTCTGCAAAGTCTTCCCTGCTCTAAGCAGCTCTTTAAGGAGCAATACGAGATATTTTATGACTAGGTGGTCACTGTCTGTAGACCAAAACAAGCCCCACCTCTCTCTACCTCCGATCTACTTCAACCCAGCACCCATTCCCCCCACCCCACACAGCAAAACAGCATCACTTTTCAGAGGAACATGTCTAGTGAAGAAGTAGGTAACTCATAACTTTATAATTCTGTTAGCAAAAGAACAATTTGATCCACTGGGCGTGTACTCCACCATTTTGTGCCTGGTTGTGACATTTTACGGGCAGGGAGGGGCTAACCCTGAGTGGCAGCTGTTCACATGCACATACATACACGTGCGGCCGGCCTGGCTATGTAAACAAGAGATTGGAGAACAACACTGAGAGATGGTGTATGACGTCATACCAGAGTCCATCTAAAAAGACACCTTTAGTTCTTCTCAAAGCAATTTTTTTCGTTCTTTGTATCTGAAATAATGAAATTTTGCTTATTGCTCCTTTAACTTTTGTAGTTGTTAGCTTGACTAGCTGTTAGGTTAAGTAGGTGGGACATTGTTAGGTTTAAGATAGGGTGACCTGACATCGCCAATTTCCAGGGACAGGCTGTCCAAAACGGGGATTGCTGTCTCCAAAAAATGTCCCCAATTTGAGGATTTTATGAATGCGAAATTAAAAAAGGTTTGTGCAACAAAAGCTATTAAGGGACCTGGTCGCGCTGCTGTTAGTGTTAGAAGCAGAGTAGTAGAAGAGCTGAGTGTGCTCCGCAACGACCAACCAAGCTTTCAATTTACAAAGCCTGAGCAGCTATTAGCTCGGAAAACTATTAGAATCAGCATATTTTACCATGTGTAGCATTTAATGATGCATAGCTGTTAGCCCAATTAGCCTAAATAGCTGAGTACAGCTAAGCAGCTAGGCTTGCCAACTTCACCGGAGGTGGGGTGGGGTGGGTGTGGGGGTTGAAAAGCTTTATCTGTCGGAAACTCAGAAGCAACGCTGCACCATGCTATTTCAACATGACTTTATCAAGAATGAAGAAGTTTTATTGTCATTATCTATTACCATAATGAAATTTTTGGTGAGGCAGACACCGGCTCACAATGCACATAATGATTATTCAGGTCTAGGTAACTAAGAACTTGGGAATGCAATTGCTGGCTGCAATCAAAACATGGGACAAAGCTCCTCCACCAAGGGACACCTCATTTTGGCTAAAAAACAGGACATCCCAGGTAACACGGGACAGTTGGCAACCCAAGCTAAATGCCTAAGTAACAGCTTGAGTAATAGTTAGCTTAATTAGCTATTGGCTTGTTAAGAAACTGTTTGCTTTATGTTGTATTCAATTTGTCAAACCCAACTTTGGCACATGTGGTTGCAAGTTCAAAAAACAGTAACCTTGCCTGCAAGATGAACTCTCGCTGTATTTGTGCGTTTACAAACACACGAGAATCCATCATGTTCCGCGCATGTCTAAACTAAAAACAGCTCGGGCCAATCACGTTGCATAATTTTGGTTTAAGGCGGGACATACTGGTGCAACCAAAGAAGGAGCTGACAAGCCCACAGCCAAACCAGCATAAAGAGGACGCATGCGTAGCTGCTGCTATCACATCTGTTTAGTAAGAATCCACGGTTTCTTCTTTTCTAGTAGAACAGCAAGAAGTTCCTTGACTTGCTTACCTTCTTGTGGTTTCACATGACAGCTGCTGCTATTGTTTTAATTTGATACCGTGATTGGCTAGAACCAACCTTTGGTAGTCGGGCACTAGGTGTCGCTTCACCCAATCAGCTCGGAGAGTTGTGCTGGCAGAACTCTCCGAGCTTTTCCCCAAACGAATTAGATGGGAGCAGTCCCAGGTTGGTAATGCACAGAACGGAGAGTGCTACACATTATCAAGCTGGCTGGCCAGGTTAGGAAAACAGTAGCATTTGCTAATTGTTCTGGTGGCTAGCTGATATTAACAACAAAAGTCAACACTGATAAATTAGTAGTTTTGATATCTGTAGGGTTATACGTAAAGATTTTACCGCACAGTGTGCGCCACCAGTTTAAAGAGAACCAAACCAGAAGTGTGAACAGTTTATATCAGCTTCATTAGATTTTAGATGTGCACAGCAAAATTGGAAAACTTGCTTGTTGAGCTCCAATTTGCCCGCATGGAAATCCAAAGTGACCAGGCGCTGACGCACATCCGGCTGGGAGCTCAAAATCCAACTTCTGAGTACCAAGAAAAAGCCTGAGTTGTATCTGATGGTATGAGTAGTTGCCTGCTAAATAATCTGTTAGCTTGAGTTCTCTATGAGAGGTTTTTTCTTTGTTCAACAAATTAAATCAGTTTGAATGCCATCATCTTTAGGTAGAATACTAACTAATCAAAAATATACTACATAACATAACTTTCACCTGTTTTAACTTTTTAGTTATATAGAAAATAGGACAAAAATAGGCTGATGGTATAGGCTACTGAAATGTAATTTAACGTAAGGCCGTTAAAGTAATTTATTAAACTGCCAAAATCTCACATATAATCATTCTCTATATTATTAAAGCTCCATTTTTAGCTTTATTTAGTCTTACTTATGCCTCTGAATGTAAAACTAAGAGTGTAACTCAGCTTATTTATACTTTTTGTATTTAAATGTGTCCTAAAAATGCATCAAGTATTGAGTATAACTTGTAAGTATACCTTGAGTATAACGATTATCATATCATTTTTAAGAAACCATATGTGTGATAATTAAAAGGAGTCTTAAGACCCTGCAGTCAAAGTCACTCAGCTGCCCCCCCCCCCCCGTCACGCATTTATTTTAATCTCCAGTCTCCCCAAATCTAAGTGTATCCAGTCACGTCTGTGTCCTTCTTTTCATGTGTGTACGTTTGTCAGACTAGTGGCAACGGAAACTTTAAAAGTGATCCACCCCTCCTGTGTTTCTGCATCCTCATAGGACAGGGAGGGGGAGCTAGCGCTGATTGACAGGCTGCTGGCCAATCCCCAGCTGTCGTCGGCAGAGTTCCAGGAGTGGAAGAGAGCCTATCAGGAGCTGTTCACTCAGGAGCAGAACTCAGCTGCTGAACCTGAACCAGACCCCGAACCCGCTGATCCGGGGCCGCCCCTCACCCCCTCGCTGTCCCACACACACTCCTACATCGAGACGCACGTCTGAAAACGAACACAGAAAATCAACTGGTTCTACATACGATTAATCAGGGGAAGGTGTCATAGGCCATCAGGTAGTGACAGACCGAGTCGAGTTTTCAGCTGACTCGGTGTAATAAGTTCACTATGACAGATTACTGAGGAGCCCCTCGTGTCACTTGACTTAACAACCTGTTGGGTTGTGAGCGCTCCGGCTGACGGCAGGCAAGACAGTGTGCTAATTCTTGAGTATTACTTGTTAGCTTGTGTGCTCTGTACCTAGAATACTCTCCTTGGAAATGCCATTCAAAGACCTCATCGTCATTTTCCGTGGATGACTTTTTCAATCATCTCCATGAAAAGTAAAATCACAGAATGTATCTTTACTCATCCTGCTTGTTGTGCCATGTTTACACTGAGTGCACAGTGTCTCATAGCCAGTAAGTTGACATGCTTTTTACTCCATAAGCCTTATACTTGATAATATTGATATTGACTGTACAGTGAGTGTTACAGCTGACCACAAGTTTTTTTTGTTTTTTTTTTTTTTTTACTCAGTGTTCTTGTTTATTCATGTAGATTTAGAGGCTTTTGTTGGTGCAGAATTTGTATAAATATGTACAGTGCTGGGCTGGACCTGAAGCATGCACCCTCCTTCTGGAACAGGAGCCATTTAAGAGAAAAATCCACCCTGAAGTAGTTTAACACAGCTTTTAAACAAACTGAATTTTCTATTAAAAATAACAAGCAGCTGAATGCTGCTGTATATTCACCACTACTGATTCTACTGAATGATAACACAAACATATGTTTTGATCTACAGAGTAAGAGCCCACCATATTAAATCATAAAGTATGTATGGCACAGATCTTGGATATATAACAAAATTATTTAATAAATTATTATTTATTAGATTATATAACAAAGTCATTTGTACCCTAATGTTTCAGCTGATGAAAAATATTTTCTGAATAAATATAAACAAAAATATAGTTAGCTATAATTAAAAATATTATAATCATCAGAAAATCCAATTAGGATTCTTGATGTTTTTCACACAAGAAGTAATTCTGAATGTATTTAAACCAAAAAGTACATCTTTTATCACAAAATGGTTCAAAGAATACAGAATCTTACTGTGAAAAAATATATATTTTGAAAAGCATGGAGTGAAGTAAATTTAGATATTTAGTGCCTTTAAACGGCATATACTTTGAGCGTTTTCACATTTTGTCACATCGCAACCACAAAATTCAATGTGTTTTCTTGTCATTTAATGTCATAGGCCAACACAACATAGTGCACATGTCATGGTTTGTGACAGTGAAGTACCCTAGTGCAGAGAGTGTCTGTGGCAAAGAGTTTTGATAATGAAGAAAAATAAGAAAGTACGGTAAAATTTTCTTGAAATTAGTATATTTTTCCTTCATTTGAGCAGCTAAATAAGACTATTTGCCAATGGAATAAGTATTTTTAAACCAAAAATAAGATAATTTGATATACTGCACTTGAAATAAGATGATGGAGATGAATTGTTCTTATTTTAAGTGCAAAAATCTTATTCCATTGGCAAATAGTCTTATTTAGCTGCTCAAATCAAGGAAAAATATACACATTTTAAGAAAATTTTACTTACTTTGAGTTCCCTTTTTGCAGTGTACACGTACAGGCACAGGGAGAGCAGACCATGAAACACATGAAATAAAACTGGCATGGAATGGGCAGCCAAACATAATCTAGAGCAGAACCACAGAAGAATACAGCAATGATGACCAGTGAGCTTAAATACAGGAGAAGAGGTGGAGAAATGACAAGCAAACGAAGAGCTAATCAGATGATATGTGGAACAACTAAAGCCGAATGAAGGCAGGACAGCTGAGGGAGGGAGACTAGTTAACAGAGGGAGCTGACTTATGAACTAAAAACCAAGGGGAAAAGATAAGAAGAGAACCAAAAGAAATAAATCTAATAAAAGCTGTAAGCAGCGTTCATGAGTGTCATGACCATGGGCATTCAGCATCGCCACCACTTCACCTCCAGCGATCCAGCCACTCAATTCTGCATTTTCCACCTGGCAGTACCGTAAGAAAGCCTTGATATTATGTTCAATCAGGCTCGGATGAGCTCCAGTGAGAATTCTTCAAAATTTGGCTAAACTCTGACCTTACTAATGGACACTGTAGTCACTTTCTGTTGGGTGATTGATGACAACTTCCTGTATTTTTAAAATGTCATTTGAAATGGTTATCTGTTCTCAGACAAAGTTTCAAACTCCTAAAGACTGTTATGGCTGATTTTATACAGAAACCTGTGATTTGTGGGTGTGGCTAAAGTGATGTCATCGATTGGCAGTCACCCACGAAGAAGCACAACATTTGGTGTGGATCTGATAATGTCATTGAAATTACCCGTGTGAAGGTTGACAAAGACCGATCATCTCCAGTTTGGAGCAAATTGGATCATGCTTGAGTGATGGAGAAGCAACGAATGGCGATATTTGTAACTTTACCACAGCCCGCCCTACGGTCACTGTTCACAGTGATATTCGGGATTAGCTGTGCACCAAACACAGGTTGAAACTTCTGAATCTAAGGGTAAAAGGAGGACATCCACGAGTGAAACATGTCACATCCTGTTCTAAGTGGGCAGGGCTGAAGTGATGTCAGAAACTGACCATGTGAATGTGCTGAGCACTGGTCTGTGATGACACACAGAGTATTTGGTACAGCTTTGAACTGATGGGTGGAAGTTATTACATGCTCTTCTTTTATGGCAAGAAGTCAGATTTCGAAGTGTGGCCACGCCCCCATTAGCTTTGATGGAGCAAAAGGCTTTTGATTGATTTATTTTGAAGTCTTTAAGTTGAAAGCTGTGGGATGAGATCCCTCAGGTAGAACGCGTAAAAGAGACAAAAGGACAGCTTTGATCCAAAATGGCCGACCTCCTGTGAGGTTTGGACCATGGCTCCAAAATACTTTTTTGTAGTTCTTAAGAAGTTATATTTGTGTCAATATAAATGTGAATTTCATAATCCTCGGTAAAAGCATGGCTTGGGGCTGATTGTTTTAACACTTCTAGTGGGCGCTGTGAAGGTATTTTGCTATGCCCATAGAACGTTTGCATGAATATCTTTTAGGTATTGGATTAATAGCAGTCACCTTCAAGTTGGTGCAGATCAGATGATAAATCTGGAAATTGGAGCCAAACGTATGGCCATGGCGTGACGTCGGATTTTGCCATGCTACCACACCCACACTCTCAGGCCAAAACTCTCAGATCTATTCTTTCCAACCCGTCTTCTGTCCCTGGGCACAGTCCATACATGGACCTTCCAAAATCATACATTAGACTTCCTGTTCTCGCAGGGCGTGACTTGAGTGAAGGCACCATTTAATCATTGAGACTTTTTGGAGACCAGATGTAGATCAGTCTCATGTCAAGGTTTCATGTCTGGGACTTTGTTGGTAGGAGCTGTAACAAATTAGATTTTCATGGAGAGATGTCAAACTTTGAAGTCTTGCCACACCCCTTAGGCACAAGGAATCTGCATTTTGATAGCTTTGGATCCCCCATGCCTTATGAGTAAACACACCGAATGTCAAGCTGATGGATCAAAACGTCTAGGCCGGAATTTGATAAAATCCAATGTCTAGAAACGACTAATTTAATCCAAGATGGTTGACTTCCTGATTTTGTAGAGTATGCGTCCAAGAGAGCTTTCGGTAGGTCTAAGTATAAGGTACAAGTTCAACAAGTGTTTTCAACAGGGTGCTTTGGAGATATTTCTATTGCGACTTTTGTGAAATACATCAATTTCAAGCATGACTGATGCATGTGCAGAATTTGGTAAGTTTTCATGTCTGTTTAGGCCTCCAAAAAGCTCCTTCGTTTGACAGGGAATGAGAAACGTTCAAATTACAACAGGCCTTTACAGCATTTCACTGCTATGGCCTATTAACACAAAGGCATGAACTAATATGGCAAGACCTAAATTAACATAAATAAACTTGGAGGTACGGTAAACACTAAAGAAAATCAAAAGTCGAACACCTGGAGACTGCGACAGTGTAACTGTGGAGGGGAGGGGAAATAAAATGTGTTGTTCAAAGTGTTGTACCAACAAAAATCAATAAAATATAGTTTGCGTTTGCATTCAGCCCCCTAAATACACTCCAATGCACCAGAAGACACCTCTTTGATAAACAGTAATTTAAAAGTATAAATCCTGCTGACAACCTTAGCGGTTTGTAAGAGAACATCAGTGAACAAGCAGCATCAAGGAACAAAGGGAGAAAGTTGTGGAGAAGTTTAAAGCAGGGTTAGGTTAATTATCCCAGGCTGTGGAGATCTCTTAGAGCTCTGGTCAATTCATCAACTGAAAATTGGCCGGGGAGCATTAATCAGAGAAGCTGCCTTGAAGCCGGTGGTAACTCTGGAGGAGATTCCCAGCTCAGTTGGGAGAATCCGTTGTCAGGGCTTCTATTACTTGTACACTTGACTAATCTGGCCGTTGTGTAATACTGGTAAAAAGAAAAGCTTTCCTGAAAGAAAGCTGTAAGAAGTTTGATTTATAGTTTGCCACAAGCCATATAGAGGACATAGCTAACACATGGAGGATGGTGCCAAAACGCTACGCTACGCTACAGAACAACCATGGAAAGAACCTGTTAGAGGCTGCATAAGACTTCGGACTGGGGCTGAGGTTCACCTTCCAGCAGGACAACTTTCCTAAACATGCAGCCAGAGACAAAGGAATGGTCTGAATTAAAGCATGGTCATGTGTTACAACGGCCCAGACAAACTCCAGACTTCATTCCAGTTAAAAGCCTGAAACAGCATTTAAAGTTAATGTTCATCATCTAATCTGACTCTGTTTATGCTTATCTACAAAAAAAAAAAAAGCTCAGTCTCTAGATGTACAAAGCTGGCGGAAGTGTACCCCAAGGACCTCGCAGCTGAGATTTGATTGAGAGGTGATTCCACATTAAGTATTGACTCGATAAGGCTGAATTTGAACACATAAACAACTTTTTAAACTTGTATTTGCCACAAAAAAATTCAAAGCCACACATTTTTATTTCACTTTAAGATTTAGTATTACACATCCACAGCTTCACATGATTTTTTTTTAAATAAAATACAGTGAACTTTGTTGGGTAATGTAATAAAATGTGAACATTTTGATTTGCAACTCCTATGTGCACCAGTTCATTAATTCAGTTGAATAAAATATGTATTTTTATATGTTTTTATCTTGATGATAGTAATTATGAAGAAATGTCTGTGTTTCTATTAAATTTAATGAAATACACACACATAATATATTTATGATGGAGCATTAGAGAAAATGACTGTTTTATATATAGATTTATGTAATAAAACCATAGATAGAATAGTCCTACATGCAAATAAAGAATATCTGTTGTAATGAAATAACTCCCAAATGGTTACTTATCTACAAGCCTATAATTCCCCAGGGGTGGATTTTTCCTGCGACTCTAGTTTTATTTCAGTCGTGTGAAATTGAACATTTGAGGAATATCTGCATAGGAAATTAAACTTGGTTCTATTTGAAATATAAGTATATTTCTTTGCTGCTGCCAGAGGATGTAATAATGTATCTGAGACAGAGCACAAACTATGAAAGCAATCATAAATATATAATTACTTGCACTGACAAACAATCTGTTTGCTCCTTTTATGCTGCTGCCCGTGGTTGGTTGTAGTAGCATGTTTTTGCTGTAGATCAAAACAATATCCATTTTATGTTCTGTGTTTAAAATCTATAGATACAGTAGATCTCTATTTATAGAGTGTGAACTGTCTTGGAAGAATATCTTTAATTATATCAGGGTTTCTTTTGGCACTCTGTCATTGTGTAAAGAATGTTTAGTGTTAAATCTATAGATTATGGTTAAAATACAGTATTTATTTATGTGTTCATTCTTTGTGTTTCGTTGGAAGATGAGACTGGATCAATAAAGTTTTACTCATTTGGATTAGAGGCTGGTTTTAATTGTCTATCAATGTAACCTGGATTTATTTTCTCAAGAAGAGAGACGATGAAAATCCAAATTTGGACGAAGGGGAAATATTCTGATCTGATGATTAAAGTTACCATCCCAGCTTTTCAGAACAATGTCATAAAACTTAAATACACTCAAATCCAACATTCAGTGGTTAGTTTGTTGTAACAGTTACTTTTTAGCAATAAAATCTATTCTTCCACTTCCTCGGATGTCATCAAAACAGCCGTAATTCACACTAGAGTACTTCTGACAGTACGTCTGTGAAAATCCAAAGGACTCAAGAGGTTCGCAGATTTTTCTAAAGTACAAGTCAAAATACTATTGTTAAAATCCATCCTTGAGCAGATACCCTGATATGCATTTAAAGTACAATTCAAGTATTACAAATGAACTTTAGGATGGTTCAATCTGATCAGTAAAGTTACTTGACAGTTACTTGAAAAGTCCCTTGAGATGACTTTTGTCGTCATAAATTATATCTCAAATTAGCTGTGATTAACTGCATTTTTACTACCCAACCTGATTGATGTCCAATCTGTATGATCAAGAAACCACTTAAATAGAACCCATCTCCATACATCCATCCTCTTCCGCTTATCCCGGGTCAGGTCGTGGGCCTTAGTAGGGAGGCCCAGACGTCCCTCTCCCCAGCCACTTGGACCAGCTTCTCAGGGGGAACCCCAAGGCGTTCCCAGGCCAGCCGGGAGACATAGTCCCCTTAGAACCCATCTGACAGCATGAAACAGGCTAAAAAAACTCAGAAATGTTTAAAAACAGATAAAAAAAACAAGCTCATTGTCTATAAGAATTAGAAAAAATGTCATCCATGGGAGAGTTTGAAGTCTAAAACCACTGTTGATCGAAATGAACATTAAGAACCAGGAATTTCGCTCTGTATCAAAGGCCTGAAGGAGCATGTCCAACCATCAGTTCATGATTTTGGGATCAAGCTCTCTTAGGTTATGCAGCAGGACATTGATGTTTAACACACATAAATTCACTTCTAAATAGTTAAGAAAAAAGGAACAAAAGCAAGTGGCCTTGTTAAAGTCCCTAAATGACTGAGATGACCCAGATGATTGCGAATTTGCAGTTTTTGCAACCAAGGGGGACACATCCAGTTATTAAGTTTAAAGTGCAATGGCTTTTTTTACAGCAAGTTGATTTGGTTTGGGTAGCCAAAGCTGAAACTAGCATATTGCATTCACTCAAATTATCTTAGTCTGATATTAAAATGTATTTAACGATCTGAAACATTTATGTGTCAAAAAAAAAATAAATAATAATCGGTAAGGGCCAAATACTTTTATTAGAGCTCCAAAGCTACAAACACTTGTTAACCATTACTCCACACATATTGCTGCCGGTGTAAAATAGACTGAGCCAACCTTTTATACAGAGTGACTTCTTGAATGCAACAGCTTATATTTTAAATTAGATTGCTTTAAAACCTAATGATTAGACCTTTTGCAAGGATTAATAAGAACAGGATTTTATATGCCTTGTCTGTAACTTTCAAGCAAATTTTATTTTGTTTTTTTAACACTTAAGCCACCTGAACTGACAAAGACTACTGGATATGTGTTAGAGCATTTTCAGAAAAACTCAGCGAAAGTCCGGTTGCTTCCAATTTAAGCCTGTTTGCTGTTAGTTTGTATCAGTTTATTATTTATTTTAGTTGTTTTCAGATTTGGCTATTTATTGATACAAAGCAATGTTACGTCTTCCCATCATGTGTTCTTCGGTAAATAATTTGATGAATTGATAATCATAACATTACAATGAAAGTTCTAAAATTTGTAAAATTAAATTCAAAACGGTAAACGGCCTGCTCTTGTATAGCGATGTATGAAGTCCAACGACCCCAAAGCGCTTTACACTTCAATCAGACATTTGCCGTGTCATTCACAAATTCACAAGCTGACAATGGTGAGCTACATTGTAGCCACAGCGGCCCTGGGGCAGGCTGACAGAAGCGGAGCTGCTATACAATTGGCGTCACCAGGGCCTCTGACCAACGGCAGCAGGCGAGGCAGATGAATTGTTTTGCCCAAGGACACAACAGGTTATAGGACAAACTCCTAGCTCCTACGCTACTGTCGCCCAATTCAAAGAATGGCAACCACTGCCACTGTATGTTTTTTTTGGTTGGAGTTAACACGGACATGTTTTTATGATACTGGAATTATTACTTTAGCACAGCTAGCGTAGTAAAGCGTAGTAAATCATGAAACAAATAGTTAAAATAAATATATTTCTAAGACAAATACAGTAATGGCATATAAACTGAAAAACAGGAAGATATGGCTGTGCTCTGGCATTAAACAATATGCACAATTTAGCATGAACCTCCAACGTTTATGTTTCTAATATTAATGTATGTAACAACAGATAGCAAAATATGGGAATATAAATATTTTCTCACGAAACTATAGAAAAAAAAGAGAAATATATTTTTTTTTATTTTAAGGTGGAAAGTAATGGTGTTGAGCTTTGATTAAAGGAGCTATAAGTAATATCACACCTTGTGGCTCAAATCGGTACAACAGCTTATCAATCACAGCAATCTAACATGTTGTCTTTAAACAGTGTGTTGGTGTATTGAATTTTTATTTCCGCAGGACAGGTATATGATGTTGCATTCTGTTCTATTTCTGATCTGCTTCTCTTACCGGCTTCCATGTTAGCAGGCTGCTGCTCTTTTGCCGAGATGAAAAACCAAATCCTTCGCTCTGTGTTGGGAACCCTAGGAAATCTCATAAGATTGGCTGAGGAACCAGGAAGTAAACATGGGCTACACTCTGAACCGAAGTGTTTCCAGACCGTACCTCTAGGTTTGAAAGGAGAAAAACGTGACTCAGACAATGATGATGGAGAGGACTGATTATATGTTTATAGGGAATCTTACTTCCATCCCATGTGACAAATGAGAATGATTTAGGTTGATTCTTCAGTAAATAATTTTCTTATAGCTCCTTTAAAATTTCTCAAACAACATTTTTCTATTATTGGCCTTGAAGCTTTCAGCAGTGCAGAAGAGATTTTTTTATTTTTGTCCATGACAATTGAATGTGTTCAATCACACATTAATTGTCTCTGAAGGCACTAGTTTTATGTAAACTTCAGATTAGGTGTCCTAGTCTGGCAGAGGCAGCAGAGTGCACTCGGTGCCAGTCAGAGGTCTCGGAAGTAGGGCAATTTCTCTCCAGCGATCTCTCTTTGTATCGTACTCCAGCACACTCTTTACAGTCACTTGCTGTCCATCGCTCCACCTTCTCCCACCAAATACCAGCAGATTCCCACATGCCATGGGTACCATTCCATAGTTGAACAAGCCGTTTGCTAGTGGTTTGAGGCGGGTCCAGTGGTTCGACTGTGGATCGTATCGTTCAATATCACAAAAGGGTTCATACATCCCAAGCAGGGCGTAAATGCAACCGTGGGCAGTTGCCAATCTATGACCAAACCTTGGGATTGACATAGATGCCTTCTTTTCCCAAATCTTGCCCTTAAGATCCCACGAGAAGCAATCCCTACTTATTTCCCTGTTTACATCCTGGTTACTCCCATGGATATGTCCCTGGTGGGCAGGGAGTCCACCTGACACGTAAATGCTCTTGTCAAGCACGGTGGAGGCGTGGCCATGAAGAGGGCAAGGCATCGCTGCAGCTCTCCGCCACCCCCCTGAGGACATGTCATAATACTCAACAGAAGATGCAGAAGTATACGTGTTGGAGTCCAGCTGTGAGTGTCGTCCCCCAATGGCATAAATAACGTCCTCCACCACACAGCAGGTGAACTGCACTCGCCTCTCCAGCATGGACTCCATCTGCCCCCAGTGGTTGAAGCGTGGATCATACCTCCAGACCTGGCTTGACGTTGACACAACAATAAACTTTTTCTCCCCATCATCACAACTCTTCCCTTCTTCACCCCCGATCACAAAGAGAAAACCTCCTACCGAACAAACGCAGGGATTTCTGAGTCTCAGAGGTAGAACAAAGCCTGGCAGTGAAAACGTCCTGCTGCTGGGGTTGAACGCCAGCACCTGCTCTTCTGGCGTGTCAGCACTCGCCCCACCACCAACAAGCAGCACACTGGATGATCCTCTGAGTGTTGACTGCTTGCTCTGCCCTATTGGCTGAGCTGAACCCATTTGGTGGTACTCAAGGGCCCGAGTCACCTGACTTCTGATCAGAGGGGTGGCCATGGCTCTGTTTCCATGGCTGAGGTCAGAAAGGACTGAAGGCGCTACCAATCCAAAGCGTAGACGACTTAGCAGAAGGTTTGATTTTAGGAGTGGGAGCGGCCCATTCTCATTCAGCCAGTCCAGAGAAAGATTTATTAGGTCCACCTCCTTTACCCCAGGTATCTCATCTACATCCAGCACCGCCATCAACGATGAAAAGTTCAACCCAAAGAGATCAGACCTGCTTTCCTTTAGCAGGACCGCCATGTTCTTAGCAATGGTTTGATGTGCAGCCTCAAGTGCATTCAGGAGGAAGTGTTGTTCAGCCAGATTAGCATAGTAGCAACAGTTCTTAATGGTTAAACCATCCACCATAAATAGCTCGCATATCGACAAGGCCGGCTCCACCTGGAGGTACCGGGCTGCTTCCACAACAACTGAAAGCGTGGAATATGAAATGCTCAACCACCCTGAGTACAAGAAATCCAAAATGGCTTCTAGACCCTCAGGCGTCAGTGCCGAGAGGTTGATGGACTCTGCCGATCTCTCCGCAGTTGTCTCGCCAAAAAGGGCCCAGAAGTAGTCACTGGAGCTGGCCAATAGCGTGCGATGACACGGGAAGGAAACGCCACCTGTTTCCAGGACAACGTCACACATCTTCTTCTGATCCCGCAAACGTTGGAAGCCAGAGAGGAGTCCGGTTCTGTGGGAAGAGCTGTAGAGGACCGAGTAGGTATCCATGCATAAGGAAAAGGCAAAACGATGAAAGTTTCAACAAATCTCTGTCAAGTAGAAGAAAGGACAACAGATATGTGGCTGATGTGATGCATGAAAAAGAATAATAGATATCGTCTGCAGAAAGAAGACTGAAAGACAGCGTGTCCTCGGTTGAGCTCTCTCCATCTGTGTTTTATTCCCCCTCTGTCTGCAAAAGCTGTCATCCAACACCATGATAGGGAGGTGATAACAGCCCCCTGCACATACACATCCATGCAACCCTAAGACCCTTCCCCCTTTGGCACTGCAACTTGGCTCTCTTGTCTCCGTCTGGGATACTGGCGCGGTTGGCTTTGTGTTTGTCAGCTGCCCTTTACTCTGAGTCCTCAAGTGAGTATCACCCAGACACACACGTCCAGCTAAACATCAACTAGCAGGCAAACATTGTGTTGTCAAACAAGTGCCGGACGGAGGGGGAGCCAGGCAGGGTTTAAGTGCCTATCTCTGTGGATGAGCTCATCTGTAAATACAGCTGCTGCAGTCAAGGCGTCCAGGAATCTGATGGGTACGGTTGACAAGGTACCTTTGTGTCAGAAATAGAAACACAGCTTAGGGGATTCATCTCCTAGGACAATGCTATAAAAGCTACAATTTAATTTTTCTAATGGGTCTTTATCGATACTTGTTGAGACTGTTTTTTTTATAGTACTTTTTTTTTTCTTTGGACTTTAACTGCTTTTTTCCTCTCAGTTCATTCCACTAGCTTGTCATTTTCAAATGAATGTTTTATTGCTTTTTTAAGCCACTTGTCTGTCATTTAAGAACCATTTAGACAGGATGAGGCTCCTAAATTGTGTGCATTTTAATGTTTATCCCTTGAAACTTTGTCACCACCAGAAAAAAATCTGAAACAAGGACAATGATAGAAAACAACCTTTCAACTGAACCAAGTTGATCCAAAAGAGTTATTAGCAGACAACTTTGCAAATAGTATACAATCAACGCAAAGATCCTGCAGCTCTCAAGTTTTGCATTAGGTCTCTAAAGATTTTTTTGGTATGTCCCAAAGTAGATATTTTGTCCCAGATACAAATTTAAAAGTAGTAATGCGGTAATATTACTATAGTAACACAGTGATAAAATATTACCACAAACATATTAAGACAAAAACACATAACATAACCAGTCTGATTTCATTTCAAACAGAAAACCTATTATATTTACTACTGTTGCTAAAATAACACAGAGTATGCTGCTTATAGCAGTTATTATTTTACCTGTAACACTGATTGGCACTCTGTTTTTTTTCTATCTATACAATTTGTTTAAACAGCTCAGTTTGTTGTAAGCAAGAGAAAAGCCTTCTTTCGATCGGTTTCATGGAAATGTGCTGCAACAGATGAGTAACTGTATTATTGTGGATGCATAAGTGCTCCATAGAGATCTGTGAAGCTGCTGAGCACACACCACAACATGTCTTTAGTTAAATGATATATACAGTAAATCATCGTATATCTTACACGCCAAATGGTCAAGCGGTGATACTGGGCTATCCTCAAAACTCTTAATGCATGTAATAAAGGCTGCAACAGTCATATGAGATAACCTTCTACACAGGAAACGGCAAACCTTTTTCCTCCATCTTGGGTAATGCTGTGTCTGCTAGGAAGGATTGAGAAGAGAGGATATACTGTGGATCATGCGGCTCCAAACGTCCATTACTTCCATCTATTGTGTTTCACTTGGCCAAAATCAGGACCAGGTGGGAAACCTAGACACCCCTCTCTCCAGCGATGCTCTCCGTCTCATTCAGAGGGAACCCAAGGCATGAGGAAAAAAAAGTCCCTCCGTTGTGTTCTGGATTGTATCATGCTCTATTGTATGCAAAATCTCCCAACCTCTGAACCAGCTGCTCCTTTCAATGTGGAGGAACAGCAGCTACACTTTGAGCTCAGCCTAGTTGACGGAGCACTCCCTTCATCTCTAATGTCTCGTGTAAATCTTGGCTTGCCAGACTTCTTGAGGGAAGTCCTCCATTTTCTAAAGGAGAAAATTCAACTTAAGCTTCAAAATTACAATGATTTACATAAAATTGGCATGCATAATTTTGATTTGCCATATCACATGATTTTAACATTTTACTCCAGCAGTGTACTGTTTTTTTCACATCCTGACCAAATACACAATCGTTTAGAGATTAACAAAAAGAAGGCCAATTTAATGTTTGGTCTCTATACAACTTCAAATTGTTGTTGGACTGATCCTATGATCCTTGAACTATGTAGAAATGCCATCAAATAACAGATACAGTTATTTTCCATTGCTAATTTTGGCGAATAAAACAAAGGTTACTAAGTTCACAAACTCTGCTTTAGAGAACCTGGATGTTGTCTAGAAGTAAACCAATTCTTCCATCAACAAGTCCAAAAGCTTATTTTGAAACTGAGTTGATCTAAGTTGATCCTGAAGTCACCAAAGCTACAGAATCGGAAACCAATTTTAAGATTGTGTTGTTTCATTATTTGCTGGGCTTACAGATATCTAGACTCGATTCCAGAAGGTTCAAAGTTGACACTTTTTACTCAAATGTCCAGAATTTTCTAACATTAAAATGAATCTGGATTGGAATGCAATGCATTTTCTCATTCATAAAGAAATAGTAACTCCTGGCCAAAGGACGGTCATTTTAACGATTTGTATCTTGGATCTTGTTCTTTCAGTCCTGATCCACATCTCATGTCCATAGGTGGAAGTCAGAATGTAGATAATTTACACCTCAAGAGGCTATGAAAATCAAAGTGATGGCTGAGTCATCCAGAGAAATAGCTTCAGTCAATTATTATGTCCTTTTATGATTATAGTAATTGATTTGCACATGACATCACAGTCTTTCGTTTCCTGACCACATGCCTGGACCTGTAACAGAAAATAATTGCCCAAAAATGGTCAATTACACAACTAATGACCTCAGGGGGATTCAAATGTATAGAAAACACCTAATTAATACAGAATTAAATCAATGAGGCAAATAAAAATGCCGGTGTACAGTATCTAATCTCTTTCAGGTCTATTTCAGGACATCACCGCAGTCTTTGAAAAATGAAGCAACTGGTATGAACATGTTATCCCAGTTATTGTGTAAAAGGTTCATGTTTTTTGTGCATATTTACTTTGGTGGGGACCATTTGTACACAGGTGAACATGCCAGTCAGGGAGTTGCCAACAGAATTCATGTAAAGTATTGCTTGATCTAGGAATAAGGAAAATAAGTTTAGTCCGTTGACCAGTCATTTCTAAAGCAAGCACTGCACACGATCTGGACAGAATGAGTTGAAAACCAATCAAAATTCAAATAAAAACTTTGGATAAACCGCAGACATCCCGGGGAACTTTAAGGGTTGCAAAGGATTGAAAGCAAAATGTAACAGATTTAAAGTTCTTTCAAAACTTTTGCTCATCACCATATCTGAGGCTTTTCCTCTGAGGTGTCAAAAGTCCCATAGCTTTGGGTATTAGAGTGAGCTGTGCCCTTTGGGGAGGCATTTAACCTCATTCTGGCCTGCAGAGTTTCAGAGTCACATAGATGGATGTTATTTTTGGGCAGCCACAGAAGAGAGGTGGTGTGAGGGAGATACAGCACATGCCCACAAGCTTCCCACCATGTTTATGGTTGTGTCTGATTAATGTTCAGCTACTGTAACGGTTGAGCCACGAAAATACAACATGCCGTTAAACAAGAAGTTGATGCAGGGGCGACATTTAGCTGTGAATTATGATCCCCATCCCAGAACAGATGCAGAATGAGTGTGAATGTTTTTGTTGGGGTGGTTATGTCTCCTGACTTCAAAATCTGCGCCTACTGTAGCTTAGTCGAGGAAGAAAAATCACGCCCATGTTCTTTTTATCTTTTATAAGCTGCAAAGAGGTTTTAATCTTTCCCACTCAGTGTCGGCCGTGTTTGTTTGGCAGAATATTCCACTGTGACCTGACAGGGTCTAAACTTAGCCACAGCTGCCATGTGTGAGTGTTTATCTATGTGCAAAAAGACACTGGATGGACTTGTGCTGTAATTTTGGGGGATGTGTGTATCTGTTATTGTTGCCACCTCCAACTTACCTGATAGAGGGGAAGGCTTTTATTTAGAAAATACACAAAAAATACATGAATAATTGTATCTGGAGATAGATTTTATGCTTATTGAGGGCTGAGAAAAACCTAAAATAATTATCACGAGGAGTTTCATGTCAATCTCCTGAAAACTCACCTCAGAGTAGATGTCTCAGCCAAGATTAAATCAATTTCAATGTGTGATCTTCACAGTATTACTGTCATACTCAGTCATCTTATTTCATGGCTGTGTTTGGTACCAGAAATGGTTTCCAAATCCACAAAAAAGAATATATTTTAAGAAAGCAGGGAAATAACTTAAATAATTGAAGTTGCTACTTATTGTGGGTGTATTTGGCTTAAAACCCCAAACATTGCCCATTGCTTTGAAAGGGGACCATAAAAAACGCACAAATTAATGTATTAATTTTGCAGATGAAACCAAAAAAAATTACACAATTTCAAACCTATTTTATCCTCCATGAAACAGAAAAAAAAATTTTCCTGCTCAAATGTCTTCCAGATTCAAGAACTAGGAGCCTCTTACTGAGGCCATGTGATTCCAGTACATCTGCAGTGAGAGATTTTAACAGTGCTACAAAAATAATCTTTCGTCTTGTTTTTATGAATATCAGTGCTGCATTTGACATAGTTGATCATAAAATAATCATTTATAGGCTAGAAATTAGCTGAGTGATTTAATATCCTAGTTGGCACATCACAACCTTTTGTCATTTGTAAATATAAATCTGAGTGAACAGAGATCACATGTGGGGTTCCTCAAGACACTGTTCTCAGCCCACTTTTATTCAACATCCAAACAGAAATGTAAAAAGTTAGGACACACTATTGTTCATTTAAGTACAACCAATGGCACTCAAACGTTGTCGCTCCCCACTGGTCTGTTTAACTAAACTGTTAACTTTTAACTGGTCTGTTTAACTAAACAGACCAGTTAACTAAAGTTAACCAGTATAAAAACATCTAAGGACTACTCAACTTCAATGTTTGACTTTAACACTTTAATCTAAATTTGGCAGAGAAATGATTACAAGTTTACAATAAAACAACACAGGTAAAGTCCTGAAGAAGAAGGCGTCCGAAATCATGGCCTCATTTTTTTTTCTAAACTTAGAAATACCCCTAAAAGGAGAGTCTCCTCAAATTATATCTGAAGAAAGAATGTGTCGTCATGGAGAAGTTATCTGTTTTACAATATACATCCTTGTTTATGTCTTAAGTGTCTAAACAAATGCATGCATCTGATTCATATAGTACAAATATTCTAATACTCAAATCCACTTTATCCCATAATCAATTGAACCAATTCTTAGTTTCAATAGCCAAAATAATGCAAACATTTAATGAATAAATTATTAACACCATGGCAGCCATTATGTTTTACTAACATATTTGGACATGTGCACATTACATTTCAGTTTCTCTAATATTGAGAAATCAACTAATAGCACTAAACAATTACAAACAAAGAAAAGAGCCCTTATAACTTTCCTTAAGATATCACTTAAAAAGTGTTATTCGTACTGAGGAGTAAACTAGGACACCCCCATAATTTTACCCTTTTACATTGGTTGATATTTTAGGTAGGCATATCACTTTAGGTGCACATGATTTGAGTGTCATTGCTCAGCACTTTCAAAGCGATTGGCCCTGTTCAAACCTCAGACATTAGTCAGATGTGCTCCTGACTGTTAAAGCTACAGTAAGCGTTTTAATTAAATTAATATAGGTGCATGAGGTCTTTCAAAAGAACAATGTAGCAGTATGGTAAGAGTTTTAAAATAATTCTCAAAGTAATTTATAATCAGAAGTGCATGAAAAATAGCCTACGAGAGGAGGGCATTTAAAGAATCTGCCCACACATCTTGTTCTGGCCGTCCAAGTATGCTAGCCCTGAAAGCAGGTCAGCAAGATGAAAAAAAGAAATCTCCAAAAGCCGTAGAATGTCATCACAGAGTATCCAGTTGGTATTTGTTTCTGTGGATGTTAAAGTTCTTCCCTGTCCAATCAGAAAGAGACAGAAGTTTACCAGAGAGAACATAGACAGCTACTTTGGTGCAGCTACTGATCATAGGTTAGTCTCCAATTCAGATGGATATCATTCCTGCTCATCACGCATTATGTGATCCCTGTTCAATAATTTTCCTGATGTCCAGCAGGTTGTTGAGTGATTGCGGCTGAATATGAAGGGACAAGAAAAATAATTAGCATCCCCTGGTCTGAAGACATGATCCACAGGGTGAAAAGGGTGAATTGACACCTACAAAATGGGATTAGGTTACTGACCCAAGAGAAGGAGATTGTCGTGTTCTTGGTGAAGTGTGGAGGAAGAAAAAAGTAGAAGATCATTGCAATACTTGACTGTCCAGCTGAGAAACGTTTTGCTTGAAAGGCATAGAAAAGAACTATACTTATCTGAAAGAGCTCAAAGTAGAATCAGTGCTTCTCCTCCTCTAAGAGAACCAGGTTTTGGGTTGTGTTAAGGGTAACTTCCGGAAAACTTAGGAGACCTCAGTATGGAGGTCACCAGGATTTCCTGGTGATGATCATTTATCATAGATTGCTTGGCAATTCCTCGGAGCCAAAGCAGATGAACAAAAGTTAACTTGGGAAAGGGAACTCTATGGCTCTCTGCTAACACCACCCAATCCTTAATGATCAGCCCACATTGGCAGAATAAGGTGTGAATTTAAATACAACCTTATTGTTTTCTGTTAAACAGCTCAAATTGGCAACATGTCCAGTTGGCGACCAACATTTCCAAAACGAGGTGCCTGGTAATCTTTTTGGAACCAGATCTATATACGGAAACTTTGGTGCTACTGATAAAACTATCCACAGCCGAAGTGCTGTAATTGGTTCTGTCTTGGCACAGTTCAGCAGGACATGTCTAATGTGTGTTAATGGCAGTAATTGTGGATGGTAAATTAACCAGACGCACCGTGGCTCTCCCCATGTGCATTCTCCTTAACCCTGACAGGCTGTTTCGGATAAGTGGTAAACACAGAGAGGTGGATGGGGCGATTGATGAAGTCTTTGTCTAGAAATCTAAAGTAAGACATTAATCACAAGTTATCACACGTTTGACTATAATTTTCAGCATTTTATTTTATTACAATCCATCCCAGAGATGTCACTGACATTGACCAAAAAAATCCCAAATTTCAAAAACATGGTTACACTCAAAAAAACGAATAAAGATGTTGGGAGTAAAAATGAAACGAACACCACAATTAACTATAAAGGCAAAATTAAAACAAAAAAACAAACAAGGCAAGTGGACTTTCTTTATTGTTTCCTAAAGACGTCTCACCATTCATCCAACATGCTTCTTCAGTTCTGAACATAGGTTAGAAGTATCAGGCTTGTATGTCGTGTTTGGAACAATCACTCTCATAGGGCCATTAAGGTCATGTTTCCATTCTGTTCTATTAGGGACCTTAACAGTCTATTTAGTGTGACTGGTCAGACTACAACTTCTGGTCCAGTTGCCTTTTATCTGAGCACTGAAAACCTACACCAATGTGTAATGGGAAATCTTGATGCCTTTATACAATTTTCAAACAATCATAGATGTTCTAGTTATAATTATAGACTGGTCAACCAACATTATTTTGCTGTATTTTAACAGGAAGTGATGAGATACGTTTCTGTTTTCTGGGTTTTATTGTGATAATACACATTTCCTGGGAATCACAGCAACAACAAAAACCAAGTAATATTACCCCCCCCCCCCCCCACCCCACACACACACACCCATCAACCCCACCTCTCTCACATCACACCCGCACCCCCGACCCCCACAAAAAAGAAAAAGATACAACTCCATCAATTACTACAGCAGGAATCACATTTACTCAGAGGTCAGTTAATGGGAAGTGGAGCTCAAAAGCCGATGTGCCTATAGGTTCATTGCTACAATGTAAGTTCATTTTGTTTTGGTATAATGGAGGATTCTTTGACTATTAAACTAAGCAAACCCTAAAATAGTTAATTAATGGCTAACAACACCACTCATCTTATTTAGTGAGTGCAACCCCAGACTGCAGTACAACAGGATAGTTCTACGTTGTTAGTATAAATCTGGTTAATTGTGTATTTTAATATTCAAAAATATCAACTCAGGGAGAGTTTTTAAAGGTGATTTTAGACAGACTGTTGGAGTTTCCCCGGTTTCTTGAGGCGGCAGTGTTGCTACTCTTTAGCGGCAGAGGGCAAGTCTGAGTCTGTGAAGATTATCGTCCATCTTCTCCGGCTGGCACTAGTCTCCTGCAGGAGAAAAGACATATAACCCAGATTTTATTTGGCAGCTTTGAGCCAAGCAATAAAAAATGGTAGGAATCAAATGGTGCACATCACAAGGAGAAAAACTTGTGTGTTTCTTTTTTTTTTATATATATATTTTCCTACATTTAGTTTTTTCACCTTTGTAGCTCATGCTCTAAATCTGATCGTGACGTTATTTTTCTTGTCAATAAAAGACGTCTGTTATGAGGACACTTTGTTTGTTGGTTTAAAACAGGGATTAATGGCAATAAGAAGATTGATAACATCCAGTCCCATAAAAAAAAACTATTTAGGTGAAGATTCTCTTTGTTTTTAGACACAATTAAAAGTTTCATATCAACAAGAAACCTGTCTGGAAAATAGGATGTAGGCCAAAATGACCTCAAAAAGCAACAGAGTATTGCCCAATGGAAAGTCTCCTTTCCATATTTCTGATTTCATTGGAATATATTCCTCTACCCGTAGTCAGAGGTCATCGAATCAAAATCTTTCAGTGGTCGTCTATGCGCTTCAGAACTTGAAGAGACCGATCTGTTTCACCCAGACTGTGGGCTGCATTGCATATCTTCCTATTGAGTTTAGACTCTTTGAATTCTTTAAAAAGCAGCTAAAGACATTTATATTCCAAGAAGCTTTTAGTAAACTCGAGCTTTCATGATTTGCATTAATGATTGCTGTATATTTTGTTGCTTCTTGTGAAATACTTTGTGACGTGCCGTATAAATAAACTATTACATTTATCACACCTGATGGCCATTGTTGCTGCCAAAGGTGGCACGACTGGTTATTAGATTTAGGGTGCCATTACTTTTTCACATAGTCAGCCAGGTTGGGTTGAAAAGCTTATTTTCCACTTAATCAAATCAAATAGTTTCCTTACAACAAAGTATATCAGTTGATTGCTTTACCTAATCACAGCTTTGTAGCATTAGTTTGGCTAATCTCCCATCTGGTTTCAACTAAAAATACACAGATGTAATCACGAGACAGTTTTTAACAAAGCCCTTAATGGCCAACATTTGCAGTCAGCCTCGTTAATCGCCGTAGAAGATGTTCAGAAAGGTTTCAAGCTCACAGATCAGTTTTTAGCTTTATTTTGCAGACGTCACACAGACTGGTTTGAAACCAGTTTCCGAGATCCAACAGGGAAACTTTGATCAAATATATAAAGTTTGGAGTATTCCTTCCACCCAAATTACCTTCTAAATGTTGGGGCTAAAGTCCAAATTCTTAGGTGCAGACCAAAAAAGAAACTATATATTATTCACATTTAACACACACATTTTTTTTTAACATGCACACAATTATACATGGTGTCAATATTTGGGTGAAAAATGAAGTGGGGGAAAATGGATATGCAATTCTGAAGATATAATTATCCAGGGTCTTAATAAAAACAGGGAATATTTCAGAGGGAGTGTAAGAGCAAACGGTGCCTTGTAGAAGTAGTGAACTTTTTTGTCATGTTATCCAGCCTGATACTTCAATTATTCTAACTTTCAACCTCAGCAAGACCTACTTTGACCTTGTTTGTCTTTTTGTCAATCTTATGATAACTTTTTACATAATTTCTTTCCTTTAAATGCATAATTTTAATATGCTATTATGCGTATCGCTTTGTTTGAGCTCTGGTCGCTTTAAATTGCTTTATACATACAGTTGGTGTGTTTTTTTTTTTTTTTTAAATCATTTATCATTTTCCCTCCACTTCACCACTTTGTCTTGGTCTATCCCTTAAATTCATTTTAAAAACCCATTAAAGTCTGTTTTTTTTTAAAGAGACAACAATGTCCCTTAAAAGGGCATATTTAAATAAAATTCATGAACACGCTGGCTTTAGAATAAAGCTGCTTTCCCTTGTTAGCTCCTTTATTAACCGAGGGCCCCCCTGCGGCGTTTCTTTGACAGGGTGAAGCAGTCTTGGTGTTTATGTATTGTGGTCTCTGTGTCCTGCTGACAAAGTCACAGCACAGACTGCTCCACATTGCTCACGCTCCTAAAACACACACACTTGATAACATAAAGTACAAATATAGTGCCTGACTCAACCCTCCCAGCCCACACACTCACACTCAAAGAGGCATCCAAACACACCCGGCTTGACCCAAAGAAAGGAAGAGTGGCCAACAGTGACCTCCTGTGGCGAACTGTGTGTATTACCAGGACCTGTGATAGCAGCCAGGAAAATGTAACCCAAGAAACGCCTCAATCACAGGGCATTGTGACATAAAAACACACACACACACACACACATATATATATATATATATATATATATATACACATATATATATATATATATATATATATATATATATATATATATATATATATATATATATATATATATATATATATATATATATATAGTCCAGTATTTGTCAACTTCCTTCAACCATCCTTCTGGATGTTAACATGCAGCTGTATTTATGTTGGAATATTATTTACTACTTTCTTTCACATGAACTGAATTTGCATCCTTCTCAATGAAGCCAATACCTGCTATATAAATTCACCTCTTTACTTCCTTTCGGTGTTTTGGTTATTATTTGCATTAATCTCTTTTTTTTTTTTTTTGGACACTTGTCTGCACTGTGCAACACTGAAACACAACCGAATTGGAGGATGCAGTTTTCTTGCTTGGATGTAAGTTGTACATTTCTTAAGGAAAAATATGAGGTACACAAACTGTTGCTTTGCAGGGCTTTAAAATGTGCTAGCATTTTCGATGCTACACCGTTGTTTAGTGGCTTTTATTTTACTTTATTTAACATACAACCCTTTTCTCGTTTACTTTTATTTATATTCAAGTGATCATTCTTTTCTTTTCTTTGATCCATCTTGAATGTGTTATTCATAAATGTGCTTTTACAAAACAACATATAGGAATACTTTTTTGCTAGGAATGTTTACTCCTCAGTGTTGTAATATTATATAATCCATTGTTTCTTGGGTTATTTCAGTGTCGCCCCAATAAAATGGAAACAATGTATTTGATTTTGCTTTTTTTAACATACATCTATATTCCAAATTATTTTTATTTTATTTATTTTATTTTATTTCTATGTAACTTAATCATATTTTTGTGTATTTTACTGTATTGTTTTGCTGTTTTGCTTATCATATTTTTATTTATCTACAGCCACAAACAGGTCAACACTTATAATATAAGTGTATCAAAAACAAATTTACTTTGTAAAACTTTCATTCCTTTTCCAATAATTTTTTTTAAGAAAAAGTCATTATTTTGATTACATTTTCACTTTAACTTTTTTCTTCTTTTGGCAACAACAGCTTTGATCAATACTATCTAAAAAATAGACAATAACTATTATAGATTTGGCTTTAAACAACATTTCGCTTTTTTTCTTTTCACACATTCATCAACACCAAATCATTTACTGTTATTTTGAATATATATATTTTTTCAAAGACAGAAACCTACATGTTATTCCTTGGTGACCCATCGTAGTTCACTCTTTTTGTTTTGTAGCTCTGATAGGTTGACGGTTGGGCCCGGTAACTTCACTGCTCCTGGCAAATTTTTCCTCTCCTCCGGTGTCACGGGGCGCATTGGTAGTTCTGGCGGTTGACCCTGGAGCAAAACAGCAAGAAGAACATGTCAGAAACATTTTAATATAATCCAAAACATTCGATTATGAATACCACAATGTTACATACATCCTGTCAGGCATGTGCGCAGACATTTTTGGGGGCAGGTGCTCAGGCCAATCAAAGGGCACCCTTCGAAAAATTGTTGCCGATGGGTTAAATACAGCAGGATGTATTTTCCATGGATATTCATTAACACGATAAATCCAGGGCTAAACAAATAGGGTAACTAAAACGATTAATTTGAATAGGTAAATAAATAGAAGGACAAAAAATTAGACAGTAACCAAACAATATATGAAATATTCATCCAAAAAACGGAACATGTTAAAACAAGACTCTGTTCTGACTACATGAAAAAAAGAAACCGCAAAAAGTTTACTTTTCTCATCCAGGGCAAAAGGAAACGTGCTTGAGCACCACTAGGAGTCTATCTGTGCATCCCGTTCAATTCAGATGACAAACAAACCCTGTTGGGGTTAAAATGATAAAACATCTGCAACATCCTGCTTGCTTGTGTGTACACCCTTAACTCATTCCTTGTTGAAGCACCTTTTGACTTGACTTCAACATTCAGTCTTCTTTGGTCAGAGGATTTCCTCCACATCTTGAATTGACTAGATTAACTATGAAAACCACCAAGATGAAACCTTCTGAAAAACGTCTAATTATCCCTTTAAAAAACAGGAATGTTTCTCTGTTACATGTCCAACATAGTTAGTTTCAATATTTCATTATTCTATTCCATGTCCAACGGACAGATGGACAGACATGCATCAAAAGTACCATGGATGGATGGATGAATCAAAAGACAAATGGATGGATGGATGGATGGATGGATGGATGGATGGATGGATGGATGGATGGATGGATGGATGGATGGATGGATGGATGGATGGAAAGACAAACAGATGGATGGCTGGATGGATGGACAGATGGATGGATGGATAAATGATGGATGGAAAGATGAAAAGAAACGGATGGATGGATGGATGGATGGATGGATGGATGGATGGATGGATGGGTAAATGATGGATGGAAGGATGGATGGAAAGACAAACAGATGGATGGCTGGATGGATGGACAGATGGATGGATGGATAAATGATGGATGGAAAGATGAAAAGAAACGGATGGATGGATGGATGGATGGATGGATGGAAAGACAAATGGATGGATGGAAAGACAAACAAATAGATGAACGGACGGATGGATGGATGGATGAAAAGACAAATGAATGGGTGAAGAGACAAATGGACGGATGGCTAGATGGATGAAATGACGGATGAATGGATGGATGGATAAATGATGGATGGAAAGACAAATGGCTGGATGGATGGATGGATGGATGGATGGATGGATGGATGGATGGATGGATGGAAGGATGGATGGACAGATGGATGGATGGAAAGACAAATGGGTGGAAGGCTGGATGGATGGATGAATAAATGACGGATGGATGGATGGATGGATGAAATGATGGATGGATGAAATGACGGATGGATGAATGGATTGATGGACAGATGGATGGATAGATGGATGGATGAAATGACAGATGGATGGATGGATGAATAAATGACGGATGGATGGATGGATGAAATGACGGATGGATCGATAGATGGATGGATGAAATGATGGATGGATGAAATGACGGATGGATGAATGGATAGATGGATGCATGAAATGATGGATGGATGAATAAATGACGGATCTATGGATGGATGAAATGACGGATGGATGAATGGATTGATGGACAGATGGATGGATAGATGGATGGATGAAATGATGGATGGATGGTTTTTCCCATACTCTATTTTCTTTTCCAGCCTGCAGAAACCCTGCAAACATCTGAAGGTGCTGAGCGAGGAGACTGGAGACCCAGCAGGGATTCTGAGAAGTTTGCCTTCACTTCCTGCCTTGTTTGCTCTCCACGCCTCCCGATGTACGCCTCTGGTGTGCAGTTTACGAAGTGACTCAGTTTCATTTGATTAGGGAAATACGCGGCCTAAGTCATCACTCTGCAAACAGCATCATTCAGCCCACATTTGGAGGTGTTCAGACCTGCTTTATGACTCTATGATGCGCTCCGCCAGCTCATCTCAATCCAATTACTGCACCTCCCTAGAATCAAGCTGTGGGCGTCATCGAGATAAGACAGGCAGATTTCATTTAAAGCCAGAAACACTGAGCCCTGAGGAGCGTTGCTGCCAATCACTTGTCAAAAGTCTCACCTCTTCTGTGTCAACTGTCTCCTCTCTCCTCTTGACAGGAAGCCCCGCCCCTGGACGCAGAGCCCCCATCGGGATGTTCAAATTAGCCTGGTGGGAAGAGAGAACGCTCGGATGAATGAAGCTCAATGTCTCTGTTTTGCGCTTGCCCTTTCCTCAAAAGCCTTCGTTTTTAATATTGACCACTGCTTCCTGATGTTCAGCGGTCCCTAAAACCGACCTGTGTGTTTATGAAAATTAGGAGAGAGAGAGAGAAATAGAACGCTGCCTTCTAACTCCGTGTTCAGCTGCCGACTGTCTGTTGGGGATGGTGTGTTTGAATTGTGTTTGTATATAGGCTCACACTGTACAGCTGTACAAAGTCGGAGTAGTGTTTGTTATTGATATCAGTAGATGCTCCATAAAATAAATTAGATATTTTAAAGGTTTTAAGACTGGAAACTGTCTGAAAGGAGGTAAAAAATGTCCTTCTGCAGCATGTTTGCTGACGTTTGTATTATTGTAACGTTGCTTCGGCTGAAACTGTTCGCTGTCTTTATGCTTAAAGTGCTTTCGGCAAAAACATCACTTGACTAATTCATCAGTGCTACCAAAGATTAAAGGAATAGTTCATCCAAAGTAAAGCCATCAATTGCTGAAAAGTGTCAGCCTCCTCCACATTATGAAGGTTTATTGGTTTATTACAGCTGACGGTGTTTGGAAGCAGCAGATTTATTTAAAAAGTAATGAGTCATTGATCTCCTTTATATATAGTGGACAAGAAACCCTGAGCTTTTGGATGAGAATAGAACTTTTTTCACATTTTAGTACTTTACACCCACAAATGTCTTTTTTGACCTGTGATAGAACCGCAACGTAGTGCAGCGTTATGAAGTTAAAGAAAAAACTGGGTTTTCACATTTTCTTTAGATATACAAATCTGAATTTGTGTTCAATTCCCTTTTTATCTGATCCCCCTGAATAAAATCCTATCCAATCAGTTGAGAATTGTTGACATCCACAACCCACAGCTCAACTTTTAAAGAAAAGTGGCAAGAATAAAAGGCAAAGCTGTGTGGAGGTGGCAGCATCATGCTTCAATATCAGCGACAGGAAGTCAAACAATAGCCAATTAACCAAACAGCCATGTTTTAGACAATGGGAGGAAGATGGAGTACCCAGAGGGAAACCATGCGCTCACAGGGAGAGCATGCAAACTCCATGTAGAAAGACGCCAGGCTGGGATTTGACCCCACAACCTCCTTACTGTAAGGCAGCAGCTCTACCAACTGTGCCTCCATGCAGTGTGAAAAATGCTGTCTGAAAACTAAAAAAGGAAGTGATTCCTGAAAGACAACATGTGTCTCCATAAATCTGTGGTGTCTTGCCTCATATCCCTACCAACTCTGAGCAGTTTATCCCCTTCAGAAAGAGAATCCCTGCAGCATGATCCTGCCACCGCCATGTTTCACTGTGGGTGTGTTCAGGGTGATGTGCAGTGCTAGTTTCCCTCCACATATAACTTTACTCCTAAGCCAAGAATTTGTTATCACCTGGCTAGAATGCTGTGTGTTTGCTGTTTCTCCAACATGGCTTGAGACAAACTGACGTGATGGTAGCTGTAAGATTGCTCTTACAATCTTACAGCTACCATCTTACAATGAGGTGTACCCCAACCCTTGACAACAAAGTCTTTGTTGATGGTGGTGATAGTGAAGCTCGCAGCGTTAACAGAGCCATTTCTTCCAGGACTTTTAATGACTTTCTTTCACAAAAAGTGACAGATTTCCCCACCTGTCCTCTAGACCTCTGCAGTTCCTCCAGAGACACTACGGATCTTTTTCAGGGGTATCAGAGAAAAAGAGGCAGAATTTTATAATGTTAAACGGTAAGATATTTCGGTAGGTTGGGACTTGAGGGAGGATTTACTGTGTTAAAAAGAATAAACATGTCTTTACCTCGTGTTACAGCCTACGTAAGACTTTTATTTGGCAGTTCCTTTTTTTGTTTGTTCCATTTGCTGTCTCCAGCTTTGCTTAGGTCTCCTTTTCTAGTTTTATTTTTGATGACTTCATTCATTTTAGTCAGACAATATTCAGAATGAACTTGAAGTTTGCCACTTAAAAGTATAAAAGTAATGATGTGTACATCATTCAATATAGACGAAATCCTGCATTCTATTTTGACAACCAAGCTAGCGCTAATTTTAGTCTGTAATTTATGGAAGGTTTAAAGAGTTTTTTTTTTTTTTTTTTTTATGTTTTACCACTCTAATATTCATAAGGTAAAGTTGAATAGCTGTTCTGAAACTGACCATGAAGCTCCATAGCATCCAAAGGCTAATGTTAGCATTAGATTTTTTTCTTTTCTTTTTGTCTGTAATTTATGGAAGGAGTTATTTTTTTATTTTGAATAACTCTAATATTTATAAGGTCAAGCTGAACAGCTGTTCTGAGACTGACCATGAAGCTTCATAGCATCCAAACGCTAATGTTAGCATTAGCATGGTTAACATTAACCTTTAGATACCTTCAAAAGTTATTTGGATTACATACATTAGAAATAGGTTTCACTCTCAGCAGTTTTTGATCATAAATGAGTCTGATAGGTTTTAGGTTACTTTTGTGAACTGTTTTGTTAATTTTAGCAACAGGTTTGTGCCTTTTATTTTTGTAGTGGTCAATATAACCTTATCTTCTGAAACCGAAACATGAAACAGCCATAGCCTATAGGTTTTAAGACACTTTTATTGTTTAAAAAAACTGTTCTGATTGTAAAAAAAAAAAATATTTTAATTATTTTTATTGTTTATAGAAGCAGTGCCATTTATGTGAGTGCATGTGATCCTTTTGTCAATCCAAGACACCTACTTTATATCCATAATCCAACACCCCAGTTTTGAGTTTCTTTCTAAGATTAACATTTTGTCTTGGACCATAATGACAAATTAATCCACAACACAAACAGAATTCACTTTTGTCTTTATCCCGTGCATTTTTGTAGCCTTGCTTAGTCTCAAATTATGGGCTTAAATCCTTGTGTTGAGTTTAGCTGGAATAAAGCCAGTATAGGAATGAAATGTAACAGCTATAATTAGTTCCCAGTCTGTTAGCAAGTTGTTTTTAGGGTTGTGATTACGTAGAATTAGGTAAGGAATCAGATAATGTGCCCATATGGTATTCTTTGGAAAAATTTTAAAATAGAATTGATTATTTGTCAAAAATAATTTTAATATGCAAAGCCACAGACATGGCAAAAATGTTTACAGACGTTGTTTGTTTGTTTTTCATTTATTTTATATGAGGTAAAGTTGCTGTTCTAAGACTGACCTATGAAGCTCCTGTTTGTACTGTATTTGTTTGTAAAACCTTATGTACTGATGTCTATCCCATGGTTAGAGATTAAAACGAGCACAAGAAGCGTGTTAGTGAACAAAACTTACAGTATTTGACATTTCAAGCCACCGCAGCAGCTCTGCATATGTTTGCCTCGCTAAGAAGTTTGCACAAAATAGCCTTGATATTGTAAATGCACTGTCTGAACCTTGTATCTGCCTTCACTAATAAATACTTTCATGTGGAAAAGACTCATTCCTCGTTTCTTCACCTAGTTTGAGCTACTTTAAGTTGCAGTGGCCCATGTTTTCACACACAGAGGCGAAAAATCATTTACCTGTAAGGCCTTCACGTTGGTCGAAGGTTTGGACATAATCCCCCCCTCGGTGTGTCCGCTGACCTGCAGGAGGCAAATTGCACACATTCAGCTGCGTGTTTGAAGGCGTATGGATATTGGCTGCAGTGGGACAGCAGTTTTTGAGGGACAGGATACCATTACAGTTGCTTAGCGACTCTTACAGAGAAAAGCGGGTTGAGGAACTGTTCTCTGAATCTTTCATGAGAAGCAGATAGAGATGCTGTCAAAACAAAAGAGAAGCGGCTTCACCTTTGGATGCACCTTTTGGATTGTGCTGCAATAAGCGGTGAATGGTGCAGAACATTAGTCAAATTCTTAAAAATCAATCGGAACTAAAATCAAACCAAATGAAAAAAAAACTGTTTGTGGAAAAATGTATACCATGTTATATTACTACTGTTTTCATGTTAAAAAATAAATGCTTACCTCCCCAACATTGCTTTAAACTAGTTAGATGACATGTAACCTTTTTCCCTCATCTATTTTTGGCAATGGAAAAACAGCTGAAACAAGATATTTACATACACTGTATAAAAAAACAGGCACACTTTTGGGTTGCTTTTATGTCTCTCTGTTGCTTCTATTAGTTCATTCCTTATTGCCTGTATTCTGTTCACTATATATTCTAGTTTTTCTCTGAGACCTCTGTTTGTTCTCCCCTTGGTTAAGTGTTTCCTTTGTGTCTTAGTTAAACTCATCTGTGCTAATTATTCTCCTTCCCTCAGCCTCACTGCTTACATTCCGCCTCAGCTGCTCCTCATCATCCACTGATTATCTTACCGGCATTTCTTCTTACTCCCCTCAGTATTTAAGTTCACTGTTGGCTATTGTTCCCTGCTGGATCCTCCCGTTACTACTTGTCACCCTTCAGTTACCTGTTTGTTCCTCTGCTGCTCCTGTTTATCTGACCACGCTCCATGTCCTTTTCTCCTTGGTAAGTTTGACATTTTATTATCATAACGTCAGAATGCTCATCCCAAAATCTTATCTTCACTTTTGTCCTTCACGTAACTCACACTGCACACAATTGACGGTATAGTCAAGGTCACTGTTCATTTGGAAGACCCACTTGTTCCCAAGTTTTAACTCCCTGGCCAATGTCTTGAGATGTTGCTTCAGCAATCCCACATAATGTTCTTTCCTCATAAAGTTATTTTGTGAAGTACACCAGTCCTTGAGTTTTAAATGTCCACAATTCTCTTCCTGGTTTCTAAACCAATCTTATTTAGTTTTACATGGTGTTACAACATTAGGTAGTGGTTCAAGCTGTTGCCTTGAATTACACCCACATGTGTAACTCCATTTAATTTGAATGTTGTAATAATAATAATAATAATAATAATAATAATAATAATAATAATAATAATAATAATAATAATAATAATAATAGGCATGTTAACTAGTGAATCTGGAGAAAGTTAAAACAAAAATTCTCTAAATATAAATTTTCTTCATATATTCTTGCGTTTAACATATATAAATAATTGTGCTAGTCCTGACCAAGTGAAAATAGGACATTTTTGATCTTTTTCATCTTAACGTGGTAAGAAACAGATCAATGTGTGTTTTTGTGGGCTATTTGTAAATATATGGCTTTAGCCGAATGTTTTACTAACAACACTATGCATAAGAAATCATTGTTTTTGGATCATATGCACGTGTACAACAATTTGCAAATATTTCTGTTCTCTGACTCCTGATGATGTCAGATTCTCCTTTAACCGGGAAGAGAATTGTGGACATTTAATACTCAAGGAAGGACTGGTGTCATCTCAACATCTCAAGACATCGGCCAGGAGGTCAAAGCTTGGATCTTGAGTCTACCCTCAAATTAGATATAAAGTGTTGTTGTCATAGTTTGGGTTTTGTTTTGGTTTAGTTTTGAACTTCTCTTTATTTAACCTGTTCACAAGCCTCTACCCAATCAGTTCAGTCCACCTCTCAACCATCACCCAATCGGTTTGCCTGTCACCAGTCACTAACCAGTCAGGTCTGTTCCACTTTCAGTCACCACCCATCCTTAGATCATTTACACCTGTTGCCAGTAATTAGTTTTCAATGCCGGTCACCTGTTCCCTCCTCTATTTATACCTGCCTCAATCCACTGTTCAGGGCCAGATTATTTCGAGCCATTTGGTGAGTCGAGTCCAGCGTTCTCTGTCTCTTTGCCTACCTGTGATCTGACCCGATTTTTGCCTCCGGATTTTCTGAACCAGCCTGTTCCCTGTATTACCTGTTTACCTGCCTGATCTGACTGCCTGCCTGTTTTGCCTGCATTCTGAAGTTTTGATAATAGCAGTTTATGGTTTCAACCCGCTTCTTTGAAAGCTTAATCAGTCATCTTTTAAAAAATTGTTGACTTGGTCATGATCTGTTTTTTGACATGTGTCAAGCATTTATTCACAGAATCAATGTGAATGTCTCGCTTGATTATTCAATACAGGTATTGCTTAACTTACCCTAATACTGGTAATTAATAAGATGAGATAAGAAATTCCTTTGTTGTTCCACAAATTGAACATTCGGGTGTGACAGTGACGACAAATTAGTTACACATGATTAGTAGTAATGAAAAAAGAAGAAAACAGCACAAGCTAGTCTAATCCAAAGAAATGGCAAGAGTATAAAGTAAAACCAGAGTAAATATTGCACAATTATTGATAACATAACTTGGTCAGGTAAAAACAAGATGAATCTCTTAAAAATGACAGTATCAATATTTAAATTGTGTATCGATGTAATTGGATCGTTAATCATTTAATTGGTGTATCGATCTGGATCGACATATTTTTACACCCCTATTAGGTACATCTTCCTAGACTCTCTTTTGCCTGTCTTAAATGTCTTAAACCTCCACAGCATAGATTCAGCAAAGTGTTGGAAACGTTCCTCAGAGATCTCGGTCCTCATTTACATGAAAGCATGACACAAAAGCAGCTGATGTGTTAGATGCACACCCATGATGCAAATCTTTTATTCCATCAGCTCACTAAGAAGCTCTATTAAATCGAAATTGTTATCTGACTGTGGAGGCCGTTGGAGTACAGTGGACTCATTATTATATTCAAGAAACTAACTTGGGACACTAACTTGGGAAGATCTGATCTTTGTGACGTTGTGCATTATCACTGATTACGATATCATCTTTAGATTAGCCCACAGCTAGTTCCCCAGAAGCAGCTCTCTTTACTCGTGGCCTCAGTTAACCTCTCATGATACATCGTCGTAAAACATCACGTGTTCTATTTGGCCAGGAGTCTATTTTTGCTAATTTTAGTTGTAGTGAACAAGGGTTATGTTTGGCTCCAGGAGCATAAAAAAATAAAAGTGAAGTGCAAAGGCACATGAAATCTTGACCAGCTTTTCAAGCTGCCAGATGAGGCTTATGTGGCTCCAGCAATCCTGCCTGATGTCAAACGTTGATTTTGATCTAGCAGAAATATGTAAACTGAGCAAAGCACTTAATTAATAATCTGGTAGGGACATTGAGTAATGGCTCTGTAGGTTTGGTGTTTAGGTGAGTTTCAAAGTCAGACATTAGACAAGAATAATAAACAGGAAAATTGCAAAATGTTCCTGTGAGTAGAATGGGTTGAAGCTGCCTTATGAAGTAAAAATCAACTGCTGCTGCTTTAGCTTTGCAGCACGGTAACAATTTGTGTAAAGCTCCTTTTTCACCTCACTGTATTTCTCTTTAAACAAAGTGCTAGCTAGATGATTTGTTTAAATCAGGCTTTTGCTTTCAACAAAGTGCAGTCGGCAAGGACTGACAACCAATCCATTCAGGGGCACAAAAGCACCTTTTTCGAGACAAATTTAGCTCTCATATGATTTGAAATAAGTTCCTCTTGTTAGAAAAAAAAATAAAAATGAAACAAAAAAACAAACAAAAGTGAATCATCCCACTTGTTAAATAATGAATAAACTGATTGCCCGCGTTTTATGGAGGCTGAGTTCACTGACAAAGCTCAGACCTGGTTACTAGCAGCCCTGCAAAATAAATAAATCACTTAAATAAAACCTGTCTGACAACATGCAGTAGGCAGTAAGATCTAATAAAAGCAGCACCTCATGCCCCAATCTAAAGAAGTTCAAGAATGAGAAACACAAAACGGGTTGCAAAGCCAATTCTAAGGCTTCTGAACTACCATAAACCCGCTAGGGAGATCAATTAAATCTTTCTTCAGCTTTGAGTTTATTTATTTTAAATAAAAAAAATGTTGTACAACTCTCAGCTAAATACAGAAGAAAGAAGGAGCTCTTTTGTAAACCTTACAGTTTTCTTTCAACAACACAATAATATTAATAATAATATTTAAACAAGCTTGAAAACAGCCTGTGCGTATTTTTTTAATGTGTTCCACTAAGTGATTGAGTTACCGAAATCAATTTACTTTTCAGAAATATTGAAACTGTATTTCTGCCACTCTAAAAGCATAAATGTCACAGACATTGGTTGATAAAACTTCATTGATACCCCAAAAGGGGAAGTTAATTTTTCCCATCATAATACACAATAATAATAATTATGCTAAAAACAGTAGAAAATTTTAAAAACACACACACAGAACACTAATAAAATAAATAAATCTGTGGTTATTCAAGACGCAATGTTCTGGAGGATACATATACATTATAAAACCTGACAGCCTCAGGCAGAAAAGAGGAGTTATAGCACTCCCTAACAGATTTCATATTTTATTATTTTCCTTAATTCCTTCCTTTAATTGTGAGTCAGTATTAAGGTTTTTCATTGCCTACCCAATATCTTCTTTACAGATCATCACTCTCTAGAAGTACTTCCTGATCATAGAGATCCCCTTGGCCTCTATATCTAATCTGCTTGTAGCTCAGAGGAGCAGAGAAGTTCGCCTCCTCTGGTTTCCAGGGAGCTGTTTGACAACAACACAGGAAAAAAGCACTCCTCGACTCCTCCCCGAAATATGCACCAGCCTGTGGGATGTTACGTGATGAGTAGCAGCTGCATCCTAATAATGTCCCTCTTTTACTTTCTCTGCACAGGTGGAACAAATTTTTTGTCAAACCAGTTGTGCACAAACAGGATCTTGTGTCAGGAATACATGATAAAGGGCGTGTGCATGCGTGTTATTATTGTACATCTGAATATTGTGATGGGAAACTTAACTGCAGCTATGATGTAAAATGTTCTAATCAACGAGAAACATGATGAAATTAATAAGAAACTCTGTAGCAGCATCTGTCCAGCCGCCATAAGTGATGCCAGGTGAAGCTGTATTAGATTACTGCCAATTAGCGTGTTGCAAGTACAGAAGAGCATTAAACTTTTAGTTTGTTAAAAGATAAATACACAATTGTTTATTCACTTTTCATTCAGGTCTTAATGAGATTCACAAGACAAACAGGTTATTTTTACACATATTTTCATTAACTATACACAAGTGTCTAGCCTGACAGTAAATACAATGTCCCAAAGGGTATTTCACGGTAAAGACTTTCCCAGAAAGGTGTCCAAAATTTTAATGACTCATCTCAGTCATGGAAAGTTGATCAAATTTGCATCCAGCAAAACCCTTTTAGAATTTGGAGTTACAGCAGAACTGATGCAAAACGGACGGAGGAGTTTACACAACTGCATGGAACTGAGCAATCGTCTCAAAATGAATTTTAAGTAGAAATAAAAAGACTAAAAACTAAACAAAGATCCGATTTAGCCTTACAAAACCTTGCACGCTAATTAGTAAAAAGATTAAAAAGAAAATAAGTTTTGATTCTAAAGCTACCCTGCCAGGGGGCTTTTATCGGGTCCATGCGAACAATTCCTTGTTAACGCAAATATAACATCAGCCAATCACAGAGCAGCTTAATCAAAGCATTTGGGCAGCTACTCGTGATGAAGCTGAGGCTTGAAACAAGCCTCTGAATCGGGTAGAGAAGAGGAGTTAAGTGAATTTGAATATGGCATGGTTGTTGGCGCCAGAGGGGCTAGCCTGAGAATTTGAGAAACAAAGAGATGCACAACCTTCTCTTAGTTTCACATGAAATGGTCTAACAGAGAGGAAATATTAGCTGCATTTGTGTGGTCAGAAACCAGTTCTTTGTGCCAGAGGTGTGAGGAGATAGGACCAGACAGGCAACGTTAGCAAAAATAACCACTCGTTAAGTGGGTATGCAGAATGCGATCTCTTCAGTGGCCTCCGGCTGGCGGATCTTTATCCACTAGAGCACTTTTGAGATGTGCCAGACTGGCATCATAGATTTGAAACTGACAAATCTGCAAGAACTGAGAAATACCATCATGTCAATATGGGCCTAAATGTCTGAGGAATGTTTCTGACACCTTGTTGAATCCATGCCCTGAAGAAGTAAAGGCACTTCTGAAGGCAGAAGGGAGTCCAACACGTCAATAGCAAATTGTTGGTCATGTTAAGCCTTGTTCACACGTAGCCGGGTCTTTTTTTAAAAACAAATATGCACCGCCCACATTGTTTTTAAAAATAATATTCTACACATGGGATCGTTTTCAGAAATCTTTTCATACACACAATCCTGTATAAATTCATCACCGATTATTGTTCTAAACATGCCAAACGCACATGGGATAGTTTGCCACTAAGGTGAAACCTGTGTCAGCCAATCGTAATCCTTCAAAACAATGGCGAAGTTGAACGACTTTGTGTAAAACAGCTGACCTCCAAGTGCTCTTTCTCTTTTGTAACAAAAAAAACAAGCAAAATGCATCTGAACCAACTGTAATGTTTATAACGTTGCATATATGCTTTTACTTTGAGGTCTCGATGCTAAGATGAAGACAGGAAATGCTGTTGCCGGGGGAATAAACAGTCACAGATGCCGTTGATTTCGTAGCAGTGAATTTGTCTAGTTTAACATTAATTAGGCGCATTTTGTAAACAGCCAATCAAAACACCAGCGTAAAAACCAGCACCTCTCTAATACCTCTCGTTTCCTCCATGGTATGGCCAAGTCTATAACAATGTTATTTCAGCGCCGCAGTGTTTGTCACAGACTGTGATGCACAAGACACTAAAACTCTTTTTTGCCAGGTACACACGCAAAAACACAAACAGAAATTACCGTTTTTAGTGATGTAAAACAGAGTCTTCGTGTGGATGAAAGACCAAAACGCATAAAAACGATTAGTATTCGTTTTCCCTTATATCCGGTTACATGTGGACTAGGCCTTAGCTTATGCCACATCTTCGTTTTACCCAGAAGTCAGAAGTTTCCAGATGCAAACAAAACAAGCAGTCTGCAGCCAGAATTGCACCTAGAAAAGCACTTTGTGTCATTCATAACTCATTCAACCAGTGGCACACAGAGGTACTGCACAGCACTACTAGCTTGCAATGGTGAAAGCGCCACAATTTAAAAAATCCTACAGATTCTCTGACTTGCAATGAAGCACTGGTAGGTTTTGGCATCATTTCCAGATCCAAGCTCTGACTTCCAGCACAAACTTAATGCATAAACATTCCCCACCAGTCAGCATTTTAGCTTTGCAGCTATCCTACAGAATGTGGATGCGCATCAATTGTCCAATTTAATTTTAAAAAAGAAAACATTTATCAGTTTTTTTATGTTTGTTCAGAAGATTTTTTACACTTCGTGAGCACACCAAAATGATCAAATCAGGGTTAAAATAGAGTGAATAATGATACTAAATTCATTCCTTTTTTACTAAGTTTTATCTGACTTTAGTCATGATCTAAAAGTTTTCTGCTCATCACAAACAGTACGCTGACATAAAACCGGTAGCAGCTTTAACTCACCACCTGATGAAGTAACACGGTGCCGTCTGACGCTTGAACGCACTCCTTCTGTGTGGCTACTTTCCCTTCACAGCCTCTCAGCTTTCCATCTGCTTTCTTTTTCTCTTTAGCCTCTCCTGTCTGCCCTTTCTCTTTCGCCGACGCTGCCTCGTTTGTGGCAGAAGGATTCCTCTCATATCTGGGATTTGTTCTCACTATAAATAGACGAGTGATACACAGAAGGGACCTGCTTTCTATCCACACTCACTCCCTCACTCACATGGACACACACGCAGAGGCGGATGGAAACGCAGCCAAACAGCTGCACCAAACGCCATAAAACTGTGTTTAACAACTCTGGTAATGGTTGAACTCGTCAGTTTATTTGTAATCACAGGTAGAAGGCCATATCTGGACATGTCTTCTGAAATTTTATTCACTTTTAAGTGACATTCTGTTGTTCATGTTGCACTTTTTATAAAAGGCTGCTATTAATTGCTTTGCGACCTCAAATTTAAATAGAAACCAAACGTTCTGAGGAATAAGCCCAAGACTATAAATATCCTCCTTATACGATATCCATTAAGGACTAAGATGACATCCATAAAAAGACGCTTCTTTTAATCTCATTGGCTAAAAAGGCTGTGGCCTAATTCTGCTCAGACACCCGGACAGGCAAATAGGAGCCGCTTGATGTTTTCAAGTTAAAATTTTACATTGAAGCACAACCACAGAAGTGATCTGGTAGAGCTAAACGTGTGTGATCTTGTGTGTCTGCGTGTGTGTGTGTGTGTGTGTGTGTGTGTGTGTGTGTGTATGTGTGCTATCTTACCTCCAATTGTGCCTGGCTGCTCTGGCCTGCCTCGGGCTCTCTCTGAGGTCCTCTTCAGCTACCTGACCTGTTTCCGCTCGTCCTGATTGGCTCGGCGAGACACGGGACTCCTCCAAGTGTGGAACCCGACCCAGCATCAGACAAGTTAAATGAGTGTTCAGCCTGCCTGAAAGTGTGTGTGTGTGTCGCTGTGTGAATTTCACCTACCCTTTTCCAGGCTTTGTCAGAATCTATCCACGTTCATCACGTCGAGCCACTGGGATCCTTTAGGGTCAGCGCTGCCTGGCAGATGGAGCTGCTGGGTGTTCAGGTAGTAAAATGACGAGCCCTAAACGGCGGCCTTGTTATATATTCCAAACCATGCAAATACGGCCCACATGCTGTTCTCACCTGTTGGCGAGGAGAGGCTGGTATTTTCCAGATAAACAACCTCACCGCAGAGTGCGTTAAACTGCAATTAATGGAAAATGCAGACAGCAGGGATGCTGTCTACCAGATTGCCAGGTCATGACAGGGTACAGCACCCTCCACGTCTATTGGCACCCACTGGTGTAAAATGCATGTAAACATAGTCATTTTTGTAATTGATTTTTTTAAGTTTTTATTAGTCAACAATGAGTATATCTATTCCTGTGGTATATATACAGTACAATACAGTTTTTTTTATCTGTATGATCTATGTATCATACAGATAAAAGCCAAAGCATCTCCGACTCTTTGATTAGGTTATTCCATAATCTTATATATTTATTGAGTTATTCAGAGGTGGACTTGCTTATGTGCTCACTGTCTTGAACACAGAATTCATGATTCCAGTTATTAAGGCAATTTGTCGGGCTGTGAAGCAGCGGGAGAACCCCGGACCATCATACTGACACAGCATGTTTCAACACAGAGACAGACAGGACAAACAACCATTCACATGCACACTCACACCTAAGGACAATTTAGAGAAGCCAATTAATCTAACAGTTTTTGGACTGTGGGAGGAAGCTGGAGTACCCCGAGAGAACCCACACATGCACAGGGAGAACATGCAAACTCCATGCAGAAAGGCCCAGGGTTGGATTTGAACCCAGAACCTTCTTGTTGCAAGGCAACAGTGCTACCCACTGCACCACCATGGATGTTTTCATCCGTTAAATCATAATTAAGCTCGGGACTGTGTGAATTTCTCAGGGTTACATTATGCTTCAGCTGAAGGATGAATTTAGTTTAAAACCATCTTTAGTGGAGTTCATACTGACATTAGTGCTACTGGCTAGTTGCTAGCTCAGGTTAGCTCAGCACCTGCAAGGCTGGTCGCTTATCTTTTCATGCTAATGAGAATTTGTCGTAAAACCAAGGGCTTTGAGATACTAATGATAAGTCTGAGAATGATTGTAACCAAAGAAAACCTGATGACTAGTCAGTGAAGGTGTGGTGCACTGTTGCCAACTCCTCCGCAAAGAAAGTCGCTATTGGCTGTCCCAAAAGTGGCTAGAAGTCGGAAAGTGACATCATCGTCTAATATTCCTATTTGTTCATGTACTTGTGAGCCCTGCTTTAGGGGAAAAAAAGCTTTTTCACAAAAAAAGTGATTTAGTGAACACTAAATATGGTGTACGCTACAAATGAACTTTATGATATAATTTATAAATTTTAAAACAGTGCCTGAATCCACACTACATAAAACCAAAATGACAGTTATCAGTGACACAGACAGTGAGTGATAAATGGCTTAATATAGCACCAGAGTCACTAAGTTGGCAACAATGGTGTTGTGCTAAAAGCGGCTTAGCACACCATGCTAACCTAGAAATGGAAATGTTAGCCTGCACGTTCTATCAGAGGGCCTGAAATGACAGAGAGTTTTAGTTTTCCTTGCAAGTCAGAACTTGCATTGTTGGACTTAATTCCTCTCATGCAAGTTTTGATTGGTGTCACACCCAATTTAATAATTAAGTAAGTATTTAGCTGATAACTGTGCTTTGTTCCTAGGCTGATATTAGCAAAAGAAATAATGTATTTTTCAGCATTTTATACAAATGAAACAGTGTAGCAACACCTTCAATCCTAAAGGTTGTACAAAATTTTTGTGTGTGACTGATAAATGAGATTGAAAAACTCTTAACAAACCATTGTCTTGCTCCCTTGCAGTTATCGTATGTGAAGCAATGTAAGGTCAGGGTTAAGAAAACTCTATTTTTTTTCATGTCAGAGATTGAGAAATGGGGTTGCACTGGATTTATTCAAATAAAGGCTCAGAAACTGTCATTATTCTTGGGTGATTGTGTTTTACATTTTCTTTTGTGTTTCCTGGATAGTGGTTTCTTTAGTTTATTATCCTTTAGTGCAGGGTTATGCCAGCACATTTCAGCTTGAGGGGCCATTATGCTGAATCACAAAATTCTGACTATAAAAGCAGCATTTCACTAACTCCTACCTCAAAACCAGCAAAAAGCTCTTTAATTTTAAACTTCTGATGGTAAGCATGTAATTAAAACAGACAGTGCTTTGATAACTTTAATTAATGAACTTGTTAATGTCTAGTTTAAAGGTAGAATATGCAGGTAATATTGCATTGCTAGGATGATCCATGAGCATATGCAAGTCCATATGTTATATGTGGAGCACAGTTTTGTTGGGTTGTATACTGCAAAAAGGGAACTAAAAGTAAGTAACATTTTCTTGAAAAGAGTTTATTTGTTCCAGATATGAGCAGGTAAATAAGATTGTCTGCCAATGGAATATGCACTTAAAATAAGAACAACTCATCTCCATCATCTTATTTCAAGTGCAGTATATCTAATTTTATCTTATTTTAGGGGTAAAAAATACTCATTGCATTGGTAAATAATCTTGTTTACCTGATTTCATTTCAAGAAAAAATACTTATTTTTAATACTGTTTTTGCAGCGTATGAATTAATTCTTCTCATGCATGTTTTGATTTTAAAAGAAAATAGAGCCCAATTTTAGATTCTAAAGAGAAGATTTTGTTTTATCACTTGAGCTCAGTTTTTTCTCAATCATCCAAGACTGCTTCAGCCAATTGAACTCGGCCCCCTCTTCCAAGTTGTACCAAATCTGTATTTTAAATGATGTTAGTGGACAGGAAGGGCGCCCCCAAATAAAATTCTGCATGAGGGTCTACAAGACCTTAGACCACACCAGCGAATGTTCTTTAGTTCCCTTTTGAAACCAGTCTTCTGGTTTGAAGCCCTCCAAATCTTACAATTTTGACCAACTCTTAAGTCGTGGAATACGTTGAAGGATTTCTCAGAAGAAGAAAAAACAACAACTGGTTCACTGCATTTAACTTGAATAGTTTGTACTCTTCTGTATTGAATGTGTCTATTTCTAATGAGACTGATGAATCATATTCAGTCAGTCCTATTTTGATCAGCTGTAAGTGTACACTATGCATTTATGATTAAGCCGGTCTCCAAATGGATCTCCATTACTTACTGAATGCTCTGAGTATTTGGCTGCGAAGTGCAGGAGGGACATGAAGTGACGAGACCAACTGGCGTTGATCCACTTGCAGTTTAATGTTTCGCTGATTACATTTATGGCTTAATGAGTCGCCGTCTGCGCTGGTATCCTCATTGCGACCAGCTTACACCACCACCATGTTTAACAGCATCCTTATGTTCCCCTGACCTTTTGAAAGGAAGAAATCTAACATGTTCATACTTTTACCCACAGCTCAGTGAAAATTGGCAATTACTGGGGTCAATGTTTATTGTACTATACATGATGTTTTATGTGTTCTTTCTTGGTTCCTTTCATTGAATTTGTCACCGACACAGTGAAGTTGAAAGAATGCCATTCCATCTCATAACATTTCTCATCTAACAGCAGAACTTGGCGACATAAGACAGGCTGATATGTCAATGTCAACTTTATTTATATAGCACATTTGATACAGATACCTCTGTCCAGAGTGCTGTACACAACAAACAATATAAATATACAAAATAACAACACACAAAATAAAATAAGAATAGCCAAAAATAACTAAACATAAAAATAAAATAATAAAAATAATAAAAGCTAATAAAATAATCTGCTCATCTTGAGTTAAAGGCTTGTGCAGACGGGTGGGTTTTTAACAAAGACCTAAAAATGCAAAGACACTGATCTTTTATAATATGTCTTATGAATTAATGCATATGATATGACTCAGCACATATAACACAGTACCTTATAAAAGTAGCCCTTGAGCCTTTTCATAATTTGCCATGTTACAACTACAAAAAATTATTTTTGATGACAGGCATATTACAAAGACGACACAAACTGGACAATCAGGATGTTTAATTTAATATTTTCATGTTTCATTGTTTTCTTCTATTTAAGATTAACAGTTGTGGGTTTTCCCCTTCATTTTATGATATGGACCGATTTTTATCTGAAATAGAATGTTATTTTATTTTACCCTTAGTATTACTTTCAAACGAAAATCCGCAGAAAAATTGCCCACCGCCAGGTGGCGGTAGTGCGCTGTCTGTTTGCCACAGACGTATGGAGTGAGGCAGAAGAAGAGTAACCAGGTGTTTTTTTCCCCCTCTCTCTTCCTCATATTCAATGTAAACAAACTCAGAGGCGTCTATTTGAACGTTGAACGGAGAAATGTGGGCTTTCCTGCCCAGCTCTAAAGCCGCCTGACCGCGGCCTTGCTGCGCTACACGGTGGGCGGAAGGAGCGATGGAGGAGCTGCAGTTCGGTCGGACGGTTCCGCGGAGAGTCCTCTGACAGATAGAGCTGCACCATGATCCCAGTGTCTCTGCTGGTGTTCGTGATGGCAGGCTGGTGTGCTGTCTACCTGGCCGACACGCTGCTCAGGGTGGGATTCTGACGCTATTTCATTTTTTTATTTTACGTGATTTTAGGAGAGAGGTTCGACCGTTAGCGGCCCCGGCTAGCTAAACCCGGTGCAGTTAGCATCCGCAACAGGGCTTTTTCACTACCGTTAGTTAGGTTGTTCTGCTTTTGTTCGAAAATATAGCTTAAAGCTGATCAAACCTGCACTAAATTATGCCATACTGTTTAACGAGTATTGTCGACACAACTTAAGTTTTTATAAAACCTTTTATTTGAAACCACAAAAAGCATGATCCATCCAGGTAGCTAGCTAGCTAGCTACGCAACTAATATAATAAACCAAGAAAAGGTATTCATATCTATGATAGTTACGTTACTAACACGTGTATATACATATTTACAAAAATATACATTTTTTAATTTTTTTGTATATTTTTATTTAAAATGTCTTAATTGTGAGAGGGTATTAGAACGAATACCTTGTGTGTATGCAGAAATCTGGCTATTACAGCTGACTCTGATCTTTTAAATCAAAATTAAAAACATTCAACCTTATCCACTCTTTTTTTAGAGTTGCCTTTGACTGTTCTAGTTAAACTGTTTTACTGAAATATTGTTAGTTTAAGTTTGTAGTCCAACTATTTTTAATATTTACTTTTAGTTTCCATTTTCCCATGTTTTATTTTGTTTCATTTTCTTCTACATCCAACTTCCTTTTATTGTGTTTTTATTTTTGTATATTTTAATAATTTAAAGCACTTTGCATTCTCTTTGTATTGAAATGTGCTAAAAGAAATAAATTTGCCTTGCCTTGATCGTTTATCTTAGATCTAGGTTAGATCTTTATTGTCATTGTCACACGAACAACGTAATTAAACGTGCCATCAGTCGGTGCTAGTGAAAAACAAAAAATGTAATTAACCATAAAATCTGCAGCCGTTCTGCATGGTGTTTGTATTCAGTGTGTTTTCCTGTCCGTCAAACACAAACGTGGGTTCTCCTGCTCTCCCGCAGTCCTCGGTCACACACCGGATCAGCTACGAGTCGTGGCTCGCCAGTCGAGGGTTGATGTTGTCGCCTTTCCACGTGCGATGGCAGACCACCATGTTCAACCGGCTGTTCGCTTACTGCGCCCGCATCAACCCGCGGGCCCTCTACCTCTGGTGAGGACCCCGACGCCAGCGCCGTGCTCTGAACATAGCAGCTCGGGGCTTAATTCCTTGAGTTTGATCCATTTAACTTTAAACAATTTTAAGTATTTAGTCTTTTATCGGTTCACTGGAACCTTCGTCATTATTACTGCCTCATTTTTCCAGTGGTTGCATACAAATTTATTCCAGATTACGGCTATGTGGCCCTTTGAACTAGCTGACGTGGTCTGGTTGTTTCAGGTTCAACAGCGGTCTTGTGTTTGGCATCGCTGCCATGCTGGGCTCCGTGGTGCTGCTGGTAAAGACGCTGCAGCAGACGTATGCTCAGATGACCACCGACAACCCTCGGATAGGAGGTCAGCAGACTCTGCAGGTGGTGGTACGTCCATTTCTGAGTTAAATTCCACCCCACGTAGTCGGAGGTAAATACTGACGCTGTACAGCAGGGGTCCCCAGCCTTTAGGGTGTCTAAAAATAAGGTAAATATTCGCAAATGTAAAGTGCGTGAGAAATACAACTCGCCATAACACCGACTCAGTGGGAGCCCTGAGGTTATCTAGAGTTACTGAGGGATAATGACATCTGAAGTGTCTCCATTATTGCCAGTCTACTCCATAATTGAACTTTTTTCTCATTTTAACAATCCTTATGTACTTTTAAGGCTACCGTCAGTTGGCTTTGAGTAAAAATGAGTCTATAGTTCGGCAGGAGGCTTTTTTAGCTGTGTGTTTCTTGTGTGATTCGCTTCTGCAGCGTTGCTTTATATTGCGCTCTTCTCTGCGTGAAACTGAAGAATAACTTTGGCAAACTTCACAAAAAGCTCTCTGAGAGTCTCCTTTCTCTGGCCTCACCCATTTAGAATCCATTCCCCAGCCTTTGTAGCAGCGTTTTCTTTACTTTGACATAGTTTTGTGTACGCATCAAAATCACTTTTTTGTTTTATGTTATGAGCATCCTGCCACGCAGCTGTTCATGAGGTGAGAAGCTGCTATTGACTGACAGCCAACGCAGCTCTCAATGATGAGGACTGCAGCTCTGCCTTTTTTGTTTCAGAACAGCGTAGGTCCAATAAGTTTTTGACTTTTCCAAATTTGACCCAGTCAACGCGTGGCATTGCTTCAGTTTGTGGGACCGGGACTATGAAGAATACGGCACAGTCCCGCGCAAATCGGGACATCTGGTCACTCTAGCCTCATCATAAATAATTTGTTGAACGTCGCCAGGCTCTGCCGCCGTGTCGGTAAAGGTGAAGATAGTTGGTTTCACCACATGAGCATAGTCGCTGCAGTGCATATTCATCAGCTGCGATCTGGGCGGCGGCTCAACCACCGCGTCTCTGGAAGTGTTGATACATTTATCCAGAGATCCCCGCAGTGACCTGTGAAATTGCCCCTTTTTTCCCCCTTTTTCTCAGAAGCAGTAACCGTAAAAGAAAGCGTGCATTTCTGGATCTGCGTTGTGATTGGTTGGGAGGATGTAATGACTATAATATTAACCTTTTTCTATCATCGATATGCGTCTGTTGAGATATATATATATATATATATATATATATATATATATATATATATATATATATATATATATTGTTATTGGATTATCGTCCAGCCCTATTATTTATATTCGAAAAGGGACAGAAAACTCTAGAAATTTGAGTTGAGAAAATAATAGAAATGTGACATAAAAAAAACCTGTGAAAGAATCCTCCTCTGTATCTAGTCGGGTAAAAGAAGCTCCTGCTCATTTCCTGCTCGTTCTTTTTCTTTCGTCAACCATGGTGTCAAGCGAGCTCTAATGTGAGCAGCAGCTCCCTTTAGAGCCGTGACTTTGATTCACGGAAAGCTATTAGCAGAATCCTAATGTCTAGGAATCAATCTTGGAGGACAGAAAAGTCTCGGCTCAGCGAGCAGGGTAACAAAATGCAGAGGCCACGGTGAAACACTCAGTCAGCAGAAAGAGGGAAGGAGGTGGGCGTTGAACGAATGTGGGACAGGAGCATGAAAACCCAGGTAAAGCTGATTATTATTCTGCAGAGGATGATGTTTTTCCGTGACTCTGTTTCAGGTCCCGGGTGTGAACCTGCCCACCAGTCAGCTGGCCTACTTTTTCACCGCTCTGCTGCTCAGCGGAGTCATACATGAGCTGGGACACGCTGTGGCAGCGCTCAGGTTTTAAACACTCACTTCTATTCAACATGTGGATAGTTTTGCCTTTTAACTGATGTTTCCATCAGATCTAGTTTGGCGATGTCTGTTGAAATTGACCGTTTCTGCTTCGCGGCTTTTATGAGCTATTCTCCAACCTGACGTGGAGCTTTCATTCTCACTGACTTCTTGGCTTCATTCTCCAGTAATGTTCTCAGGGAGGAGTTAAACTGCTCATTCGGCCCCTTTTTCAACCCTGGAAATGAAGCTAAAAATGTGTCAGGACACTAACTTCAGCTGGTATTTCTCTGATTAAAGGCAACCGGCTCATAAATAGATCGTTTCTAGCACAGATTCCCCACCCAAGGCTCCCGAGATGCTTTTATTACCATCTGCAGTTATGCCTCATAATGAATGTTCTCAGAGCGCCATCATTAAACAAGACGGGCAATTTCACAAAAATCTGCTGCGAGGAGATGAGAGAGAACCAGAGTTTAGTTAAATGTTTAGCTCTCTGACTCGAGGCACGACTTGGTAGGAAAATATGAACCACTTCATTTGTTGAGACGTCTTCTTTTAAAGAAGGAACTGAGACTTTGTGCTCAACTGATGTACCTGGTTAAATAAAGGTTCAGTAAGATAAAACCTGGAAAGGATTAATATAAATGCGTTACAATTTAAGCATTTAAAATGTATTTTTATGTATTTTTTATGTAGAGAGGGCGTTTCAGGATCATCTTGTGATTTTTCTTTTTTTTTTTTTCTTTTGTAGCTTTTTACGTCTTTGCTTAGTGCCTAATATCTGTGATTGACTGTTTGCAGACATGTTGTATGAAATGTTGAAGCCTCCTTGTGTTTAACGGTTCCTCCTGCAGGGAGTCGGTGAGGGTGAACGGTTTCGGCATGTTCGTCTTCGTCGTGTATCCCGGTGCGTTCGTGGACCTCTTCACCACACACCTCAACCTCATCTCCCCGACCCAGCAACTCCGGATCTTCTGTGCAGGTCGTTTACCGTCTCCTCAGTGGCGCCACCAGGGGGCGGCAGAGGGCGGGGCAAACATAAAAGCCAAACTTTTTTATTTATTTATTTAAGTGTATTATATTTGTTTCATCTGATTGTGTTAAATTTTATTTAATCAAATTTAAATATCATTTTTTTGCTTCATTTCATTTAGTTTTTTCTATTTACTCTAATTACAGTTGTTATTTTTTATAATAAAAAAACAAAAACTTTAACATATTTAACTAAATTTTTAAAAATATTTTCTTTTAATTTTATTCAGCGATTTTTCTATTTTCTTCTGAGCTGCCTACTTTAATGCCCTTTGTAGAAGCGCCCCCTGCTGGCACGACTCATTACAGCAGCGCTCCACTTGTTTGCCAGCTAATATAATCACATCTATTAATCCCAGTTATTAGGAGCACTTTGTTTTGGCTGTGAAGGTCATTCAGGTTATTTGTGAGCAGCGGACAGCCGCGGCACATCAAATCTTTTCCGTTTCAATTAGGATAATTGCAGTTCGACAATTCAATTGATTGGCGGAGGGAAGCCGTTAGTCGTGCATGGATGTGAGTAATATCTGCCGACTCTGTGGGAGCGGATGAGAGTCTCAGCGACTGCAAAGCAGTTTTTAATTAGAAAAACTGGGTAAATGGGCAAATCTCCGGTTTAAAGAATGTTTGGTCTGTGCAAATTACTGCAAATCCTTCAATAAATAAAAAAAGGGTGGAAAGTAGAGCTGAAGCTATTAATTATTTCAGTAACTAAGAACTCCATTAATCATTCGGTTATTTGAAACATGCGGTGCAGCGTTGGTCTCCAACCGGCCTCGTCCTCTCATGAATGTGCCAGTGCATAAACAGTTTATTCATTTTCCAGAAAATTTTCCTTTCTTAGCAAAATTTGGATCATAGCTGCTATGTTCTAAGGGGAAAGTAACACCAATCTGTGTTTGGACCTACTGTCGGCGTCTTCGGGACAAGATCAGGTCATCAAGGAATAACCCAACTGAGGCAAGACAACAGCATGTTAACCTTTAAAGTCTGCTGCAGAGGGTTAAATCGACCATAAACATAAACGGCGATGCCTTAATGGTTGTAAATCTCTGAGATCTTTGGTAGCTTGCAAAATTCTTCATATTCCTTGAACTTTTTCAGGTAGATTAATCCCAAAATGTAATGTATTTTATTGGGTTTTTTTTAGTGCTGAAGCAATGCAAAGTGGGAATTGTGAAGGGATGTCCATAAGCATTAAGCCCCCTTCGCTCTGTTACCCCTAAATAATATCCAGGGCAACCAATTTGCCGTTATTATTCGCTTGACCACTAAATAGTCCACATGTGAGTCATTTAATTTTGGGTATAAATCCAGATTTCCTGTATTCTCAGAGGTTAGAGAACATTGGTGAACAAACAGCTTCATGAAGACCAGGGAATCCCTCAGATGGGTCAGGGAGAACGTTGTTGAGGTTTAAACCAGGGCTGGCTTATAAAACAGTGTCTCAAGTTGTGAAAGTTTCTCAGAGCTCTGTTCAGTCTGTCCCCTGAACACAGAGAGAGCATGGATGTCCTCTTAAGTACCACAGGCCAGCGGAGCGATAACAGGAGAGGATAATCCTGGAAGGAAACCCGTCAAACACTGATGTACATCCAGGCTTTCCTTCCCGTCTGGCTGAGCTGGAGACTTTTGTAAAAAAAAAACATCTAATGTGCAAAAGTGGAGGTAGAAAACGGCTTTAAATAAGTATTTTTTTTTCCATTAATTGACGTGTAAAACCTTTAAAAAATAGAACCAAACAGTATTTTCATGTTTAGCACCAGTTAATGTTCCTAATATTTATATTTTTTCCCACCTCTGGGAAAACTGCTGGATTGTTCACCCTGCAGGTGCACGGTTAAGCCTCCGGAGGGCAGCAACGAGCCTCTCTTGGTTATTTATCCCTGTGTGACCAACACGTGGCTTTTCTGACAAGACAACGCCAGACCACATCATGTGATCCACCGGGGCCAGGGGGGGTGCAGCCATCCCCATCAGGGGAGCGGTGACATAACGGCGTGCCGTTGTTTGTCTGTTTCTCCGCGTGAGATTGGCCTTTACGTCAGGGGGGGCTTCACATCAGATGCATTATTTACTCCTCTATACAAAGTTTAACAGCCTGTTTACTCGTATCAGGTAAGCATCCACGTAGGTTTGGAGTCAACAGCTTGTTTTTCCCTCCACTTGTGATGCAGCATTTAACAGCAGCCCACGTTTTTCTGGTAGAAGAACACGTCTCCCTTTTCTCGGGATTCTCCTTTAGAAACAAAAATCCGTATCTCCAGCTCGCCCGGAGGCTCCCGGCTGAAAAGTTGAACCTCAGACTCATCCGACCGTGAGACGTTTCCGCCCGTGGTTCCAAGTCTTCTTGCATAATTGAAACGGTATAGACGGCTATTTATAGCAAGCAGCGGTTACTGTTGGGTCACAGCAACCAACACTTAGGATATGTGGAGAACATACAGGAGGAGTTACAGCCGGCTGCTGTGGGTGCTGTACGTTTCCTGAATAACCAGGTTCAGGTGCTGCAGACGTGTTATTGAGCTGCTTTTAGGCAGAGGGATCCAGTTTTCCCACCTTTACTGGTCTCTTACATTTCTCAGACGACAAACTAAACATTTTGGGTTTTTAACCATTTCGTATGTCTTCGTTTGTAGCTTGAACATATAAATCTGTTTATAAAATCTGTTCTTTGCATTGTTTTTATTCGTCTTGTTCCGTCTGGGATGGCAGCTTTATCGAAAGCGATAATCTGCCAATTATCCTATTATTAGCTCTGTTCTTTGATCAGTATGACAAATATTGAAAAATCATTTTTTTCCCCCCTTCAGTTCATTAAATGCATCAAATCTAAGAAGTCAAACCAGATTGGGTCTATAAATGCAGCGTCTGACAGGATGTTCAGTGACGCATCATTTTGAGTTTGATGAAACGGGACATAGGAGCGTATGGATCATTTTCTGTTTAATTCAAAACTTCTGACTCTGTCAATGAACTTTAATTAGTCTTTTCTAGGTGTAAGGGGGTGTTTAGATTAAGAAAAAAATCCTAATTAGCCATCCAGCTCCTCAGAAACAAATCGGTGCCGGTCTCAGAAGCTTGATGGGTGCATCTCTACCTAACCCTATACCTCCAAATGTATCGTTTTGATACAAACAGTCCAGAGACCTCTACCTCTTCAAGAAAGTCGGTATTTTTCTGAACATACAGTTTACTACATACAAATAATATATTTTACTCGCAGAAAACACGAGGAAAATGTATTTTTCGGTCTAACGTATCAATAACGATATATAGAAAGTTTTCTTTTTTTAAAGCAACCAAAAATATTTTCCTTTTTTTTTTTTTATGTGATAGTACGTCATAATTACGTGGATCAGGCGTTTAAAGGATTTATTAAAGTAATGTTCTTTTCTTCTTAATAGAAGACGGTTGTAATCCATGTGAGGAATCCATCTCATGGAACTAAAGAAGGACCCTGCAGCAGATTTTTAGCTCAAAGCTCCTTTCAAACAGGACAAATGACTCCACGGATTGAAACCTCTTCCTTTTAACTTTCTGCAGGAGTTTGGCACAACTTTGTCCTGTGCGTGGCGGCGCTGGCCTTCCTCTTCCTGCTGCCGGTCCTCCTCTTCCCCGTGTACACCACCGGAGTCGGAGCGCTGGTCACCGAGGTGGTGCAGGTGAGTCCACGCTAGAAAACATCCGTCACTTAACGGGCCTGGCTTTGACTGTTAGCCCAACTCTGTCTAAAAAAAAAAAAAAACATGTTCCACGTGGTATGAGCTTAAATAAATAAGCTTAAATAAGCGTTTAACGTGCTAATGTACCATTTAGCCAGTTGGACGGGGATGATAAAACGGGACACAACACGTACGTCGCCCAAAATGCTAACGGTCACAGAGTGATGGAAGCACAGACGATGAGGAAAGAAGAAAATCGTCGTAATATTTGTCATCGCTGTCGCTATCGCAGGATCGTCTACGGCATTCGTGATCTGGCAGGTTAGAGAAATGCATCAAAGGTTTCGTACCGCTCCTCACTTTCCACGTTTTGTCTCCTTCCAACCACAAACTAAAATGTATCTTATTAGAATTTTATGTGACAGACCATCACAAAGGTAGATGTCGTTGTAGAGTACGAGGATACAGGAAAAAAAAACACCTTTTTTTTTTATTTGTTTTACTTTCTAATTTTTTAAAGCGTAACGTGCAAATTGTCCTCGGCCTCCTGGTAACTCTCAGGTGTTCTTCATAAATCTGCTCTTTATGGAGGAATAGCGAGTAGAAAACCACACAAAGTCCCATTTTCAGCTTTGCCAGCATGTGGGCGACGCAGCAGGCGCTCAGGTGGGTCCAAATGAAACGTTCGGGTCCACATGCAGAACCGTCGCAAAGCAAAGTGAGAATTTAAAGCAGAGGCAGGAAGGTGGCGGTTGGGGATTCAATCCAGGACTCCTCGCTGCAACAGGAACTGATTTTATTCCTTATATCTCATCATGGTGTCGTCTGGCCGAGCTGTGAAGTCACATTCAGCTCTATAAATATGAGTTCATTGGCATTTATAGTGCTAATATTTACATTTCTAGAGGAACATTTCTGCTCCTCACTGGGTCCGTTTAGTCCCAAAGGAATCCATTTTATACTCTCTAGCTGCTTTTCCCCCAAACCTCCGTCTGCAAAGTGGTGCAGATGTCGGCGTTCATCCCTCCCGCCTGCGTCGCGTCGCTCGGCTGCAGCTTTGGGCCGCTTCCCTTCAACGCCGCGTTTAACAGCGTGTGATGACACGAGGCTTAGGCGCAGAACCACGGCGAGGAGCTGCGAGCCGGATCTGGTGTGTTTTGTTCTGGTATCACATCAAGAAGCTGTTGACTGTAGACCTGCACCCTGATCTGCATCCTTCTCCTTCCTGTCCGCCAACAAGCGAAGCTCGCAGGCCAGAGTCCAGCAGAGATGTCCTGCGACGTTTATTCCCATTAGCACCGAGCGGGGCTCTGCTTTCTCTTCCAGGGCTCTGCAGCTGAAGGGCCCAGGGGTCTGTCAGTGGGGGACATCGTGACGGCGCTGGAGGACTGTCCCGTCAGGGGAGTGGAGGACTGGACCAGCTGCCTGTCTCACCTCTCCCACACTCCGCAGACGGGATACTGCGTCCCGCTCGCCGGCCTGCAGCCCAGCTGGGCTCACGGCAGACGTGAGTGACAGCGCCGCCGCCGCAAAGCCAAAACCCAAACGGCCTTACGGTGCCTCGCCAAGCCGTTCACACATTTCGACCCGTTTGGTTTTTCTTTTTTTTTTTTTTTGGGAGGTTGCAAGTTTCCCAGCTTGAATCCCACAGACACTACCCACCTCTGGGTCTCTGAGCAAGACCACAGAAAGCTCCCCAGGCAGCACTAAGGGATGGGCTAAATGCAAATTTCATTGGGATGTTTGATGCAGAGACAAATGAAGAAGATTGTCGTCATCCGTCCATTTTCTTGTTCAATCTTCTGCCCGTCTCTGGAAGTGTAGGTCTGGAGGGGGGGGGAAATGTTTTGCCTTAAAAACATGTAAGAAGTCTGGATTTGGTTTAAAGTCGTCCATAAAACAAGTGTCTGTAAACGGCTGCTGGCATCCCTAGAATGAGCACCTAAAGGCTGGTTCACACGGCAGGATTTTAAAATAGTCGGCCTTAAGATCACTCAGAGGTCAGACGGGAAATGTTGCGAATCCTCTAGAGATCAAACGTCAGTTCAGAGTGAATAAAGACGGACGATGGTGGAGAATAATGGCGATGATTTTTAAAGACGCCACACATGCTAGGATATCGGGGCGAGACGTTCCAAGATGTGGAATATCCCCGATTTGAGGTGAACCAGCCTATGAAGGACGAATGTTATCATGACTGGAGTGGTGCCATCAGGCTGCTGCACTCTGCAAAAAGGGAACTAAAAGTAAGTAAAACATTCCTTGAAATTTGTGTATTTTTCCTTGATTTGAGCAGGAGCTAAATAAGATTATTTGCCAATGGAATGAATATTTTTACCCCTAAAATAAGATAATTAGATATCCTGCACTTGAAATAAGATGATGGAGATGAACTGTTCCTATTTTAAGTGCAAGAATCTTCTTCCATTGGCAAATAGTCTTATTTACCTGCTGTAATTAAGGAGAAATACACTAATCTCAAGAAAATTTCACTTGCTTTTAGTTCCCATTTTGCAGTGCAGGAGCGTGCTGCTGTGTCGCTAAGTTGGCCTTTAATGCAGAACTCGTTAACTGTGTCGGTGGATCGGTTAAACGGACACCTGTGTGAGAAAGTAGCAGAAAACTGAGTCCGTCTGACGCAGCGGTTTGCTTTCATGGCTGATAACCGTACTGACAACTAGGCAGGGCAACAAGTAAATCGATCTGTTGCTGCAACCTGAGGATTGTCGGCGCGAGCTTCCGGAGCTTGACTGGAACGCCGAATGCCATCATGGTCTGCCTTTCTGCAGCGGTTCTCCTCAGCTGGCGTCATAAACGCAGAATTAATCTCTGTTTTAACGTGTTAGAGGGTGGAGCAGGGCTCAATGTCTCTCGTTCCTCCTCTCTGGTAGCTTTCAAGCGTCTGGACGGAACGATGGACTGCTGCAGCAACAACAGCCTGACGGACCTCTGCTTCTCCTACGTCAAACCGCAGGGCAGGAGCAGCCGGGAGAGAGAGGTGACACACACACACACACACAGAGTCAGGCTTTCTGGCAGATCCATCATGTGAGCGCCAGCATTTAGATCGCTTCCTTAATCCAGCGCTCTGGAAAAAAAGTCTAATATTACGAAGATAAACGGGTTTAGTCAGAGTTCCTTTTCATTTTTCCTTCCTGCGTCTGCCGCCGGAGTCTCTGTTCTCGGAGCTTTTGTTCCCGCCTTCACAGTCACCTGTTTGCTTTGACGTCTAGGCTTTGGACGCGTGACCTTTTCTACGCGCTTCCTGTTATTTAGTGGCCAACTTTAGGCTCATAATTATTGGGCTCTACGCGGCGGAGCTGCATGTCCACACCGCTCCACCGTCTTGAAAAGCTTTACGTGGTTTCCTGGTCGGGATAAAAGTTGGAAACAAAAAGAAAAAAGCGATTGAACCTTGAAAGTGTTTTAATCTGTTTTCCACGGCAGCAGCTTTGTTTACTGATGGGACGTGTTCAACTCAGCGTGTTTCCCTTTGATTATAGCTGTAAAACTTTTGGTTCAGCTGCGACGTTAAGCTTTAAGTTAAACCGTAGGATACTTTATTATCTAAGCCATTACAAGGCCTTTGTTGGGCAGTACTATAAAGCTTGGAGCTCCACGCTACTCCAGACATTTTGAATTGAGAAAGCTTTCTGGATGGGAAGCGAAACCTCTTCAAACTTCAGAAAAAAGTCCAGTTGTTCTGTTTTTTTACTTTTTTGGAGTAGTTTGTTAGGAATCTGCTGGGAAATAATTCCAAAGATTCAGACAAAGTTGGTCATCATGAATTTTAAAATTAAAATTTTCTCGCATCGGAGCCTGGAAACCTCGTTTTTTTTGTTTGTTTTAGAAACTCGTCGTCGTCATATTTGAGCTTAACCTTCACGGTCTGCAGCAGATTCTCCTTGGGAGCGCTTTACGGCCTTAAACGGCGGCGTTTGGACGACACCTTTTCAGATTTTGAAATGCGCCGCGAAAGATTGTGTGAAAGATGAAACGAACACGCAGGAACAACGAGGACGGCCGGCGCACAGGAAGTCACAGGCCTTGTTTCCCGCAGTTCGCCTGCATGCCGGTGAGGAAGATGGTGACGGGCACGGCGACGTGCCGCTCCGACGACGACTGCGCCGCGCACCTGGCCGCCGCCAGCGTGTGCGTCACGCCGTCGCTGGAGAACCAGACCCGCTTCATCCGCGTGGCGCACCCTCCCAGCCCGCACATGCTCTTCGTGGGCTACCCGCCACACCTGCAGTACGCTGGTACGTACGTTTGCTTCAGCTTCACGCACCGTCTTATACAAAACAACCAGCTTCAGAGGCTAAAGTTGGACAATTTCACTCCATTTTGTCTAAAGTGTGGATTTTAACGAAGCTGCAGCCTTTGCAACACCTACAGCGGTCTGTCAGCAGTATACTCCGTGTAATTACTGCTGCCTGCGTCCTGTAGGTGTTGAGACGGCTCCTGTAATGAGCAGGAGGAGAGTTGCGACAGGTTGTTGAAATTATGACCTCTCTGCTTCCTGTTTTGTCTTCTCCAGCGAGTCTGACCAACTTTGTGCCCCGCTTCGGGTTCCTCCACCTGGACCTGCCCATCTTCTTAGAGACCTTCCTGAAGTATCCTTTTTATTTACAGTTATTATAACGTGTTGGAAATAAAACCGCCTAATCATCGCAGTTTGAAGATGAAGAGGCGAAAGGCTTTAGGCGGCTCCCGTTGGGCGGATCAGCACCTTTTTAAAAGCCGTTTTGTTGCACTTTTTTTTTTTTCTCAGAAATGCTGACTGGGCCGTTGTGTTTTACGCTGAACGCAACGTCACTCCAGATCAAAGGGAAGCACGAGTCGGAAACACGCAGCACCGTAAAGATCCAGTGTTTAGCAGCAGTGGCTTCTAAACGAAAGCTGAACGTTTCACTCAAAAAGAACATGAAATAATTTCATTCAGGTTCAGGTCTGTTGCTTCTGGATCCCCATAATTTGAATCAATGATGATGATTTTATAACCAGGTTTTGTTTGCCTGGAAAACTCTACAGATGTGGAAAGAATAAAATGAAGAATGGCAAAGACTAGTGGATTTTCTGTCCATCCAACCACTCAGAACTTCAGTTTATTGTGGATTTCATTGTTGTTTTTTATCTTTCTATATTCCACACAGGCTCAAGTACACTTAGCAAGTTGCATCTCCACTACAGGCTTTCTGTCACCACCATCAAGCCTCTGGCATCGCTCAGCCAGGATATTAGTCCAATCTTCTTCAATAGAGCTTACAGTCTATTTTAAAAGACCCAGCTGTAAATGTATAACAGGACGGTACATCTTACATGTTTAATTAAGCCTGCATCAGTTTTGGAGCTACATGTGTGCAGCCAAGTCGTGTTTTTAGTAATTGAGGTTGTTGCATCATCACTCCACCCTGGAAAAAAAAAAGTATGGTTCAAATAAATGGTTAAAATGAATATTAATGGGAAACCTATACCCATAAATCTCTCACCAGAACTGCAGATCTTTCTAAAATATTTGCACTCGTAGGTTTATGTCAGTCAGTCGGCTAGAAACCCACAAACGGCTTTCTAAACCCCACTCCTCAGGTACGGTTTAACGTTCATTTGCATGAATCTCCATATTTAACAGATCTGAGCTCTGTTGTGTTCTGGGAAGAACCCGGCGTTGTCCTGAACCGCTCCGCCTCTCAGATACGTGGTGTCTCTCTCCGGCGCCTTGGCCGTCGTCAACTCCGTGCCCTGCTTCGCCCTGGACGGGCAGTGGATGCTGAACGCCCTGCTGGAGGCCACGCTGGCCACCGTGGTGACGGACCGGCAGAGGCGCGAGCTCGTGGGCTTCTTCCTCCTGCTGGCGGGCAGCGCCCTGCTGGCGGCCAACGTGGCGCTGGGCCTGTGGATGGTGACGGCGCGGTAGCCGCGGAGTCGGAGGGGAGGCCGCGCGGCGCCTCGGGGGAAGACCAGTGAACTGTGAAGCCGCAGGGAACAGGCTGCTACTTTCTACTGACTCGATTGTTTCTTCCCCCTCAGCCTTTTAACCGTTGGGACCAAAATGAAGACAAACCAACTCGCTCCGCCTCGCCGCCGCATGCGTGAAGGCACTGCCTGCGACGTCCTCTAAAACATCTCGGCGTTTTTTAAAATTTGTGATGTGTTTGAATCTGGATAAAAAAAACAAAAAAACTGCAGAACAGGAGAATCATGATGTTTTTGAAACGTTTTAAAGCTTCTGTGTCTGTGAATATCATGTAAAGTATCAGCGGGGAACAAATTGCACTACCGATTATTACTTCTGTAAGAAAACGTTTGGGTGATCCGGGCTGAGCGGACCTCCGTCTGTTTCGGCACGTAAACGAGAGTGTTGTACAGATGTGTTGGGTCAAATCAGGTGTCTTATCTCCTTCAGGCATTAATGCAGGAAAAAAAGCCTTCTGTGTTCACTGTGTTCTGCCGTTTCCTCAAGTTTCTCAGTCCGACCTCTCACTGTTGGCAGTCCGGCTGTAAACGTTTGTGTCAAGAATGTGAAGTAAAACGTTTTTTTTTTAACTTGTGCCATTTCTCAGTCTTTGTTAATCTGACAAATTTGACGCTTAAAAAGTAAAAATACAGAAACGGGCAAAGGAAGTGTGCCGCACCGTCACAGAGAGCAAAGATGAGCGTTACTGGAAGAGTGCTGCTGATCGATGGCATTGATTCGTCTTTTAATAGATGGAACATTTAGCTGCGCACACTTTTCATACAAGCAGGTCGTATCGGGGCTAGTCTGTACAGATATGTCAACACAATCCCAAGTAAAAAAAATAACATCAGCAAAGACCTTTCAGAAGGAACTGAAGCTGCCGAGGTGATTTCCCAACAACCAGCTGTTATCCTAGTTTTTTTTTTTTTTTTTGTTTTCCAGAAAAGAACCTTGGAGCACAGTCAAAAGTATTTTTAAAGTTGCATTTCAACAAACATCTGCTGTCCGTTGGGACAGTGGACATGTTTGTCTATAATTCACGACAACATCTCAGCAACAGGCCATGCAGAAAAATCAAGGTGGAGGGCTGATTTTTAAGGGCTAGCTGCCTGTCATCTAACAAACCATGAACTCCTCAGGATTCAACTAATTTTATCTATTTGATTACGAATGTTACTAATTCTAATTGGATATTCTAATTAATGAAATGCTACTCTAGTCAAAGCTAAGCCAGACCTGATACCAGCGGCTGCAGTGTCTGTGCAGGTCGGCTACACTTACCTGGTTAGAAGTGGCCTCTATTACAGGCTGGTTGGCCTTGACTTCATGGAGCAAGATTGGTGAAGGTGAGATGGGATCTTAGTGTCTGATTATTGGTATCGGATGATTGACTTCAGAAAAGAATCTGTTTTTAAGTCTATTCTTTTTCCAATAAGCTGTACAATAAACTTAAACAGGCCTGATATAATATATATATATTTCTCAGTGTTAGCTGTAACTCTACATGGGTTCAGCGGGTTTCTCCCGTTTGATCCGTTGTGAGAAAGGCAAAGACAGCCTCTCCTACCTTTCTACTGATGCTTTCTATCCGCTCATTGTGAGGCCTCCACACTTCTACCAACGTTTCAGCCAGGGGCGCAACTACCCAGTATAAGAGGGGTATGCAGCATCAGTTTTGGCGCCCCCCCCCCCCCCCCCCCCCGGATTAAAATAAATAAATAAGTGCCAGACATCATCATGTATGGTCTTTAAATAATAAAGGTTTATTTTAAAGTATATCAGCCACTGTAGGCCTGCCATAATAATAATTAGATGGTATATTATTAACAATGTTAACACATAATAAACAGTTGCAAATTGACAAACATTAACATTATCATTATAACCAATGCAACTTAATGCAGCCTTTCTAAATCAGCCTAGTGATGGCATCAGATAAGACAACTATTATGCAGTAAGGTTTGGCTGCTGTTGAAATTACATTCACATTTTGGATTTTAAAAAGTAGAAATATGGATAGCCTTAGCACAGACCTTTAGAGAGAGAGATGTGACCCTGTAATTACAGCTTCCATGTCACCCAACAAATGTAAAGCAGCCTACATGTCTGACAGCACAGCTAACATGAACAGCTAATGGTAAAACAAAATATATTAATGATTCCATGATAAACCAGTTTATGTATCTGTTTTCCAGATTCTTGTCCTGTATTGTACCTGCTACCTTACAGGGTTTCCCGCAGCGCTATACTCACGCTACCGCCAAGCACAGCCGTCAAACTTTAATTCCTACCTGTTGCCTTTCATCATCCACTTGTTTAACTGCTGTTGCATCCCTTGACATGCCATCTCCCTTTCTCTCTTCCTTTTTTTATTTTTCGCCCCCCACAGCTTTCTTGATTTATCCATTTTCCATAGACAACTAAACTCACTACTCGTAGGCTATTCTATCTGCTCGCTCAGCGCTCACGGCGCCCCCGCTCCCAAGTAGCCTACATCCCGCTGCAGCCTTCCCGCAGGCTGCAGCGGGATGCTTCTCCCCGCTCCCTCTTGTGTCAAAATTCTACGGTGGAATCTTATGACATAGGGCGTCTACTCTAACATGTTTTTGTTCTAAAATGTTATTTAAAACATTGAGGAAATTCAAATTTAAAAAGCACAATAGCAGCTACATATAGAAAATACCAAAACTTTTTTTTTTACCATCACTTTGGCGCCCCCATGGTGCTGCGCCCCTATGCACTGCATATAGTGCATACCCACTTTTTGCGCCACTGGTTTCAGCTGTTCTATGCGGGATTTATCGATTAAAGCAGGTTCAAATGAAGCTCCTGGGACGTCGTCTCCCACCAAAATGATTGGCATTGCAGTTGCTGCCTTTCTAGCCTGTTCAACCATCTGGGAGACACGAGCTGTCTCCGGGTAAATGTGACGTCCTTTGAGAAATGTCCCGTTAAGGTTTATCAGTGGACAGGTGCCACTCAGGTAGCCCCTCCCTGGCTGTAAAATGCCACCAGAAGAGCAGCGCCGCCTAGCACAAGATGGCGGCGGGAAAGCCCAGCGGATCAAAACGGTCTCTTGCTGACAGCATTATAAAGTTATGAGTTACTTCATGTTCCTCCGAAGGGTGATGCTCTTTTGCTTTGAATTTATCCTTTGCAAATATGCGCATTTGTGGCGACGGGTGAGAAGGTTGCAGCTGGAGTGGAGGTAGAGAGGCGTGGCTTGATGCACGTCTTGTTTTGGTCTACAGACCTAGTGGTGAGATGGCGCTTATTGCTCCTTTAAAGAAACAGGCTGAAAATAGAAAGTTTGTCTGATCGTATCCTTATTGTCCCGCAGTTTGTTTGGTTCGATTATAGCTTAATGCTGACCATTGCAGTGTCCACCAAATCGTTGTAATGTAGTGAATGTGACTCCAATGCTTCGATTAGAAAGTCTGTCTCCGCACACACCATGTGGAGTACGTTAAATCTTTTAAAAAAAACAATTACCTAGAAGTGAGCCATGGCGCACAGAGCCTGCTCTTATTTCATTCCAGACACGACTATTATGAGAATTAGTTAGTGTAGCAGAACCCTAAGTTCAGCAGGATTACAGCAATATGGGTGCAGTCGCAGCTCTGATTACGTTTGGAAATCGGCTCCCTGCTTCAAATGAGAGCCGCAGTTTAGGGCTTTTTTATTTAACTGAACATTACATGGATGAGTGAAGTGCCCGACCTTTCAGTCCGCTCCTGACAAAGCTCCCATTGCAAAGACCACAGTGGAGTTAAAGCTTGGAACGGCACCGCTGGTGCAAGGCTCCTCCTGGTCTCCCTCTGTGATGCCAGGGCCAGTGAGAAATCGTCTCCCTGGGTAATCTGAACCGGCTAACAAGCCACTGTTCGTCGTGTGCCATCAGGGTCTCTGAAAACACGCTCCCCTCCGCATCCTTCCATCAGCGACGTCTTCCAGCAGTCACTGAGAATGAACGCGTCTCTTAGATGATTTCATGCACATCGGCGCACAGACCGGCGCTTGTTTACATCCACATGTACAATTTACGTCTGAACGAGGTTGTTTACACCACTTGTTGAGTTGTGCTGGCTTATTGTATGAGGCTAAATATTATATTTCTTTGTGCGGATTTGAACCACAACAGCTCAAACGCGCACAAACATCGGGTTCGATGCTCCTTTAGTTAAGTAGCTACAACTGGATGAAGTTATATTTGTGTGTGTTTGGGGGAGTTTTAGGGCTTTGTGGGTTTCCTTTGCAATTGATTTGGCAAAGTTTGCTTTGCTGCTGCACATTTTCACGGCGGGTGAAAACCTTTACGCAACGTCCGTTGTTGTGCGTGCAGACGTGTGCGTAAAACATCGCACTGCAGATTGTTCCTCCTGGAATCGAACCTCGGCCTCTTTCTGCATGGAGGTTATGGGGTACGCGGGTTCTCCCACAGTCCAAAACCATACCTGTCAGGTTAAATGCTTACTTTAAATTGCTCTTGGGTAGAAGCAGGCGCATCATTAGACGTATATTTTTTAATAGCATCGGAACTCCCAACAAAGGACTTTTAGATATGTGTCTGTTAAGAAAGACGCATTAAGTTCCTTCATTTCAGAGCAGCTGCAGAGACAACCAGAGAGGCCTGGTGCTACAACAGCTGGAAGCAGCATAGAGGCTGAAGTTAGCTCTAAAACCTTAATGCTGACTCAGAACGGGCTAATTATAAGTTACAGCCCATCACTTATTTACCCAGGCAGACAAGAGGTGGAGGTTTAGTCTAATGAGCATCATCAGAGGGACTTTAACCTGAGCTCTGATAGAAACCAGTAGGAACGTCTCTGGGAGCTTCTGGCTGGATTTGCATCATGATGTTAAAAATATCTGGTCCTTAGTTCAGTGAAAATTAAAGCGTTTCCACGGCAGCAGCTTTGTTTACTGATGGGACGTGTTCAACTCGTCAGCGTGTTTCCCTTTGATTATAGCTGTAAAACTTTTGGTTCAGCTGCGACGTTAAGCTTTAACTTAAACCGTAGGATAGTTTATCTAAGCCATTTCAAGTTCAGTGAAAATTAAAGCGTTTATTCCTAAAGTAGCTTCACACATTAGCTCCTCCAGATCAGCACATTGCTGCAGCCGGTCCGATTCTACGTGTAGACAGAAAAAGGTGTTGCTCCATAAACCGGGAAGATATGATTCAACTACTGGTGCCAGTGAGACGTGGTGGTAAGCGTCCCTCTTCTCTCCCTCCTTCCTCTTCTCTGCCTCAACTTAGTAGAAGTTTATTGCTCATATTTTTGACTCAACTGTTTTGAGTCAACATTTAACATTTTTACAAAACCTAAAACGGCAGAAACAACTAATAGCCTACTCAAAATCAGTTCAGATTCTTTCAATTTGAGTTTAAGTATTTTAGTAGGAATGGATTGCATGTATTTATTATGAGTTAAAGTACTTTAAACATTTTATTTATATAATTTCTAATAAGTGAAATATTAATACTGACAGCAGGGGGAAAGATTTGTGTCTAAGAAAGATGAAGCTCTGTTATACTTTAATCCCCACATGTTAAAACTTTCTTCTACAGAAAGTGTTTAATAGTAAAGACTAATGGTTCACATCCTCAGCGGAGAACAACAGACCGTTTTAAAACGTTTTATTTATTATTTTTGGCCAAATTAAGATTTTCTTCCTAAGTGGAACAAAGGCTGAAAAGATGCAGCAAAACGGAACAGCTTCATGAAAGAAGGAACATGTTTACAGACTCATTTTAATCAGTTGTTTGGAAATCTTTCATGCTAAGTAAAATAAATAAACGCGGTTTTAACCTATTTGACAAAGATTTGAGCATTTTTTCTTCTAAATATCCCAAAAGCTTTTTTTTTTCAATCAGTCATGAACTTCGTCTCTTCATCCTTCAATTCAACTACTTACAAAAGAAATTTGACCCAAGGAAAGTTATTGTAAACCTTTTTGTTTGATTGACCATAATTTACATTCAATCACAACCCAGCAAAGTCAGAGAACTGGTACAGCATTTTATTTTGAAATTACTAATGAAACAACGCCACTGTCTCAGGAAAATAGTTGAATTTTGCTCTTTGGCTAAAACCTCCAGCGTTTCAAGACCCTGGAAGCGCCCCTGGTTGTGAGTGTGTGTGCACAGCTGTGTCTTTGTGTCAGTCTGTGATGAACTGGCAACCTGTCCAAAGCGTACCCCGTCCCTCACCCAACCACCGCTGGAGATGGCAAATTCTATTGAGACAGAGAATAGTACCGGCAGAGTTCATATATCTTAATGGAGAACTTTACTGGAACATCCAAAGATAAATACGATATTCAGAGAGAGAAATATAAAGCCGCTGGAACAGTCGCCTCACTTGAACCCAGTTGAAAACGTTCAGAAAGAGCTGAAGATCCAAGTCCACGGGAACTGTGGAGGGTTGAGCCTAAAATAGAATCTGATCCACGCGACGTCAGGCTGTCGTTACCAAAACAGTCGACTCTCTTTGCGTCTGTAGATAACTGGCTATCAGCGACATTGTGTGAATTTCACGTCAGTGGGCCTTCTAGAAACATACAGCATGTACTGATGAAGGTTTGGATGCGTTGGGCTTCAGCGTTACGCACGGCTGATTTAACCGAGAAACTGTGTGGACATGAGTATAATTGTAGCGCACCCGCACTAGCATTACCCCCCCTAACAGAAACATGCACTAAACTATAATAATCCAAGCAAAGCTTTTGGTTTCGGTGGTTTGTCTGTGGGCAAAACATGACACACAGGAAGCCCGGTGATTCTCCTGAGGTTACAGAGCAGCGTTTCACCCGCCTGAGCTCCAACATATTGTCCTCCTCAAGACGCTGGGCTCTCGAACCAGACGGGCCACACTTTTTCCAAACCGCAGAGCCCCTCCGGCGTTCTGAAGGAGCCCGGCCGTGATTACACTTCCTGCGTGAGCGGCCCTGATGGGACGACACGTGGTAATTAGGGAGGGTGTTCCCCTCAGACGCGTAAATACCGTGTGGCCTTCACCTCAGCGGCAGAGGTGTGTTTACAGAGCGGCAGACTCTGCCGTCAGCAGGTTTCAGCGCGGCGGTGGAAGGCGTCCGTCTTCCAGGACTCCGTGTCTCCAGTTGTGTTTGTTTCAAGACGGGATCCTTGGGAAGCCGATTTGTTTTTGTTCCTGCTTCCTTGTCCGTGTGAAAACAGATGGACGTGTGCCCATGAGCGTTGCTGTTGCTTATCTCCCGCTGAGGACGGCCTGGAGCGAAGTGTAAACAGACACAGGAGGGGAGACGAGGAGCGTCCAGTTAGCCGCCGCCCCGCATGTCCAGGTTATGAAACGGCCCCTGGTTTATTACCCCGGTGAGAAAAAAATCTGCGAGTTTTCGCAGAAACGAAGTAAACATGAAGATTATTGAGAAGTTAAGGTCACTGTGGGGCGGCTGCCAATTTAACAAAAGATTGATGTCAAACTCCACAGAGGAGGCTCCTGCACAGCCTGGAAAACTCTGGGGATATTTCAGTGTATTCCCAGTCTGGACATCAATGTGTCCTCTTTCATTCGCTGTGTCTTGTTCGCTTTCGTCTTTGGTAACTACCTCTGTTCTTTCATTAAGGTCTTCCTTTTGTTCCTCATTGTTTCCCTCTTTCCCTCCTCTTTTACTTCCTTTCGTCCTTCCTTTTGACTTTCATTCCTGTCTTTTTTTCTGCCTTTGATTACTGTATTTCCTCTTCTTTTTCTAGTCATTAGGTTTTGCATTTTTTCATATTTAAACCTGCCTATCATCCATCCGTCCATCCATCGATATTTCATTTTGTCCGTCCATTCATCCATCCATCAATTGTCCATCCATCATCCATCCATCCATCCATAAATATTTCAGTTTGTCCATCCATCTATCCATCCATCCATCAATCCATCCGTGCATATTCCAGTTTGTCCATCCATCCATCCATCCATCCATCCATCCATCCATCCATCCATCAATATTTCAGTTTGTCCATCCATCCATCCATCCATCCATATTTCAGTTTGTCCATCTATCCATCCATCCATCCATCCATCCTCTTTGCAGGGCCTTAGTGTTCAGAATTAGAGCCTAAACGACGAGCAGCGACAGTCATAACAGTCTATCTGGGAGATTTGACACAATGAGATATAAACAGGACACAAGGAACTTTGAGTCCAAATGGAGAACAATGCGATGGTGGTCAGAGCTTCTGCTTGATGAATGGTTGTCATTTTAGCAGAAGAGGAAGTCGCGCCTATATAAGGACTTTGTGGTCGACGCCCCAAACCCTAATGAGCACGTGCAGAAAGAGATTTGACCACATTGATTGCAGCCACCATCTCATAGGCCTTCAAAGAAACGCAGGAAAGCTTCCCATCACATTAATGTGCCGTAATCAGGCTCCCAGCGCACGTGACCCGGATTCTGTTCTGGTCCAGTTACTCTCTGATCTAATAAACGTGCTCCAGAGCCCCATGCTGTTCTGAACATGAGATTAAACACTACGCCCTGCTCCTTAACACACACCAGAGGTGCCGCACAGACGCGCTGCCAGATAAGTGGGCCTGGTCTACGCCAAGGATCTCTGCTCATCTCCCTGGGAGGACCGGTCCCTGGAGTCACCGCAGGGAGGGAGGAGTGTTGTGGGAGAGGAGGAGTGTTTGGGAGGGGAAGGAGGAACAGTTTCTGGAGCCAGAGTGGAGTTAGGGAAGCTGCACACATTTTTGACAGGTTGGAGAAGGGCAGGAGCTGTTAGACGTGTTGAGAGACAATTCCTGTAGAAACAACTTTTAGTTCGTTTTTTAAATTATTTTAGGGTATTTATTTAGCTTTTCTCGTTGCATCTCCTGTGATGGTTTACATTTTTTAGGTTTGTTTGGGTAAGGGTGTGCGTGTGCGTGTAATACAGTCAACGATGGAGCTGGAGCATTTAGACGGTGGGGGGGTTAAACCTCAGAGGGGCATCAGTCGTTTCTACAAGATCGCTCTGGCCATGTGTGTGTGCCTCTGCGCTGCTCTGCTGCTCGCTCTCATACTGGGTGAGTCCACACACACACACACACACACACACACACACACACACACACACACACACACACACACACACACACACACACACACACACACACACACACACACGCTACCCTTTGTCCTACATTATAATTTGTAGGGAACTTAATGTATGGTACGGAACGGTCCCAGTCCTCAAATCTGCAACACACGCAGAGTATCATAACATACAGGCACGCTGGTGGGGGAGTCCTGGAGGGCTATTGGGTAACACGAGTCCGACTATTTTTGGGTCACATCAGGTTTCGCGTGTCCATAGTGTCCACTACAAGGCGGGAGTGAAAGGACGGTTTGACTTTTGAGGGGAAAAGTGTTGGATTAACGGGTTTAACTATTAACAGGTCATGATAGGGTGTCCAGGGTTGTACCCCGCCTCTCGCCCAATGACCGCTGGAGACAGGCACCAACCCAACACCCCACACAGATAAGCGGATATAGATAATAGTTAGATGGGTAAATATTAACAGGGGGGAATTGTGTATAAAATGACACAGATGGATAAAAAATAATCCTGTAAATAAGTAATTAATTTACTTCATTGGTGTCTTTATTTGTCTTGATGGGTTTGTACATGTGGGACCATGTATTCATCTATTTATTTATGTAAATATCAATGATCTTAACTCTAGTACTTTGAGACTTTTCTTAAATGTAAAGTGCATTACAAATAAAAATTATAATTATAATTATAATACACAGGAAGCCTTACCGTCAGAGAGCAAAGATGTGCTGCGTCAGATTACAGCTTCTTTTTCTAGTTAATTTCCATCTGCTGTCCCAACGGGAGTTTCAGGAAAAGTTTAGAGGAAATGAAACAAGCTAGAAAATAGGAAAAAGATCAAGAGAAGATTACAAAACACGTTAAACATCAAACTTAACTGCACTCGCATAAAAGAGGACAGAATGACAACTATTGCATTCAGAAAACGTGTTCATACCCTGCTACAACCATCAGGTTGACGTCTAAGCTTTGACTAGGCCATCCGACCATGAATTTGCTTTGAGATAAACTGTTCCACTGCAGCTCTGACTGCGTGTCAAAACGGGTTTTCTTTTGGAATTTGTTTTGGGTTTAGCGCCGTCCATTTTCTCATTAACTTTGATTTTATCTGTTCCTCTGAAAAAAAAGCCTCATAATGTGAAGCTCCCACCACCATGTTTCCCCATGGTTTCACCACCATGGAAATGGTATGTTCAAATAGAAACAGGTTGCGTTTTCAATGTAGGTCCACAAGATGAATGTTGGTCTCTTTTGAATGGAGGACCTTTTTCCACTTTACTTGCGTAAAACATGAAACTATTTCTCTTCAAACTATGGCTTTCCTCTTCCATGACGGACAGGTTTGTGGAGAGCAAATATGCAAATATTTTTCTTTTAAATCATCCCCGCTCTCCTCCAGAGTTACCACGGGCCTCTTGGCTGAATATCTGATGAATGCTTGTAACTCAGGTGGACATCCATTGGACGGTCATTTGGAAGCTTTACCTGCTAATTTGAGGTGTTTCAGTCTCTCTATGCCAATGTTCATTGGCTCTTGGACAACTCTTCTGTTAGAAACCTTACAGTGGGCACCTTACTGGGTGGCTAATGATGAAATTATACCATGTTCTTCCCACTTCCCAGATTTTGGTCCGACGGTCCTCACTGGAACGTTCAGAGATTTAGAAATGCAGCTGCAACCAATACTTTAAGTATGTTTTGCAACAGTCAGACTTTATTGATCAAGGTCTGATTACTTTTACCAGGTGTACAACTCTGGAATGATAAAGTTTTTGTATCATCAGTTAATATTAAACCAGCTCTATGTAAATGCTTCTAATTGGACCCCTTAGAAGCATTTAAATGCGGAAAAACTTTGTTGTGTTAAATAGTTATAACTATCCTGTGATGTAATAGTTAATCAAACATAATAGAAAACTGAACGGCTTGAATATGAACCAAAAAGAATGTAAAGGTATCCACGCAGCACCTGAACAGACTATATTGAAATTTTCTGCACTCCTAGATCCCCATTAAATAAATCTAGTACACAACTAGATTTATTTAATGGCAAAAAAAGTGGATTTTCCAAGATATGTCCCCATTAATGATGAATGATTGACCCCCTAGCTGTGTGAAAATGGCTGCGGAAAGTGACCAGTTAATCAGACCAAGTCATCAGACTCGCCTTAGGACATATTGCGCTGCACAAGTCATAGAAATGTACAGTAAGAACAGCATACAATGTTGTAAAGTGTTCCCACATTTTGCACCGCTCATATTTTCCGGAGAATCAAATAGTTGCCAAGTAAGCTTTTTACTAATGCTTTAAAAGGAAAGATTTAGGAAATTATGTCCAGTTTTTTTGTTGATGTGAATCTATCCTGCATGACTCTCTAATCTAAACATAAAATGTCGCTACGAGACTAAAATTCAAATGCAGAAAGATGCAGTTTATTTAATCAGTTGATTAAACTCAACATTACCAGTTCATCTGTGAGCTCATAAAGGCTGATAGTGTATTTTAAAAATGTTTTTTTTAGGATGCTCAACATGCTATTTCAAGTGCTGATGTGGCGCAAAGCTAATGAGCTGTCCACTTCCACTGGACGCAATTACATTTCCCAATATGGGGAATTTGGGGAGCATGGAAACGGCATCAGTGCTTCCACTGTTGTGTGGCTCTGAGGATGGTCTGAGCTGCAGGGGCTCATGCGCCGGTCTTGGGTGGGGTGAGTATTGTGCCTTTTTGTTATTGTGGGAAAGCAGCGTTCTTGTGGCCACGCTGAAGTGCAATCATCTTATGAGGCCCTGCACGCAGTGCCAAGCTCCCACTCTAATGGAAACGCGCCTCAAGTTTCCAGCCAAGTAAGTGAAGAAAGTCAGGTTGCTTTGATTTGTTTAGGGTTTATTAATAAGGAAAAAGTTGGACTCTTTGATGAGAGTTTGTCTCCATTGATGGGTCTTCTGTGGCTTGGTAACTACAGCGCTTGAATGCGTGTGTTTTCATCAGAAGTGACCACAGCACGGGGTGATTCTGGAGAGCGCCTCCAGTCCGGCTAAAAGAGAAGTGAACCTCTGAGGTCAGACATCGTGGCGCAGCTCAGTCCTGCTCCGCTCATCCGTTTATGATAAGCGTTTGGTTTCCAAATACAGTTTTCCAGCTCACTTCATGTTTTTTTTTGTAGCCTTTGTTTACATCTGAACCACATCACAGGCGTTGGAGAGTCGAACTTTCTTGGAAAGTTCTTGAAACGGAAGTGAAGCGGTAAACCTGTGGCTGTTCTTCCGGAGAATAAATAGGTGGTTTACTGGGTCTTATTTTAGTCTTCTGCCTATTCTTAGTACAAGTGTGTTACGTAATCGTACCTTATAGCAGAGCTGACGAGGGCAATAAACAGCCATAGGAAAGTAAGTTTCCATGACTGTCAATACATCAATAGGGAAAAATGCCCTTGATTAATGGATCATTAACAAGAGTTGACCACCTTAGGTCTCTCTGATCTCTGTCTACTTCAGCTACTCCCAACTTACAGGCAAATACTCTAAACTTGTGGTTTGGACTTTTAGGAAGTGGTCTGATGAGTCAAAGCAGATGTTACAGGCCTGCTTTGTCTGCACACATCGGGGTGTTTTCAAACCTTCACATACCAACCATGAGGCATTTACTGATACTTTGACATCCTCAGCTTTTGTGAGGACATGTGTGTGCAGACCAAAACCTTTTTGCACGTACACCAAAAATAAGCCATGGTTTTCCTAGCATTTGAGGAAGATGCGTCAGACCAAAGAGGAGGCTTACAGCAGTGGGGACCGGGCCGGGTACAAGCAGGCTAGGAACAAGCTGACGAAGGACATCAAGGCAGCTGAAAGTTGCTGCAGGGAGAAGCTAAACAAAAGGTTATCATTTAACGACTGTGCTACAATTTGAAGGATCTTGAACACAATAACAAGCAACAAGAGCCCATGCACCCATGCTGTGATGACCCCCCACCCCCAATTGGCTGATGACCTCAACAGCTTTTTCAGTAGGTTTGAAAAACATAATTTACACCTCATTCCGTCACAAAAGAACCACCTGCCCACTGTTGCCAACTCTTCAGCAAATACAGTCGCTATAGGCTGTCCTAAAAGTCGCTAGATGACAACATCACTTAATTTGCATATTTTGTCATTTGATCCAGGCCATAGGAAAGATAAGCAATATTACTGTTAGCAAGACAAAATTGGAGTGTTTGTTAATGTATAAAATAAGTCTAGTGAAGGATTTATTTAGTGTATTACTTTGTTTTTCCTATGTCTGTAATGTTCTTCCTGTCTGTAATGTTTTTCTGTTCATGTACAGCACTTTGAATCGTCTTGTTACTGAAAAGTGCTGTATAAACTGTCCTTGCTTTACAAAAAGCGATTAAAACACTCTAAATATGTGTTGAACTACAAATTAACTTAATGAAATAATTTATTAATTTTAATTCACTTTGAATAGATTTTTTTGTAATATTAAATTTACCCAAAAGACAGTTATCACGATGCGAATGAGTGATTCACGCTGTGTGTGAATCAAATTCAGGTAACTATTTTAGTTTTACTACATTAAAAGCTGTATTTACATCATCAGTATATCCCGCTTTGTAATCCAGGGCAGGATAACCGGCAGCTTTGCGCATGCGTGATTTATTTACAATGTGGAAACAGAGTGGAGTGGGTTTCCGCTCTGCTCTCTTTGCTCTTACTGCAGGCGGGGCTTTCAGGAGGAGGCAGCTGCCTGCCTGTGAAACTGACTAGAGCGCTTGAGGACGTGGGGAGGGGCTCTACAGCAGCACTCGCTGCGCTGCTTTCATGTTAAGTCGCTAAAGGGGCCAAAAACATAGAGAAAAGTCGACTGACTGGATTTATCACTAGTTGCTTTTTTGAAAAAAAAAAATGTTCCTAGAGGGGTCAAAAAAGTTGCTAAATATAGTGACAAAGTCACTAAGATGTCAACAGTGCCTGCACCCCCTACCAATAACTCTACAACCCCCTCTCCTCTGATCCTCTATCTGTAGTAAAGATCTCTAAAGAAGATCCCAACAGGTTCTTTCAGCATCATACGGCTGGGAAAGCTCTTTAATAAGTCACTGGAGCTGTTCGAGGTTCCCTGCTGCTTCAAACACTTCACCACCACACCTGTCTCCAAGGAACAAAATATCACAGGATTAAATAACTAATGGCTTGTAGCCCCAACGTTGTGGTCATTAAGCATTTGCTTAATGACCACTTACTGAGCAAACATTTCGGCAGATGATGCAGTCAACTTAGTAATAATAATACTATTTTTATTTATAAACCGCTTTCAATAAACCGCTTTCAATCAAAGTGCTCTACAGGCAGTTAAAAATCAGGGGGAAAAAACAGTTCAGTACAACTCACAAAACATAGCAAAGGGAAAACAACTGGGTCCCAAACAAATTGGGACTGCACTTCATCCTGCACCGCCTTGATGACCCCAGAGATGTACGCCAGAATCCTGTTTGTGGACTTCAGGTTTGCGTTCAACCCAGACATCTTCCACCAGAGGCTCACCCAGCTCACAGTGCCATCTCCGCCTGTCAGTGGATCACCAATGTCAATGTCAATGGATCAATGCTTCCTGATCCTGACTGACCAGCAGCAGTAGGAGAGGCTGAGGAGCATCTTCTCCCAATCAAGAACGATCAGCAGCGGCATCATAAATCAGAACAGGTTGATCGATTGATCTGTTCAACAGCTAACACTTGGTAACCTGACCCTCGCAAAATGGATTTGGAGAGAGTCATGTTAAACACTTGGTGCAATGTTATTAACAGGAAAATGATCCCTAACACAGCAGCGGATCTGTAAGAGAAAGTGTGAAAATGAAAAGAATCAAGATGTTTCAATGTTCCGGTCAAAGCCCAGACCCCGATCTGGGCTAAAATATTGTTTTGGGACTTTTAAAAAGCAGTTTGGAAACAGATGAGGGGCTAACCGCGATGAACTGAGGCAACATTGTAAAGAAGAGTCAGCCCAAATTTCTCAACAAAGACTTAAGAGACTGATAGTCACGTAGAAATTGAATACTGAACGTTCTACTCATCAGTTCAAAATCCACGCACAGCATATAAGTTAAATTCCTTTTCTTTAAATGAAACATCCCAAACTCTGAAACTGGAAAGTCTCCCTTTGCTTGGTCCTAAGACGTTTAATCCTTTACTCTTTTATTCTAGTTATTAAGCCTGATAAAAAACTATTTTTCTCTCCATCAGTCTCTCAGAAATCCAGGCAAGAGGAGTTTTGTCTTTCCCCAGAATGCATTGAAGCAGGTGAGGAAAGGTTCCCGACAGTCATGTAAATGCATTTGGCCTTTTGTGCTGAGCTGTTTGGATCAGAACATCGTTCTTTGTCTCTTTAGCGGGCTCCATACTGAGTAAATTAGACCAGTCTGTCAACCCCTGCGAGGACTTCTACACGTTCTCTTGTGGTGGTTGGTTGAAGGACAACCCGATTCCTGAAGATTCGTCTTCGCACGGCATCTACCCCTGGCTGAGGCAGCATGTAGACATAAAACTCAAAGGTGAGAGTTTTCCTCGCTTTTCCGTATACCTGTATCAAATACTGTTTCTGAGAGTGCCCAGGTCAGATTATCTGAAGATCTTTATATATTTCTATATTTTGTTTAGACGTTACTATTGTTCACACACTATAGAACTCAGCCTAAAGGCTAAACACCTTGAAAGTTTGAGAAGGGCACTTTAAAAAATGTAACGTAAATATTTTTATGAAATCATTGAAACTCAGCCCTTCAGCAGACTGACTGAGCTTATTAATAACGAGCAAAACTACGCCGATGGGAGTGTTCAGTGCTGAGGCTTATGGGACTTTTCCATGGCTCCTGTCTACCCCGCGTAGCTCTACTCTACCTGCCCGAGACATTTTAACCGTGTAGTCTTTATAAACAAAACTTCACAGCTTTCAGTGTAGTGAATCCAGAGTTTTCCTCTCTGTATTATTGAGTCAGCAAATCATGGTCACCCCCCCCTTTTTCTTGTGTATAATTTCTGTGTTGGATAGTCAAAATATTTTGGGGTTATTGTCCTGCTGAAAGACCCAATGTTTACCCAGTTAAAGTTTTCTGGCACTAAATTTGTATTTTAAATGTATTCAATGTCATGGTACTATGGACTCTACCAAGATTCCCAGGACACTTTTGGAAAAGAAAATGAGCCACAGCATCACAGATGCATCACTATATCCGGTAAATATGGGCAGGAAGTGCCTTTCCACATATCCATGCTATCCACCGACCTACCTGGGGTCTTTTGTGCCAAAACAGGTGTTTCTACACACAAAATAGATATAAATCTGCCCTTTCCCCTTTAAACCCAAGTACCATCTAACAACTTTTTTTTTTTTTCTGTGGCTCTAGTGGCTCGCTTTTTAACACAGTAGGCTGACAGGAAGGGGGGGGGGGGGGGTGGAAGAGGGGGAAAGACATGCGGCAAAGGACCGTGGGTCGGATTCGAACCCGGGTCGACCGCGTCGAGGACTAAGGCCTACGTATATGGGTCGTGCTACCTGCTGCGCCACGAGCGCACCCCCATTTAACAACTTTAACATATTTTCCTCTGCACTTGCTTGTTCCAGTGAAAATCAGTCAAATACCTTGCAATCACTGCAATTTTTTCCAGTCTTTTTTTTTTTTTTTACCAGTCGTTCAATCAGGGCGGCTGCCTTCCTGAAGGGCTCAATCAGTTTTTGATTTTCTCTCAAGCGGACCTAATCAGACTTTGCAGAACTTTGAATATGACATCTGCTACAAATCAAAATGCTACAAATTGTTAAAAAAATATACTAAACTTGAACCAGTCCCTAAGTGAAACACAAGCCCGAAGAATATGTGCATTTCAATTGACAAGAGATTTCTAATGCCACAAATTAAAACAAAGCCTCATAGATCAGAGAGATGGACTGTTAAGTGATGGTGCTGTGACAACTGACCCTAGCTTTATTCTTACAGAGTTGTTAGAGGCTCCTTCAGATCCAAAAGAGCTGGAGGCTGTGACCAAAGCCAAGATCCTGTATCGCTCCTGTATGAATGAAAGTAAGTCGTGCTCATGAATCTGGCTTAATAGAAATGCTTTTTGAAGGCTGTGTTTGTGTAATTTTTCCACTTGAACGCAGTATTTGGCCATGTCTAAACTAAGTTGACCTGAACCCCAAACTAGCAGCTGTTCATAAAAGGATTGCGAAACAGCTCTCATAAAGTTCCTGTTGGTTTTGGAGTGTAAACAACGAGAAACTAATAGAACCTCTGGAAATAAATATGTTGCCCAAAACCTCTAGAGCTCCTATCTGATTTGCGATTCAGACTGTTTGCTTTTCATTGCATCTGCCTTCACTGAAGAAAAATGCTCTTTGCTCATTGAACAGATGTAATATCCTGAGAAAGTAATTGTTCATACCCAGACCTACCTTGTGCTGATAGAATAAATCAAGATCAAAAATTAGGAATCTTTATATTCATCTTGTGTCACCATACTGAAATTATTTGAGACAGAGATGCATAGAGATTTCATATAACACACAGACACAACAAGACATAATATTCCACACATAGCTACTTATGCCACAGTGATGGAATAACATCCTCCCGAGCCTTTAGGTTCTGCCTTGTCCATGGAGGACATCAAGAATCAAGACTCCATGGAGGACTTGGTGACTGGTTTAAGGAGATCCTCAAAGTGCTCTTTTCACCAATGATGTCTTAAGTCTCTGTAGTTCCCCTCCTAAAGCATACACAATTTGGGCTGGTTCCTGTTTCCATAGTCTGAGATGCCAAACGGTTTTCCAGAACATCCTGAGACCAACTAAAACTTCTCCCTCCATAGTCTCTCCAAATTCCTCAAGTTCTAGCTTCCACAACCACAGAAGCTGCAGTCCTTCAAGCCTGTCAACTGCTTCAAGAGTCCCCAAGGACAAATAATTATTCAGCTTGATGGCTTCCATCTGGTGCTCACCCGCATATCCTCTGATTGCCATGGCGAAGGCTACGATAACCTTTAGAGTCACAGCTCCTGGAATATGCATCCGCAACTAACTCCCTGAACATGGTCCATTCCAATTGCTTGCCTCCATGTCATGAGGGAGTCATGACATGAGAGAAGCTCTCCTGGAGATGTGAATTGAAAGTCACTCAAACAGGTTCCTAGGTCTGACATTTCCAGCTCACCCGCACCCCATGTTTGGGTTTACCAAACCTGTTCTGCAGCATCCCATGCAGCTGGATCCAACTCACCACTAGGTGGTGTTCGGTTGCCAGCTCTGCCCCTCCCTTCACCTGAAGGTCAAAGACGTAACACAACAGGTCTGAGGATACGACTACTAAACCAATCATCTGCCTTTGGTCCAAGGTGGCCTGGTAGCATGTATGGACACAACCTAGTACAGATCAAACTTGTGCTTGAACATCGGGTTCTGTTCAGGGAGGCTATTCCTCTCAATCACAACCTTCCAGATAACACCATCTTTGCCGACATGGGGAATGAAGTCACCCAAAGATGGCAACACTTCCAGGACACCATCCAGAGTCTCCAAGAAGACCAGGTAATCTGAGCTGCTGTTTGTTGTAAAACCACAGACAACAATCAGTACCTTCCCCCTCGCAACCTTCTTGCTCACCGGGAAAAACTCCAAAATAACGGCACTCAGCTGGATGCTTCTGGGTGTGAGTAGGGGAGAGTCCAACCCCTCTCCAGGACCTGGGTTTCAGAGACTCAGCTGTGTGTCGAGGCAAGTTCAACTACTTCTAGATAGCACTGCTCAACCTCACATAGCTCCAGTTCCTTACCCACTGGTGAGGTGACATTCCACGTCCCTACAACCAAAACGTTTTTCATCAACATTTAGTGTCTCCATTACCTTTGCTAGGGATTGTAGTATGGCTCTTTCAACAACCGTATAAACCGTAGAAGAAATCAAAAGTTCTACACAGTTTAACATTATACGTCTATGTTTCTTAATAAAGGCATACTGGAAGAACTGGACACCAGACCAATGCTAAAAATGCTCAGACAGCGTGAGTTTCGGTGGCCCGTGTTGGGGGACGGGCTTGGTGGAGAATACCGGTGGTCAGAGAGCCAGTGGAGTCTATTGAAGACACTGGCAGAGATGAGGAACCAGCATAGTAAGAGCGTCCTGATTCGCCTGTACGTCTCCCCTGATGACAAAAACTCATCATACTACGTCATTAAGGTCAGTTATTCACCAGTCATGGTTGATATGGTCATGGCTCAAGTGTTCAACATTTAGATTAGACGTTTTAAGATTGTATAAAGAATAGTCATAGACTTTGATTTGTGCACAGTCGCATAGCAACACAATGAGACCTAACTTGTGATTGATACAAGATATGAGATAAACATGACACCTGACATTTAAATTACATACTTAATATGTACAGAGAGAAACTACTGCCCATGCTATATGTTCATGTCAATAAAATTGGTTAGGATGATCCAGAACAGTCCAGAAACCACCAATGCGTAAAGCAACCTTAAAGAGGAAACGACCCAAATTGTTGTCCACAGTAAAGCAAATTTCTCACCACCAGCGCCTGAGTGTGCCAAGCAGTATCGTGTGCACATGAGACAAAGTTTGGGGACATTGGGTTGAGGAACAAGAACTATCTTTGGATAGTCAAAATACTTCAGTGTTGTGTATTTTTGTATTTTCAAAATACTGTAAAATACTTTCTTTGAGACACAGTCTGTGATGACATCTAACTATCTATAAAGCATGAAATAGTGTCTGTGGCACCTTTGCAGTCAAGTCCCTGTGATACCACTCTCGGCCACTAGGGAATTCTGGCACTGTTTCACACTTGCTATGGGAACATTGCACAAAACGCACGGTGCTGCATATTAGATTGAGTCAGGTATCTTCTACTTGGTGCTTTGTCAGGACCAGTCAAGAAAGTTGTTTCAAAGCAAGGTGAGCAACCAAATTTACCTAGTTTATTTCAGTAACTAATTTATTCTCAACCATGAATTACTCTTTTTATTGCATGTTCCTGTTCAGTGTAACGTTCAGTGTTCGTAAGGCTAGGCTATTTAACTTTTGAATGTTAGCTGCTAACTAACTCTCTGTGTTAGTTTCACTGTTGTTGATTTCACCAGTGAACATTCAAAGAATCACGTTTTAAAGTTATTGTTATGTTACACGGTTTCCTTTTGTTTCATGTAATTAGCCTATAGCCTACTTTCGAGACTTATCGGCCCGTTTCTGTAACTACGGCCCGTCTCATTCATCCCAGTTCGGACATTTGGTAAGAAGAGAAGAGACAGTGAATTCAGAGGCAAAAAAAACGTTTAACATATATTTATTACAATTTGGAATTCCAAAAAGGGAGACACTTACAAGTTTTATCACCGACGCAGATATTCTAACCTTATCCTGAAAATGCTGTCCATGAGTTGTAAAGATGTGTCTCAGCGCTTACACCTGGAACAAGCCTTTTTACCCCATGGGTGGCTCCAGAGTCCAGAAGGGGGCCGGACCAAACCCCTTCCCCAAATCTAAGTGCAGCCTCTAAGTCTGGCTACAACCTGTGTTTCCTGACATTTGATCGTTAAATGTAATCTATTGCCTAGTTCAGTTCCTGGGAGTTAGCTGAGATAACATGAGACCTTGAGAAAGGAATGATAAAACATTATCTGCTTTAAAAACACTATCTGCTCTGCTTCCTAAGGCTCTCATAAATTACCGTTCAGCACTGTGGCTGGTACACGCTCGCTGAAGTCTAAGGGCCTTTTGTGTTCTGCACAGATGTTCATCCCAAGGTTTACTGAGTTTAAAGTTAATATCTACATAACTGTAAAATACACTATTATCATATAAGTGAATATATATTTCCATAACACTACATAGGACTTTTGTATCTCATTGTCAATATGTGTGCTGCTGCAGCACCACAGGTGACCTTCTCCGCCACTTGAAGTAGGCTAGTTTTGGCTCATACTAGTGTTGGCCGTTTTAATTTACTTTTTCTTAGAAATGTACCTAAATAATGTTCTACTGTTTACTGTATGTAGCCTACACAATATCAGTGTTGGGAGTAATGCAGTAAAAAAGTAATTTAATTAGGCTACAGTAATGCATTGCTTTTTGCAATAATGTAAGGCATTACCAATACAATTTCAGTAACATTTTACTTGGTACAATTCTCAGTAACTGAAGTTACTTTGCTTTTTAATCCAAAATTGAGAAATGCTTAATTGGCACCACAGAAGATTATCCAAGAATTTAAAAAAGTCCTCTATGCTGGTCCTGGAATTTGATTGCCCTGTTTAGATGACTGTAGAAAGGGAATATGAGTTATCTCTGCCATTCATGCAACAGATCTAACATGCTTAGGCTATACTTCTCATTTCAAGCAGTGAGAATAACTAAAATGTTGCTTTTACGGACAAAGATCTTAGCCATTATTCTCAAACTATTTGCATTAAGTCTACACAACTGTAAGTGGAAGAAAAGGCAACCAGCAATGATGAGAACCATTTAAAGTCAACATACAATTTCACTATGGCTATATTTTACTAGATTAAGTTGTGAGTGACCTTTGGCCGTTGGGGCCTACATTGTCCCGTGAGCCATAACTGCAACCATTATATTGTTATTTTGTTAGCCTTAAGCCTAGCTCAGTTATTATGCCATACCACATCACCTCCTGCCGTGTAATGAGCTGCATTGAACACGTGAAGAAATCCATATTTCCTGTTATTTTGGTGAAAGTAATGTAAATGTAGTGTAATGCCTTACAATTCAAAGACAGTAATATTGTAATGTAACAAATTATGGTTGAATCTGGGCGAGTAGAGGGCAGAACATGAGAACTAGAGCATTTCTTTTGATCCATAGTTTAGACAAGGGAAGGTTACACAGCACAAGGCTTACAAGTTGAGTTCACAAGCTTAGATCGCAACACTTCAGTTTGCAATTTGCCTTTCTTTTTTTATGTTTTACAGTATTAATGTAACAACCAGATTTTTTATTTTTTACTTTTTTTGGTATTTACATTGATCAAGGTTGTGCACTGTGGTAGTTATGGTGTTAAATCACTTAAAATGTTAAAATGCTTACCAGTTTAAATGTCTAAATAAATCATCCATTTTAGTCCGTGGGCCAGAATCTGTAGGACGTCTCCTTAACACTACCCACCCTACAGATTCTGGCCCACGGCCTATTTGGATTGTTAGTCTTTGAGTTATTTTCACTGATTCATAGTGGGCAATCTATTCCACTAATAGAGTAAATAAGTTTATTTAAGGAAGGGCTTCTTGAGTTACTGAACATTTCTCAGGGCAGAGGTTTATATTGGGGTGTCTAACATGAGGGGTCAGCATATGTTTTTCCAGATAGTGTACAAGTGAAGGGATAGAAGAAAAAGGCGCTTAGAATGAAGTATTTTGTAGTATTTTGAATATACAAAAATACAGTATTTTATTTTGATACATTTTTTGGCTGCTGTATTTTGTAGTTTATTTTGATAAATTTTTAAGGTGGGTATTTTGTATTTTATTTGGAAATACATTTTGATGTATTTGTGCCCATCCCTGATATATATATATATATATATATATATATATATATATATATATATATATATATATATATATATATATGTATATGTGTGTGTGTGTGGAAATTGGATTTTGTTTCCTGGGTTTCCATTTACTTGTTTATTAGTATGTTGAGTTTTTTTAAGACTCACTCTAGACTCAAATAAAGAAGTTTTTTTTAGACAATGATTTCTTAGATAATGTTTCCATCATTTGCGCCTCACTGAACTTTATGTATTACCTGTATGTTAGACCCAATCCCAACCAAGTTGTTTAAGGAGGTATTCCCTCTGATCAGTGGTCCTATTTTAGACATGATTAATCTATCCTTAGTAAATGGATATGTACCACAGGTTTTTAAAGTAGCTGTTATTAAACCTTTACTTAAGAAACCTTCTCTTGATCAAGATGAGCTAGTAAACTACAGACCTATATCTAATCTTCTTTTCTTATCTAAAATTCTTGAGAAAGTAGTTGCTAATCAACTTTGTGAACATTTACAAAGCAATGACCTACTTGAGGAGTTTCAGTCAGGCTTCAGAGCTCATCATAGCACTGAAACGGCTCTGGTGAAGGTCACTAATGATATTCTCATGGCCTCAGATAATGGACTTGTGTCTGTACTTGTCCTGTTAGATCTTAGTGCTGCATTTGATACAGTTGATCACAATATTCTCCTACAAAGACTTGAACATACTGTAGGGATTAAGGGGAAAGCATTAGGCTGGTTTAAATCTTATCTGTCGGACAGATTCCAGTTTGTTCATGTTAATAATAAATCTTCCTCAAACTCTAGGGTCACCTGTGGAGTACCGCAGGGTTCAGTCCTTGGACCAATTCTCTTTACTATATATATGCTTCCGATCGGCAAAATTATCAGACAGCATGGGATTAATTTCCACTGTTATGCTGATGACACTCAGCTATATCTATCCATAAATCCTGATGAATCCAATCAATTACTTCGACTGCAGTCATGTCTTGATGACATCAAAAGCTGGATGACTTTAAATTTCCTGCATCTAAATTCTGACAAGACCGAAGTTGTAATCTTTGGGCTAGAGTCCTCAAAAAATAAACTTCTTAACCAATCACTTAATCTGGATGACATTAACTTGGCCTCTGGTAATAAAGTAAAAAACCTTGGTGTTATTTTTGACCAAGACATGTCATTTAAATCCCATATTAAACAGGTTTCCAGAGTTTCTTTTTTTTCACCTCCGGAATATCGCCAAAATTAGAAACATTCTGTCCAGGAGTGATGCTGAAAAACTAGTCCATGCATTTGTTACTTCAAGGCTGGACTATTGTAATTCTTTACTATCAGGAAGTCCACAAAATGCAATTCAAAGTCTTCAGCTGATCCAAAATGCTGCAGCAAGAGTTCTGATGAAAGTCAACAAGAGGGATCATATTTCTCCAATTTTAGCTTCCCTTCATTGGCTTCCTGTTAAATCAAGAATAGAATTTAAAATTCTTCTTCTAACGTATAAAGCCCTTAATAATCAAGCTCCATCATATATCAGAGCTCTGATTACTCCGTATGTTCCTAACAGAGCACTTCGCTCTCAGACTGCAGGTCTGCTGGTGGTTCCTAGAGTCTCTAAAAGTAGAATGGGAGGCAGATCCTTTAGCTATCAGGCTCCTCTCCTGTGGAACCAACTCCCAGTTTTGGTCCGTGAAGCAGACACCCTGTCTACTTTTAAGACTAATCTTAAAACCTTCCTTTTTGACAAAGCTTATAACTAGAGTGGCTCATGTTACTCTGAGCTACCTTTATAGTTTTGCTGCTATAGGCTTAGGCTACTGGAGGACATCAGGGCCTATTTTTCTCACTCTACTGATTTCTACTGTTCTCCAGTCTACTGTTCTCCAGATTTGCATTGCATTACATTGAAATGACTGTTGTCATTTCAGCTTTTAACTTTTTGTTCTCTCTCTTTTTTCTTCATAGTAGGTACACCTGGTCTGACGTTCTGTTGACTGTGAAATCATCCAGGGAGGACAGATCACCGACTATTACCATCTAATGTAGAACAGATTACTAGATCAATGTGTGCTTCTGTGCTTTTTTGTCTCTCTTGTTGTGTCTCTGCTCTGTCTTCTGTAACCCCAGTCGGTCGAGGCAGATGACCGTTCATACTGAGCCCGGTTCTGCCGGAGGTTTTTTTTTTTCCCGTTAATGGGTGGTTTTTCTTCCCACTGTCGCTTCATGCTTGCTCAGTATGAGGGATTGCAGCAAAGCCATGTACAATGCAGACGACTCTCCCTGTGGCTCTACGGTTCCCCAGGAGTGAATGCTGCTTGTCGGGACTTTGATGCAATCAACTGGTTTCCTTATATAGGACATTTTGACCAATCTGTATAATCTGACCCAATCTGTATAATGTGATTGAACTTGATTTTGTAAAGTGCCTTGAGATGACATGTTTCATGATTTGGCGCTATATAAATAAAATTGAATTGAATTGAATTAAGTTATCTGCTTAATTTAAGAAATCTATTATTGAGCGTAAATAGACAACAAGGTATTCAGACTTTATGAAACACTAGACCAGATGTTATGTATTTTTATGAAATGTAAAGGTTAGCCGCATTACATTTTTGGTCTCTTTTTATCTTTTATTCACTGTTTATTGTTGTTGTCTTTTGATGGCATCAGCCAGGGTGTTTGAAATAATCCTAAAACTAATGGTATTGAGACTTAGATGCAGACAGGGACTATAAATTATATTCTTGATCTAATACAGATTATAACTTTCTGGTTCGCTGCATCAATTCTCCTTTTTGTAAAGATCTAGAGTCAGTGCTTCATGATCTAGTTTAACACTTATTTATTGCTGCAGTAAAACTTAGAAAGGCAGAAAAACTCAGAACAACTGAGCAAATATGGTGTCTTTCTGTTCCGGTAGCTCGATCAGGCTTCCTTGTCTCTGTCTTCAAGAGAGGACTACACCACCAACACTTCCTCTGCTCTGGAGGTGAGTTTCTGACTAATCTTCTCTTCATCTTGCAAGTGGTTTGCCATTATTTGCAGCCAAATATATTATTTCTATCATTGTTTCCAATGACCTACTGAGTGATTTAGACTCAGTTTATACTGCATATGTTGGCAAATGTGTGAAAAGAGGAATCTTAATACTACAATATAACACTAAGGGAGTGCAGATGAATGACTAATAAACTACATCTTTTAAATCCTAAAAATATCTTATTTCCTTCATCTCCCCCTTTGTCTCTTTCTATCCATCTCTCTCCAGAACCGAGCTGCATTGCTGAGTCTGATGGTGGACGTTGCTGTCATGCTGGGCGCCCCAGAGGAAGCAGCACATGTCCAGATGAAAAAGGCTCTTGACTTCGAGACCAAAATTGCTCATGTAAAAACAACATACAACTAAATTAAATACATCTGATATGCATTAGCCCCTTAGCATCTAGCATTTTTCTGAAAAAAAAAGTGGTTTTTGTTCTCAAATTTTTCACAACTTGAATAAACACGGCCTCTTGTTGTATGTGCAGATCCTGATTCCCTATGAAAACCGCACCAGTGAGAACATGTACAACAGATACACACTTTCTCGCTTGCATCGCTCCATGCCACAGGTACACTTCCTGGAAAACCCACCAGCAAGACTATTAACCATTCCTTTATTTTGTTCTCCATTACCGACGCAATAAATGCTCTTTTAAAGAGTGCAATAGAATTATTATGGAGCAAAAAAGATGTTCGTTCAAAATTTTCCATTACTGTCCTTTTGAACTTCTGTCATCGCAAAACACAAAAAAATACATGATTTTTTGTTCTTTTTTTACTCCTTGATTGCAGACTTATGTAATAAAAGTCTCTCTCACTTTGTAGAAAAAAAACAGAAGGTTAGGGTTGTCCAATTGGATAGATTGTATTATTTTTCAGGGTCAACTACTCGAGTCTGAGAGTTGCAAAAATTGGCTGAAACGAGTAACTGATGAGGCTGTAGTTTATAGCGGTTCTTTATTTAGCTAACATTCCTTAATAGAGCCAATGATGGTGTTGTTTTCTGTCATTAAATCTGGGTCCTTTCTTTATAGTTTTTCTTTTTTCCTACCACTGCACTTATGGTATAACCAATGTTTGTGTGTTCTTGTGTTTCTAGTTTAACTGGCTTAGTTTTGTGAAAGCAGTGGTGGAGTCTAAAGATGATCCAAGTCTAATTATTTCCTCCTCTGAGCCCGTCATCGTCAGAACCCCAAAGTATTTCAAAGACCTCATGAAGCTCATCAACAGCACAGACTCCAGGTACCAACACCTGAGAAACATGGGAGATATGTCATTGTCTTAACATGTTATTTCAAGATTTAATTAGCATTCCGTAGGCTACCCAAGGGCAACTCCAACTTGAGTAGGTTTTACAACCATGGAAATGAATTTAATTAAACTTGTGATTGTGCAGAATGCAAACACAGCTAATTAAATCTCAGTGTGGAAAAAAGTGCACATATATAAACAGCTTCTTTCTGTTTGTAGAGGCAAAACTGTTGTAGTACTACAGGTTAGAAAAGGATGCAGTGTTGATGCCCATCTAAACCAGCAGCGGATTCATTTACAGACCGAATCTGCACCTTGGTTCATAGACAGACCTGTAAAATATAGATTGCTGGGGATCTCAGTGATGGCAATAAAGCTACATTATAGAAGCTAGCATGAGGAGAGGTTTCTTCTTTTTAATACCTGTTATTTCGAACATAATGATGCTGGCTCTAAGAGCAAAGTGTTAAAGTAAAGGCAAAGATAATAATAAATAAAATAAATAAGAACCAAACAAGCAGAAAAAAAGAAGCTTTATGAGGTTTTAGCTTAGCATCATTAGCATGTTCCTAGCTAGGTGCGCCGCTAATACGTCTTTTTGAAAGAGAATTTCAGAAGCACAGACGAATATTAAATGCAGTACAATAATCTGTTATTTTAGCTGCAAAATCTCACACTGAAAGATTTCTAAGCATCCAGCATTTAATTCAAGAACATCTATTTAGGTGGGGCAAATAATGATAATAATAATAATAATAATAATAAACTTTATTTATATAGCAACTTCCAACAAAGCCTGGCATTGACCAAAGTAATTTACAAAATAAAACAAATAAATACAGAGCACAAAAGAACAGTGCCAGATGAAATACAACCAGAATAAAACAATAAAAGAATATAAACGTACTAAAAGTTAAACATCAAAAGGCCTTTTAAATAAATCAACAAGACCAGGTCAGAGATGGCACGGAGCTGAAAGGAAAGACTATTCCAGGCTGTTGGGCCAGCAACAGAAAAGGACCAGTCCTCCCATTTCTTGCACCTAGATTGAGGCACCTCCAGCAGATATTTGTCAGAAGACCGTAAAGTTCTGCTGGGTAGGTGGATTTTCAAAAGTTCAGAAATGTAGGCAGGTGCAAGGCCATTCAAAGCACAAATCTCAAATGATGAAATTCACTGCCATAAAAAGTATTCCCTCCTCACAGATATTGCTGTTTTGGTGCTTTACATCATGAAACAAATTTAAATAAATAAGTGGTTTAACTAAATAATTCAGTTTCCAAATAATGATTTAGTTTATTAGGGGGAAAAATAAACCACAGGCCCTATATAAAAAATTAATAATTGGCCCATAAACTTACTAGCTGGTTGTGCAGCAACAACTACTATCATGTGCTGCAATTTTGACCCACTCTTTCTTGAAGAATTATTTTAATTCTGCCCTACTTAAGGGTTTTCAAGCAGGTTTTCAACCTGTTTAAGATCAAGCCACAGCATCTAAACTAGATACAAATGGAGACTTTGACTAGGCCACTTCAAAGCCTTTATTATTCTTTGAGTCTTTTAAGGTTGAGCTTGCTAATATGCATTGGATTATTTTCCTGCTGCATTCCCCAGGTTTGATTAAGCCTATAAGGCAAAAACTGATGACCGGACACTCTTCTTCCGGATTTTCACTTGAGGGCAAAACTCTTGGATCTATCAATTACAGCAAGTTGGCCAGGTCCTGAAGAAGCAATACAGCCCCGGACCGCTACACTGCCACAACCATCTCAAACTGGCTGGATCGCTCAATGTGCTCTTGACATAGTTTTGGTAGAGCTGCCACTCCTGGGAAGGTTCTCCACTGATCCATCTTTTCTCCATTGGTGGATAATGGCTCTCACTGTGGTTTGCCGGAACCCCAAAGCTGTAGAAATGGCTTTGTTAAATGTTTTAAATGGTAAATGGCTTGCACTTTTATAGCGCTTTAACTAGTCTGATGACCTCCAAAGCACTTCACACTACAGTTTAGTCATTCACCCATTCACACACTTTTAAATGATTTCTGTATTTTAGTTCATATCAATTCAATTACATTTTATTTATATAGCGCCAATTCACAGCATGTCATCTCAAGGCACTTTATAAAGTCAAATTCAATCATATCATCCAGGCAGATATGTCAAAAGGTTTGTTATCTTAGGAAACCCAGCATTGTTGATGGCTTTGCAGCAATTCCTCATACTGAGCATACATGAAACTTGATCAAAAATGAAGTTGTTATGCCCACTGTTGTTAAGATGTGTGAGTGTATGCACAAAAAGGCAGCAGAGCCAACCCACGTGGCCCTGAGGGGTCCATTTTCTTCTAAGTAGTGTTTTTCATAATTAATGTTGAATTCAGGCTTCATTAATCTTTCTCTGTCTCTTTAGGACGGTAGCTAACTACATCCAGTGGAGGACAGTTTTTTCCAAGATCACCACTCTGAGCCGTCGTTTCCTCTACAGATACCTCGACTTTGCTCGGGTTTGTACTCTCCGCACCTCTGTGAATTTACTCAAGGGGGTAGGTTAGTTGGATAGTTTTATTATTTTGCAGGAAATTATTTTGCAGCCATGAAATAGTGATGTGGGTCAGGGCAGGTGTTGACAGTTACAGTCCTTGAAGACTGGTATCTTGCATTTTATTTTAGACGATTTTCTGATTGAACAAAGCTGTTTAAAAGAACCGGGTCATTGGCAGCGTCCTGTAGAACTTCATGATAGAATGAAAGAAACCGCCATGACACCACCCCAGCTGACATGTTGCAAAATACTGATTTCATGCAAGCCTGGAGAGTATTTGGGCTGACTTTTTTTTTCAGTTGTTGTGCTACATTTTGATTTTTTTGTTCATTAAAGCTCTAATTTAATTAAAGCTCCATCATCCTTCCAGTCAACCCTGTCTAGCATAATGCAATAACAGAACCCCGTCTACAGATGGCGCTGTTTGTCTGGTCAGTAGCTGGTCATGCAGCTATCATTTAAACTGAAAGGTGGGACGCACAAAGGTAAAAAAAAAAAAAGAAGACGATTTTTTTGGAACCACATTTCAAAGATGAGCGTTGGGTTGATATGTTTCAACCACTCATTAACTTTTCATACCAGCTTAACCGATGTGGGGTTGCAGGGGGATAATAGTGCTTTTCTCCAACAATAAAGCGATGACAGAAAATGCAGCTGCATAAGTTGCAACTTTAGTCATTTGGCTAAAGAAATCATTTTGTTTCAGTTTAATTATGGCCTCGGACTCCATCGATATTGAAAGTAATGATTGAAAGTAATAAAAACAAAGGAAAAGATGCACAGCTGCAACCTAACCAGGACCTTACTAAACACCAAACATGTGGCCGTGAAAATCAGCAGCATTACTACATAACCTTAGAAAAGTATCTACGCCCCCTAACCTTTTTTCTAAAAGCAAAATACTTTTTTCCAAACAACATCTATAGGATTGTATATTACAGACAAACGAATAATCATAATTGTAATGTAGAAGAAAATTTATACAAATTAGAATCTGAAAATGGGCATCAATATTTTCCTCAGCTCCCATGAGTTCATAGCTGGTAAAAAAAAAAACTTTTACTGGACCTTCAGTTGAAATTTCTTTTGGGTATGTCTCTACCAGCTTTAAACAGATTAGAATTTTTGCTCAATCTCTGTAAAACATCCTTAAACCCAATCTGATTGGACAAAAAGTCAAGAATGTGGCCAAGTCTTGCCACAGGTTAGGGTTAGGGTTGCCAAAACATTGACGTTACAAAGTGTTGTATAAGCAGAGTGCAGGCAGGGGTAATAATGAAAGGTAATCAGCAGAGCATCAGTTGGTGTTGCACAATGTGAGGAATATATCTGTTTGGGGACTGGAGAGTATTGTTTGTCTCCATCAGTGCTGGTCTCCTTGCACCTGTGGTGCTGCCTGAGTGCTTTAAATAAAAAATTAAAGCTGTCAAGAGATGAGCAACAAGACAAAAATAAATTAGGAAAAACTAATCACATGCTAACAACACCACAGAGGATTTTACAAACCGTGTTTCAACACATCAGGAGATAAAGCTCAACACGTATCTCCTGTAAATGAAACAATGGCAGATATTAGACAGAATCAATCATGCTAACTGCGGGTTATACTGTTACATCTACTTTGTGAATTTTGGGTAAATCATGAAGACTTGGAGTGGCCTCTACCGGGTACCCAGGTGATTGACTCTAACACTTAAAATGTTTCTAAATATCTGACGTCTGTACTCGGCCCTTTACTTGGAAGCTCAGAACACCACATACAGAAAACCATGGACTTTGCAGACAAGGTGAAGGATGTCATCATGGAGACTGAAGAAACTATGGTCTCTTTTGATGTCACATCACTATGTTGGGAGTTAGCTTTGGACTTTGACTGGGCCATTTTATGCAATGATCTAAATCAACCCATCATCGCTTTAGCTGTATGTTCTGGGTTGGTCTTCTGCTAGAAAGCTAACCTAGTATGCCAGTCTCAAGTATTTTGCAGCTTCTACAGGTGCTCTTCAAGGATTGTCCTGTATTTAGTTTCGTCCACACTCCCCTAAGAATGACCCCTTGATGATGCCGTCACCTCGTTTCACCCTGGAGGTCATTTCTTCTGTCTCATCTGACTAGAGCACCTTCTTTCCCTATATGGCTCGTTTCAAACTGCGGACAAAACATCTTATGGCTTTCTATCACACATGGCTGTCTCCACGCCATTCTCAAATAAAGCTCATATTTAGGTCAGGATTACACCAATAACAGTGTTCCTGGTAGGAGATGATACCTCCTTTAGACTCACCATAAGCGTTTTTAGTGTTTTTTTGATTAATGCTTTCCTTGTGGACGACCATGTCTTGGCAGATTTGCAGGTAGATGCTATTAACTGATTAGGTGACTTTTGACGTTAGTTGCTCTGGAGGTCAATTTGGAAAATCAGAGTAAGCGGGGCTCAATACATGTGCACACAACATGCCAAGCAGAAGTGCTAAAAACCATGTATGTTTTTACTTTATTTCAACACCTTGTGTCGTCCTCCTTTCAATCAAGCCGAGCTGCTGCTTTCTGAACTCTATTTAGAAGTAAAGCTGAGCGTTTTAAATGGGAGAAATGTAAACTTGTACCTCTGACTCTTGCCCCCCCCCTCCACCAGGTCACCACGGGAACTACCTCTCTGACTCCGCGCTGGGATAAGTGCGTTAACTACGTTGAGAACTCCCTGGTTTATGCCACCGGGCGCCTCTTTGTCGACACACACTTCCAGGAGGACAAGAAACACATGGTTCCTCATCTCTTTAACTTGTTTTACAAATGTATTTAGGGGCTCTTTATGGGATGCGGTGATAAGTTGTGCTTTTTATTATATATATTATATTTTTGTCCGTTGCGAATGAACAACGGCTGCACATCTCAGATGGAAGAGCTAATTGAGGGGATTCGGTGGGCCTTCATCGACATGCTGGAGAAGGAAAATGATTGGATGGATCAAGAAACAAAAAAGAGAGCCATTGAAAAGGTAAGACGCATTTAACTTAAACTTATTGATTCCAGAGATGCCTTTTAAATGGGTAAGATGTCTTGTGACTTATTTGACTGGATGCTTTTGGTCATTGTCCGTTTGGAAGAAACATTGGTACCCAAGTTTTAACTTCCTGGCTGACGTCTTAAGCTTTAATATTTCCACATGAAGGATGCTGTGGGACGGTGATGCTGTCCTATTGTTATCTACAACATGAGACACTATAGTCATTTTAATTAAACCTCAGGGATCTGGGTCGACTTGTGCAGCAGGTTCCTCATACATCTCCTCTAAAACGTTATTAAACTAGTTGGTTCCAGGTTAAAAGAGCAAATGGGTTGTAATTATAGCCAGTACATTCATCTAGATAACTTTTATGAAATAATTTCTGCTGTGGTGCTACTGGGCACAGTACATTTTACCCAGATTCAGAAAGTTTTCTTTCTATTAAATGTAATATGATTTTGACTTCTTGGTTAACTAAATTCAAGCAGTTTGTTTATTACTCTTCTCTTTTTCAAAATCAGAAGTTTTACATATCTAGATCGATCCAAAAACCTCTTTCTGATGTTTAAACCATATCATTTTTCAGTTTCATTATTGAATTGTATTCATTGATTTCATTTTGAACCAATTGCAATTTACAATAATATTAAAATATAATTTGAATGAGCCTTTCCTATTTTTAAAGACGTGTCAATTATTACATTATTCATCCTAAAAGTCAGTTAATCAAAGTTTACTACATCCATTTATAGGTAAAGATTTTTAAAGGCTTGTGTTTCTTTCTCAAGGCTCACGCAGTCCTGGCTAAGGTTGGGTACCCGGAGTTTATTTTGAATGATACCTACCTCGCAGAAGATTTGAAACCGGTTTGTATTGCATAAATTAATCATGGATAATTAAGAAGATTATTTTTAAATGTTTACCACAAATAATGGGCTATACTGGTCAAAAATATACTTGACTACTTTGTTATTTGGTAGTTACAGATTAAAGCAAACAGGAGATCACACGGAGTTCCTCAAGGCTCCATCCTTGGACAACTTTTATTTTAAATGGCTCCATGCTCATGCTAGCTCAGATTTGAAAGTTAAGAAACATCTCTTGCAATACCTAAACTAATGACCAAAATCATGACCACTTTCACTTACAGTCACTGATTATGTGTGTCCACATCAGTGAGCACATGGATCAACATTTCTTCTGGTTTGAAAAATAACAAATTTCTTGTTTTTGGTCCCAAAACATTAAAGTTAGACATCGGCAACCAGCCAGACTCAATAATATTAGAAACCACAAAGCAAATCAAGAATCTAGGATGAGTTATGACCTGAATTTCACCCCGCTGAGCTTCCTTTCTGTTTTATGTTTTACTTTGCAAAATACTCACAATCTCTATTTCCATTTGTGTCTGTTTCAGCTGAAGTTCACTGAAAAGGATTACTATGGTAACGTTATGCAGACACTGAAATTCATTGCCCAGTCGGATGTCTCCTGGCTTCGAAGGAGCGTCCCACGCACAGAGTGAGTCTCTACTAGCAACGTGGATTTTTAGTTGTGTTATATCCCGGCTGACGCTTTGTTTTCCTTTTTCAGATGGTTTACAAACCCAACAACCGTGAATGCCTTTTACAGTTCATCCACAAATCAGATCAGTAAGATGTGGCTAAAGAAACGTGCTTATTAGGGTAGATGTTTGTCTCACCGTACACTTGTCCTGACAGGCAGTAAATAAGGGTCCAGACCATGTTAAATAAAAAGGGAGTTAACTGGCTGTAGCTGTATCATTTTCCTGTATTTGATAGGTATCTATAATATAGGTGAAGCTGATATGACTTTAAACATTTTCAGAGCCTGTCTGGACAAAACCACAGACACAAAAGTGTTTTGAAAAATGCATTTTTATATTCTTTTGGCAGGATTCCCTGCTGGAGAGCTTCAAAAGCCCTTCTTCTGGGGAAGGGAGTATCCAAGGTGAGGTTAAATAAATCTGACATGTTCTGCTTTGCGGACCACAGAATCGCCTCCTCCTGCTGTACTCAGTAGAAATAATTGCTGGATTCTCATGGCGTGAGCTTCTAATAGAAAATCTGACCTGTCCAGAGTGCAGAAGCTCATACTATCTGCAGCACAGAGCTTAAAATGTCAGTTATAAAAAAGAAAAAAGAAAAGCCTCGTTAACATCCTTTTGTTCAAGTAGTAAAATACTGTTATTTATATTAGGTTTGAAAGCTCATTTAGGTACACTTTCTCTTTAATAAGATTGATAGGATATTCTGGCAGTTGTTTTAAAATGTCTTATTGGTCTGAAGTCCTGGAGAGTAGCTACTTGGTTGTAGCCATTTCCTGATGTATGATGATCTACACATATCTGCCTTACCTAACTGGCATGTTGTCTTGTTTTTCCCACTTTTAATACAAAATGAGATATGTTGAATAGAAAAATGCTTCAGTTGTGTTGAGCTATCAGTAATAATGACACTGCCAATTTCTGGGACTAGGGTGGGATTGTTTTATTTTTCAGAGGGAGAATATGTTACTGCAATGAAAGATAATTTATTTTAGGGTGTTTGTGAAAATAGTTTTTTGGGGGGCCAATAACTGTAAAGGGCTTCTGTTTAACATTTTTTTAATGTCTTTAGAAAGTGCGTTTCAAAGAGTGAAGCTTGTTACATACCCCGCGATGAGTGAGAAATTTGTTCTTGTCATCGGCGTGGTAAAGTAAAAAGTTTGTTTTGGCTCCGATTATATATACTTTGTGAGAAAGTCAGCTGCAGAACTAGGACTTTAGCACGCCTCACACCAGCACTCTAAGGCTGTGGAAATTTAACAAACACCACAATGTCAGATACGACAGGTAGAGGAGAATGAGAATAAAATGTTAAACCTTCTTGTTTTTGATGATGGATGAAGATCAATTGAAGGGGGGGGGGGGATTCAGGCAATGCGCACAGAGACGGAGCTGAGCACGAGGCAGAGTGAGAGTGAAAAGTAGAGGAGCAACCATGTAAACAGGATTACCTCACAATGTGCTCTGGCACTATTTAAAAAGGCTAATCAGTGTAATAGAATTGACAGCGAAAACCTACAGCCATTTAATTATTTGATATTTAATTATTTAGGTGACTGCTCAGTACCACCAGAGCTGAACAGGGCGAATACAGTGTTTAGTTCAACAGACGCATGCGACATTTCCACTTTTCCAACTTAACCACACCCATTCAAATCCTGACCAATCACAAACAGTTCTTGAACACCCTGCGCAGAAAATAGTTTTGCTCAGACGCTGTCGAGAACAAGCAGCAAGAACTCAAGAATAAATTTCCTGTTGAGTATGTAATAGCCATAACGCTAGCAGCATGTCTAACTATGAACATGCTGTGATCCTAAAAACACTTCTAAAAAAAACTCTTGGTTTTCTTTTTGTACTTGTATTGTAGGCTTAATTTTAGCCAATTAGTCTCAGTTTTGAACTTTAGATTAACTAAATAACTGGTATTGATAAAAAAATCTCCACATGCTAGCTTGTTTTATTTACCTTAATCTTTAGCCTGATGGCTGAAATGAAATTATGTTCACGTTTTACAACTTTTTATTTTGTCTAAACATATTCTTTTCCTGCTGCTTCGTTTAAATCTGTTATTTTCCCACATTGTTCTTGAACTCGATGCTAAATGATGCTGTCCGTGTGGTTTCTAGATCGTTAAGTTACGGTGCCATCGGAGTGATAGTCGGACACGAGTTGACTCACGGCTTCGACAACAACGGTAAAAGCCAATGAGCCGAAATTTCTTCAAACTGAGGCGATTTCTAACACATTTTTTTTACGTTAAAAAGGTCGCAAATATGACAAAGATGGTAATCTGGACCAGTGGTGGAGTGAGTCATCTGTAACGGCCTTTAACGAGAAGACTCAGTGTATGATTGATCAGTATAATGAATACTACTGGAAGGAAGCAGGTCTAAATGTAAGAAAACAGAACTCAAGGTTTCTTATACAATAATTTGAAGTCAACATGCAGAATAATGTGATTGCACTGCTCTGTAGGTGCGCGGTAAGAGGACCTTGGGAGAAAATATAGCTGACAACGGGGGAATAAGAGAAGCATTCAGGGTAACACTTGTTTCAAGGAAAATATGAGCTTAATATGCCTCCATACATTTGAGCCCATTGTGTGAAAAAATTAATAATTGCGGTGATTAGTCACTCTTGCTTTAGGGTGAATTGTCCATGTTTGAGCAGCTGAGGTGAGGGGATGTTTCTTTTTCTGTTTGTGCGTAGGCCTACAGGCGGTGGGTGGACAACAGCAGAGGCGGCGTGGAGGAGCCTCTCCTGCCAGGAGTTGAACTGAACAACAATCAGCTGTTCTTCTTGAGCTACGCACATGTAAGCAAACACATCCACACTTAACATATTCTATTATTTCTATTATGTCAGTATCCATCCTGTTCCAAGGTGTAGTTTTTTCAGGAAAAGCTACATGTTGGGTGACATTGTTATTTCTAAATAATTAGTGTAGCATGAAGCTTACAGAAAGGCTTCACTGAAGACGTGGAATGTGTTTATTTTTGGTCCTCAGCTAGTGAATGTGGTTCAGGACGTGGTAACGTTTTGTCCCCATGATCCTGTTAGAGTACAAGATGACATTGCAATAATACAGTGTCTTGCAAGAGTAGTCAACTCCCTTTGCATCTTTCGTGTTTTGTTGCCTCACAAGCTGCAATTAAAGTTTATATTTTGAGTTTGCAACATTTAATTTGCTTAACATGCTTATAACTTTTAAGGTATTTTATTGTGAAGTAAACAGCAAATAGCAAAAAATAAAAACTTCCATGTGCATAACTGTTCACCCCTCCAAAGCCAGTACTTTTCAGCTCCTTCATGTTGGAGGATTTCTGCTTGTGAACATCGATCTTCAAGTCTAACCACAGAGTCTCGAGTGGATTGATGTCTGATTTTGACTAGGCCATTCCAACACATGTAAATGTTTCCTGCTTTAGCAGTTTGCTTCAGGTCGTTGTCCTGCTGGAAGGTGAACCTCCATCCCAGTCTCAAAATCACGGTCAGACTGACAGGTTCTGCCTCAGAACATTCCTGGATTTAGCACTATCCATCTTTCCCTTGACTCGGACCAGTTTCCCAGTCCCTACTGCTGACAAACATCCCCACAGCATGATGCCGCCACCGCCATGTTTTACTGTGGGGAAGTTGTTCTTGGGGTGAAAAGATGTTTTGGGTTTGCTCCAGACAAAACATTTTTCTTGGTAGCCAGATAGTTCAGTTTTACTTTCATCCAACCAGAGCAATTTTCTACATTGATTTGGGGATTTACCCACATGCCTTTTGGCAAACTGTTTTGTAATAGTTTTTTTCTTACCACTCTTCCATAAAGCCCAGCTATATTGAGTGTATGGCTTATTGTGGTTCTATGCACAAATCCTCCAGTCTCTGCTGTGGAGTTCTGCAGCTCCTCCAAGGTTACCATTGGGGCTGCCTCTCTGATTAATGCCCTCCTGGCCACCGACTGTGAGTCTTGGTGTGTCCAAATTCAGAAATATGACGTCACACAAAGCCATCTTTGAAAGACCTGCTTTTGACATTAAAAACAATATTCCAGCTGTAATAACAGCACAAACATGCACAACACCAATGCAACAGGCATTGGTGTTGTGCATGTTTGTTTTCGTAAATTTCCAGGTCTGTGCGACGTTCCTTCCTGCCCTAGTCAAAACGTACAATGTGAAAGCAAACCCCACCAAACGGGATAAATAATAAAGTCTGCTTTTGGCTCGGACCAAACAGAGGACTTCCCTGGTGTGAACACACCCTTAGATTCATTTGTGTAGATCCATCACACAAAATAATATTAGAAAACATTTAAAGTACAGGTTAGAAAGTAACAAAATTAGTTTAAAAAAAAGCTGGGGTGTGAATACTTTCGCAAGGCACCTTATTGTGGTATTTTGATTAACCCATCGTTTTCCTGCTAGCTCTAATTCCTTTCCGGCCATCACACCATTACCCTACAATCTTGTGGCGCTTTATGATGTTAACATTCAGACATTTAAGTCAGGCCTAACCGTCACTTGCTATCAACCGTTAGCGGTATCGTAACAAAGTGAAAGTAACTCTTGATACTTCAGCGTGCCAAGGCATTTTGGAAACCTTTACGGAAACAGTTTGAGGATGTCCTCTTCCTGTTCTAACATGACTTTGCAGCAGTGCAGAAGCTGGGGCCGGGCGATACGGACCAAAAATAACATCTGGATATTTTCAGGCTGAACGGCGATATGCGATATTTATCTCGATTTGTTTTTCTTTTCATAAAGTCATAATTAAAACGTCATCTCTGAATCAAAGCTTTATCCCTAACGTCGCACAGGTACATTTGTTAACAAACAGCTGTTGAAAAATATGAGAAATGGCTGAAAGATTACATACAGCATCATTCTAACGTAACATAGACCATCTCGACATAAATAATATAGTCTCATCTCTTTTAAAAAAAAAAATCTCGATATTTTTAAAGTCTTCATATATTGCCTAGCCCTATCACAAACAAAACGGTCCACAAAGACAAGAATGAACGAGTTTGGTGTAGAGGAACTTGTCTTGTCAGCCCTGACTCCTGATCTAAACCCAACAGAGCACCTTTGGGTTGAATGAGCATGTGAGCCAACGTGTCCAACATCAGTGTCTGACCTCGCAAATATGGCTTTAGAATGGAAACTCGCTGAAGTTCATATGTCTGTGAGGGTAGATTAGTAAATACTCGTTGTGATATAATGTAATCACGGGGTTAAGTAAAGGCTTCATTCAGTGTGTTTCCACCTTTCAGGTTAGATGTAACTCATACAGACCAGAAGCGGCCAGAGAGCAGATCCAGAGTGGAGCTCACAGTCCTCCAAAATACAGGTGAGCATTGAAACCATGCAGGCATAAGTAACCCGCGGTAGCCTTCAAACCCACTTTTCTCAATGCCGTTACCGTCCAGAGTCATCGGGGCGATGAGCAACTACGAGGAGTTTCAGAAAGCGTTCAACTGTCCCCAGTCGTCAGTCATGAACCGAGGAGTGCAGTCCTGCCGCGTGTGGTGACCTCTGACCTCATTCTGAAGCCCTGGAGCAGGATGCAGCTGGCACACAACGAGGGAACAACGAAGGCGTGACATGTTTCTTCGGGTAAAGAAACTAGACGTGTCTGATGCATGGATGTTTTTGGGGGTAAAAGTGGAACCATTTTGATAGTGAAGCCATTTTTAGTCAGCTATTTTTAAAAATGTTTTATTGTAGAAATCCTGAATGAATCCATTTTTTAAAGAACCACAATTTATGGATTATACAATAAAAAACACAGTTTATTGATGAAATTATCTATATATTTATGTAAATATACAATTTCTTTAATTTTTATACTAATTAAAACACAGATTCCACTATAATTGGAAGAAGGGTCTTATGGTATAAGGTTATAAACACTGTAAACCAAAATCAGTTTATGTTTGAGCCTAAGTATTTCCTTTTTTTGTTTTTCTTTATCTGAAAATCAACACTGAAACAATAAATGAAACTTGCAGAAATATTTTTAGAACGTGACACTGTCGAAATAGCCGGTATACCTGTTTTTCTTCATTGTGCATGGCCAAAACGCTATTTAGTGCTAATGTTTTTGGTTTTATCATTGTTTCTGCTCTTTGTGTTTTCTTTCGGAGTCTTGTGCCAAGCAGCCATATTGACTGTGCAGTTTGGAGTGAAGACGATTAAATCAAAGAGTTACAGGGGAAGGGTCTTGCATAGTTTGAATTCTCCTTTAAAATCTGCTCAAAGACTCACGTAAAGGCGAACAGCTCAACTATCAGCACCTCTCAAGTTCTTAAATAACACTCAAAAATATTTAAATGATAGCAAATTCAATTAGGAAATTACTGGAAATATTCAGAGAAAAGGAGATGAGATTAAACATTTAATCATTTTCTGGTTCTTAATCACAAACCGAGGTGAGTAAATGGAGGAATTTGGTTGTTGAAATGCAGGAGTACCTATGTGACTTTTTGGTTGATGCAGATGCACTTTTCACAGATGCAAGGCCTTTCAAAGAATATGCGAACAGTTTGAATAGCTAAAATCCCAAATATTAGGTAAAACACAAGCTATCCGTCCGTCCGTCCGTCTTCTTCCGCTTATCCGGGGTCGGGTCGCGGGGGTAGCAGCTTCAGTAGGGAGGCCCAGACGTCCCTCTCCCCAGCCACTTGGGCCAGCTCCTCAGGAGGAACCCCAAGGCGTTCCCAGGCCAGCCGGGAGACATAGTCCCTCCAGCGTGTCCTGGGTCTTCCCCTGGGCCTCCTCCCGGTGGGACGTGCCTGGAACACCTCTCCAGGGAGGCGTCCAGGAGGCATCCTGACCAGATGCCCGAGCCACCTCAATTGGCTCCTCTCGACGTGGAGGAGCAGCGGCTCTACTCTGAGTCCTCCCCGGATGACTGAGCTCCTCACCCTATCTCTAAGGGAGAGCCCAGACACACTACGGAGAAAACTCATTTCAGCCGCTTGTATCCGGGATCTCGTTCTTTCGGTCACGACCCAAAGCTCGTGACCATAGATGAGGGTAGGAACGTAGATCGACCGGTAAATCGAGAGCTTCGCCTTTTGGCTCAGCTCTCTCTTCACCACAACGGATCGGTACAGCGCCCGCTTCACAGCAGACGCTGCACCAATCCGCCTGTCGATCTCCCGCTCCATCTTCCCCTCATTCGTGAACAAGACCCCAAGATACTTGAACTCCTCCACTAGGGGCAGGACATCCTCCCCAACCCGGAGAAGGCACTCTACCCTTTTCCGGTTCAAGACCATGGTCTCGGATTTGGAGGCACTGATTTTCTAGCTATTAAGCTATTAATCTTTTATTAAGCATATGTTTTGCTATAAATTTGATTTAATTGTACATAAGACCCCAAACATCCAGCGACTTCTACTCAAAAGTAAACTTGGGCACAACCATTCAATAAACTCAGCTTAATAAAGCTAATTTGTGAAGAAACTGTAAAATCTCTCACAAAAGGTCTAGACAAAGATAGAGAGCAATCAACTCAAAAATCTTGTGACATCGTAATCTTTTGTCCTTTTTTTAAACAGGGCAGACAAGCCAGGCCTTTATTTCATGTTTTGGATCTACAGAAATCATACTACTTTGTTTTATTCAAATATTGTGTATTTGGTGTATGATTGAGCCTGTACATAAGAAAAATATTACAGTAAATTTGTTTCTGTATTTATTTCTCAATAGGAAAAATCTAATATTTTTCAACTAGACAGTTTAGGCAAAAGGTTAGGACACCTCTGTTTTGTTCTATAGATATAATTTCAGATTTCTATTGAAAGGTTGCACTCCTTGGTCTTCCGGCCATCTTGGAAACAGTCTTCACAAGAACATCAACGTGTTTTTGGTTAAACCAACTGAGAAGGCGGTAAAGATGTGTTCAGGAGAAGTTATGAAATGAAAGACTTTGAGGTTTCAGTTTCAGGAGTTTAAAATGTGTGACAGTAATAAATGACTCCACGGCGATCCTCATGTTCAATGTCTCTGGTTGAAATAAGCTGAAAACCCAAATACGCTCATTTTACATCTGTCACAAGCTATATTGAACGGTTTTATCTGGTGAAAAGATACGTCAGGAAGAAGCTACTCAGATTTTTTTATTTCATTGGCTTGTTGTCAAGGAAAACCAAAAAAAAAAAAACTAAAGGTTTGGCTGTAGGGTGCTTTTAGTTTTCATATGAAAAGTTAGAATATATTTATCATTTTTATCTGTTTTGTTTTATAAATCTGTCACTTACTGTGAAGAATTGTGTTTCTACAATGTAAGTTTATGTAAAGTGTTTCACCCTTCTTTTTTTTAATTTCCTTTGTTATTCTTGTTTGTGTTTAAAATAAAACTCTGGGACACCACGGTGCGTCCTGCACGTCGCCATTACCCATGATTAAACCCCAGTCTGAGATGAAGGTGACTGACTGCTCAGCTGAAGCTGATGGATGGTCAACAAAAGCTTGTCTGTGCATTGATTTTTATTTTTTTTCCCCCTTGCCCTCGGTGTCTGTTATCGCACCGTACATCACATCTCATTCATTTATGTCAGTGGTTCCCATGGCAGCCTGATCTTTAACCTGATGCTGAGTGTCTGTTTGTGGCTCTCAGTGGTGCTTACAGTGTCCATTGGGTGGTGGGAGGAGGGGGGAGGGGGGGGGGCAGTAATGACTTGTATCTGTGGCAACAACAGCTGCTGTCTTATCGGTTTAGAGCCAATTAGGAAAAGCAGTCCGACGGCCCTGGCTGTTATTGTGCGAGCCCGTCTCGATGGGGAGTCAGGATGATTAACGGGTTGTTTGTTTGTTATTTTTTTGGGAGGGGGGGGGGGGGGTGTATGTGTGTGCAGCCTTCAACCTGTAGCAGCCATAAGTTCATCAACGCTGGCAGTATCAACTGCTGATAAGGATGGATGAAACTGTTGCTCGCATTTTTTTTTCTTTCTACTAAGCGCCCTCCTGCCGTATAACAAACTGCTTTGATACTTTGTTTCATCTGTTTTCTCCATTTCTTCTTTTCACATATTTTAAAATTCCAACTTAATGACAATAATATTTAAATAGGAATAAAGGAGAAGTAGATAGATGGGGTTATCAGATTCACGCACACACACTTCAAAGTATTATATTGGGATTTTACGAGGTATATCAGCACAAAGTAGCCTCTGTGATATCTATTTGCATAAAATCCGAGTAAAGGGATCATCATTTGCGGTTTTAACTTGACAAGATGTGAGTAGGGGTTACAAATGGTCTCGATTAGTGAGCTACCGGGCTCACTTTGTGCCGTTTGGCCCTGACCCAGCCCTAACTGTGATGTGGAGACAACGAAAGGAATACAAAGTGAAGCAAAGGCTTTCAGTACAAAAGCAAAGCTGGGTGAGTCTGTAACATTGTCTGGGTGGCTAATATTTCCATCACATTTAATGAGAGATGGTAACAGGAACAAAATGGAGCAGACTGGGCAGGGGTTTTATTAAGAAAACAGCCCTGTGGAGATTAGAGCAGCATCATCTTTTTCACCGTGGGTTCCTGAAGGAGGCTTCCTCAGTATCTCAGTGAAAAGCAGGTTCTGGCTTTTATGATGGCTTGATTCTGCTCACAGAATTATTGAAAGGGAGCTGGAGCCATTACTTTGTGCCACTACGTAATTGGATTGTGGTAAATCTACTTTAGTGGCTGCTGTAAAACTGACAACCTCTGTGAGCAAAGATTCGAGTTCCCATCTGAATTGTTTCCTCATTAAAAACAACCACAGCACTGAGGGTGAAAGATGGGCTCTTATTAACATCTAAATAATAACTTTTGGGAATTATTTGCCTTTTTCAAAGTTGAAGAATAGATTATAATGTTATTTATAATGCATTTTAATTTTCTTCCTTGGGTTTTTCATAGTTGAAAACGTTAACATTTCAATGGAAAACACCTGACAGAGAAAACAGCCCTGAAGCCATTAGAGAGTGGATTCAGCTTTCTGGGAGGTGGAAATGGCTCGCCTCAGACATCGCTCTCTGACCTTTCTGCTGTGGAGGTTTCCCTCTGGCGCTGCTGAAGTCATCAGGCCTCTCCCAGCATTTTTCATCGGCCGCCTCAGTTTTTATCTGCTTCCCCTTCCTTCTCAGGGAGAGTTGGGGGGATGCTCTTTTCAAATCTGCATCCGTCTTCTCTGGTTCTCTCTTGCTGTAATCAAATTTGTCCTTCTCTGAGAGGCTTTGAGGATGACTTTACAGTATTTCCCCTCCAGATCAACTCCCTCCACCATCATTCCCACGCGCCGCAGCCCGCCTGTCCTCTCAAGCTAATGCCTAAAGGACATTTAGGCATTTAGGAAAGAAAAAAAGTGTGTGTATATATATATATATATATATATATATATATATATATATATATATATATATATATATAAAATTTTTCTTGCTGACCTCCAAGCCGATGCTGTAACTGGATAGACAGAAATATCAAAATGACAGGATCAGAGGAAATTCTTAAAATGTAAAAAAAAAAAAAAGGTTGCAAATGTCCTGACATTTTCTTGCCTTGCTGGAAGATCAATAACCTTGATGCGTAAGCACATAATGTCGATGAACAAGGGATATTTGTCTGGTTAGTCTTTATTATTATCGTCAACATCACATCTTATGAGAAATGCTCGCATAAAAGCGTAAAAGCAATGTTATTAATGATGATTGTACAGGTCAACACAAATCACATCGGAACCTAAACTTTGAACTTTAGCTCGCCAGTCATCTTCAATCTTTTTTAAAGATGAAAGGTTAAAGAGGCCCAAAGACAGCTGAGACGACCTTTACCTGACAGAAAAGCGTCGTACCAACAGCATACAAGGATACCCTGATTGTTGTTGCTTTGGGGATTTATGATAACAAGATTATCGGCTCTCAGGAAGTCTGCTCAGCCCTTTTAAAATGCCAGATCTTTGAGATGTAAAAGGCAAGGCTTTGATGAATAATTTAAAACCATTTTATGTATATAATGGCACATTTATCATGATTCAACTCAAACTAATGTATTAGTAGAAATACTACGGAGAAATAAAAATGTCAGACCTGCCACCTAACCCTTTGTCATAAGACTCTGTCCCAAGAACAGCAGAATCTCTCCATGGCTCAATCCAAACATAAAATTCAGCTCAATCATTTCCTGTAGACGACATGTTTTCTCAATCGCTTATCTGCACCATCATCCGCTTCATTATTTTATTAGGTAAGCAAATATAATGCTAAAACTACAACGCAGAAGCTTCATTGTTCAAACAATATAATTTTCCTGTTTGTCATGTTGGTACCAATATTTACAATGTAATAAAATGATGTTACAATGTCCAAAAAGATTAACTGCATAATGTAATGACATGAAGTATATTGCACAAACATTGAAAATGAATTCTAGTACAACATTCTAGTACACATTGGAACATATAGCATATAGCTTTTTTTGCCAAGCTTGCAACTAAATCTCTGTATATAGGTATTCACACTATTTAAATAAAACTTTACCTAAAGAAAAGCAGCATTTGATTCACTTTCATCATTTATAGTAAGTCTGATTAACGCTGAGCAGCTTCCTGATAGGATTTTCTTGACATTTGCTCATTTGCATCCTTTTGCTCAGGGGTCTTTAACCTGGGATGTTTATTTTTATTTTGGGTTTTAAATATGTGAATAATTGCATCAAATTTCCAAAACACAATGACAAAGTACCAGTGATACTTTTTAGATCTGTTTTTCTTGCCATTAGTTTGGAAACTATATGCCTTTTTGCACAATTTTACACAAATATCCGTATCCAAAAGAAGAAAATGTATCCATCCTCTTTTTGCAACATTTCTATGTTTGTCTGTGTTCTAGAACCTAAAAATAGAAATAAAATGGTGATTCTTTTAAAAAATAACAACAAATTTCTGACGGTGGATATTTATCAAAAGTTATAATTTCCTTTTTGCAAAATATTTCTGAAACATATAAGGCTCTAAACGAGTGTTATTCAGCTGGATATGATGGCAGAAATGGCTCTGGGAGCTTACAAATAATGCAAAGGATCTCATTGTGGCAGGTATCCATCAAGAGAAGTGTACAAAAAAATTGCGAACATTACACATACACCCTGGCACAGTGTTCGCAGTGATCAGTAAGTTTACATTTCTCCACGACTGATGTATAGATGAAATGGAAAGTGGTCAGGGAGGCTGCTACGAAGCCAACATTTACACCGAGGATGGTTGGAAATTCCTGCGGCAAACCCTGAGCGTCCTCTTCACGGTTGTTTCACCAGGGTAACACATGGTGACAACAAAGATTCTTGATTCTTCATCAGGCTGTTATATAAAAACACAGAGTATCTTCAGTCAGAGGCTTCTTCAGACCCGCTGTCAGACAGACCTGTACAGGGGATCCTTCCCGCCCACAGCCGTATGCCACGCTTCAAGCACAGATGAACACTGAGACTGAGCTGTTGGCACCGAACAAGCTAGGGTTTATTGGGCTATTTCTCTTGGCCAGACAGGGAAGGGTCAGGTCCGGGCAATTTAATTAAACAGGTAGGCCAGATCCACGTACTCAGGGTCAGACAGGCAGAAGGCAGGGATTTCAAATCACGCAGGTGGGAGTTGGGTTCAGGTCAAACAGACAGAGTTTTAGAAAGAGTGACAAAACAGACAGGTTAATAATTAACCAAAATTGATGGTAGCAGATAGATGGGCTGAAGGTGTTACCGCATAGGGTTACATGACAATCTGACAGCGTGCAGTACGAAGGCACGTCTTTAATGGCAGCTGGTGCAGGTCTAGGTGATGATGTTCAGGTGTGATGGTCACGGCTTTACAGCCGTAACCATCTACAACAACACTTTGAAGAAACTTGGATAATATGGGTAACAATAAGATTTAATTCCCCTTCAGGATGGACAAAGTACTTTTCAAAAAAAAATCATTGAATAACATGTTATGAATTAGATTCAACTTACCCATGGTTTCTTTAAGAGATCTAGTTTACCTAAACCTAACAATGAAGTTCTGCTATCACTTATAGGTACGTACAATGAAACTGCGTCAATTGTACCAGTAAAATAATCATAGTTAAAATTAGAGAACCAGTCACATCAAAGTTAGCAACTAGTGACCTTCCCATGTTTTGTAAACATAATGTGTTAATAATGAGAAATAAATGAAAGGAAAAACATTCATTTCAATCATTACCATTTAGGCCAAGTTCCTCGCTGTCACCAGCCACCGACTTCTAAATAACAATATCCGTGAATGAAATTGATTTTCACATGAACATCCATTCAATATACACTATATTGCCAAAGGTATTCACTCACCCATTCAAATAATTACAATGAGGTGTTCCAATCACTTCAATGGCCACAGGTGTATAACATCAAGCCCCAGGCATGTAGACACTTTCTAACATTTGTAAAAGAATGGGTCTCCCTCGGGAGCTCAGTGAACTCCAGTGTGGTTCTGTGATCAGATGCAACCTGTGCAACAAGCCCAATGGTGACATGTCCTCGCTCCAAAATGTCCCACAGTCAACTGTCAGGGGTATTACAGCAAAGTGGAAGTGATTGGGAATGACAGCAACTCAGCCACTAAGTGGTGCGCCATGTGAACCGACGGGCTCGGGGCAGAGGGTACTGAGACGCATAGTGTGCAGAGGTCGGCAACTTTCTGCAGAGTCAATCGCTGCAGACCTCCAAACTCCATGTGGCCTTCAGATTAGCTCAAGGACAGTGCATAGAGAACTTCATGGAATGTGTTTCCATTGCTGAGCATCTGCATCCAAGCCGTGCATCATCAAGTGCAATGAAAAGCATCGGACGAAGTGGTGTAAGGCACGCCGCTGCTGGGCTCTAGAGCAGTGGAGACACGTTCTCTGAAGTGATGAATCATGCTTCTCCATCTGGCAGTCAGACGGATGAGTCTGGGACAGGCAGTTGGCAGGAAAATTTTACTTTTCTATCTATATTGTGCCAAGTGTGAAGTTTGGTGGAGCGGGGATTCTGGTGTGGGGTTGTTTTTTAGCCTTTTAGTTCCAATGAAAGGAACTCTGACGGCTTCAGCAAACCAAGAGATTTTGGACAATGCCCTCCTCCCAATGTTGTGGGAAAAGTTTGGAGATGGCCCCTTCCTCCTCCAACATGACTGGGCACCAGTGCACAAAGCAAGGTCCATAAAGACATGGATGAGAGAGTTTAGCGTGGATGACCTTGACTGGCCAGTACAGAGTCCTGACCTCAACCTGATAGAACAACTTTGGGATGAATTAGAGCACAGACTGAGGCACAGAATCTCTCAAGAAAGATTTGAGTCTGCCCTGGAGTCTTCACCAGGTTGGACTTTAGCAAAATATCTCCAATGGGTGGCCTTTAGAAGGGATAAGATGGCTAAAGCACCACAACTGACTCCGTGGAGGAGTAGTGACGCTACTCCTAGCTTAACTTATCCCTAAAGCTTAGACAGACAGGCTAACCAACAGATAAACCTAATTTGAAAATTGATCATGTCTAAAGCTGAGTGGTAAATTAAGAGCTTCGAATTTTGGATCTACTTTTTCTTTACCATGATGAACGAGATATACTGTATCCATTCTCCATCCTACCATCACTTGATAACAAGGCAAGGCAAGGCAAATTTATTCGCATATTTCAGTACAAGGACAATGCAAAGTGTTTTACACTATTAAAACATCAGAAAATAAAAATAGTATAAAAGCAAGTAAACAAAATGGAAACTAAATGCAAATAATGATTTTAAAAACAGTTGGACTACAAACTTAAACTAATGATGGTTTAGTAAACAGTTTAACTAGAACAGTCAAAGTCAATCCTAAATAAATGTGTTTTTAACCTTGATTTAAAAGAACTCAGACTTTCAGCACTTTCACAGTTTTCTGGGAGTTTGTTCCAGATAAGTGGAGCATAGGAACTAAATGCTGCTTCTCCGTGTCTGGTTCTGGTTCTAGGTATGCAGAGCAGGCTGGAGCCAGAAGACCTGAGTGGTCTGGAGGGTTGATAACACTGATAACAAGTCTGTGATGTATTTAGGTGCTAAGCCATTCAGGGATTTATAGACTAACAGAAGTATTTTAAAGTCTATTCTCTGAGATACAGGGAGCCAGTGTAAGGACTTTAGAACTGGGGTGATGTTCTCTACTTTCTTAGTCTTAGTGAGGACGCGGGCAGCAGCGTTCTGGATCAGCTGCAGCTGTCTGATCCACTTTTTAGGCAGACCTGTGAAAACACCGTTCCAGTAATCAAATCTACTAAAAATAAACGCATGGGTTAGTTTTCCCAGATCCTGCTGAGACATTAGTCCTTTAACCCTGGAAATGTTCCTCAGGTGATAGAAAGCTGACCTTGTAATTGTGTTTAGATGCTTTTGGAGGTTCAGGTCTGAGTCCATCACTACACTCAGATTTCGGGCCTGATCAGTGGTTTCTAGCTGAAGCTACTGAAGCTGTGTGCTAACTTTTGATCTCTCCTCTATTGGTCCAGAAATTATTACTTCAGTTTTGTTTTTATTCAGTTGAAGAAAATGTTGGCACATCCAAGCATTGATTTCGTATAAGTGTTTACTCAGTGCTTGGGTTCATAGTCACCTGGTGACATGGTGATGTAGAGCTGTGTGTTGTCTGCATAGTTATGGTGACTGATGCTGTTTTTTCATGATCTGATCTGGAGGGATCATGCAGATATTGAATAGGAGCAGACCCAGGATAGACCCTTGGGGAACCTCACATGTGATTTTTGTCATCTCTGATGTAAAGTTACCTACTGACACAAAAAAGTTCCTGCCCTTTAAGTAGGATTTAAACCAATTAAAGTTATTAAGATATCTAATATTTGAATTCCTCCACTTGAGGTAAAGACTGAACCCCAACCCATTGAGAGCAAGCCACCGCTTACAACTAGAAAAGAAGACAGAGCTGTCGTACAGATAACTGAAAGAAACATCAAAGTTGTGTTGGGAATGTAATGGTTCAGAATGGATGGCCAGATACCCCTCTCCACAGTCAGACTTCTCAGCTCATCATGGAGCACTCTAAGGCACCCTAAAGCTAGTAGGCACATGTAGTCCCTCCAGCAACTTCTAGTTCTGCCACAGACTTTGGAAAAAAATAAAAACTCAAAGTTGAGGCCTCTAGGAGGCATCCCGATTAGAAGCCTAAACCACATGAACTGGTGCCTTTTTACTTGGAGAGGCTCTATTGTGAGCTCCTCAGATGAGCTTGTCACCCCATCTCTGAGGATGACTCTGGCCACCCGGCAGATGAAACTTATTTCAGCCACTTGCTTTTTCACTCAGCTCTTTTCTTGATCTTGACAGACCAGAACAGCGATTGCATTACTGCAGATGATCCGCTCTGATCTGTTCATCCATCTCCTGGTATATCTTACCTCCGCTTGACTCAAAGAGTGTTCACAAAGAGAATTTCCACTTTCTTCTGGTTGAGAACTGTCTAAGGCCATGATTTACTTTTTTTTTTTTTTTTTTTACCGAGGACATGAAATCCTGATGGTGCTCCACTTGTCCTTGTCTGTTACAGTATCAAGCAATTAAGTTAATTTTACCACCCCTTTATGGCAGAGTTAAGCCCAACATTAATCAAACCCCTGGTAGATTTACGTTTAAAAATGATCATCATTCAATCAAGAAGTTTGTTCTCATGGGAAATTAGACTGGCATCTCTTTAACTATAATAAAACAATATAGAAAGTGTATAAATGTTGAAACGGGAAGCATAATTTATGTTTTTTTTCTTTCATTCCAAAAAACATATATTGAAAAGTAGTTTATGGAAAGATCTTTATTAGCTTTATAGCAATCAAACCCTCCTTATGATTGCCGACCAGTGTTTAGCCTCGTTTTGTATTTTTGTTGGCAACCTTCAAGTCCCTGAAATACCTATTACTTACTTTGTCTGTGAAATGTAGGCTAATTGTCTCACTTGTGGCCGAGTCCACAAAGTCTAAAAACAACAAAATACCCTTAAAAGAATGCCCAACAGAGGGAACCTGAAACACAACAAAAATAAAAGACCTTATGTACCAGTTTGATCTTGCCCTTTGGCTATAACTAAACCCCCTTCCTCATGGTGGAAGCCAGAACTGAGCGGGCAGAGGACGCTGAGGCTCTTTAAGGATAAATGTTTCCCTCTTAGTGGCTCCTATTCTGAGGCCCTGATTAAGTTCTCTCAAATCAGTGCCAGCTGACTGAACCAAACCAGCATACTGTTCCAAAAGTCAAAACAGATTTGATAAAATAAAGACATTGATCAACATTATTACAATCTACTGAGAATGGAAGGCCTTCCTGCCATGACCCTAATCTTCAGCTTCCTCCACAGACCTTTTAGAGTTAAGCCTGGATTCTGGTTAGGCTCTTCCAAAACGTTAATATTACTTCCAGTAAGAAGAAACTGATAAACTTAAAAGATTTCTTTAAATCAAAGTAATTTTGGACCTAATTGTATCTGCCCCCAATTTAACAAGTCATTTTCCTTTACTTCTATTTTCCCTCCCTTAATACTTTCAATTTCAATTCAATTCAATTTTATTTATATAGCGCCAATTCATGAAACATGTCATCTCAAGGCACTTTACAAAGTCAAAATCAATCATATTATACAGATTGGTCAAAAATGTCCTATATAAGGGAACCAGTTGATTGCTTCAAAGTCCCGACAAGCAGCATTCACTCCTGGAGAAGCGTAGAGCCACAGGGAGAGTGGTCTGCATTGTCCATGGCTTTGCAGCAATCCCTCATACTGAGCAAGCATGAAGTGACAGTGGAAAGAAAAACCACCCATTAGCGGGAAGGAAAAACCTCCAGCAGAACCGGGCTCAGTATGAACGGTCATCTGCCTCGACCGACTGGGGGTTAGAGAAGACAGAGCAGAGACACAACAAGAGAGACAAAAAAGCACAGAAGCACACATTGATCTAGTAATCTGTTCTACATTAGATGGTAATAGTCGGTGATCTGTCCTCCCTGGATGATGTCTCAGCTAACAAAACGCCAGACCAGATGTACCTACTATGAAGAAAAAAAGAGAGAGAACAAAAAGTTAAAAGCTGAAATGATGACAAGCAATGCATAATTGAAGAACAGTAGAACTCGATAGAGTGAGAAAAATAGAAAAATAGATCCTGATGTCCTCCAGTAGCCTAAGCCCATAGAAGCACATCCCCATAGGTAGGTCAGGGCAACATAAGCCACACTAGTTATAAGCTTTGTCAAAAATGCAAGTTTTAAGATTAGTCTTAAAAGTAGACAGGGTGTCTGCCTCACAGACCAAAACTGGGAGTTGGTTCCACAGGAGAGGAGCCTGATAGCTAAAGGATCTGCCTCCCATTCTACTTTTAGAGACACTAGGAACCACCAGTAGACCTGCAGTCTCAGAGCGAAGTGCTCTGTTAGGAACATACGGGGTAATCAGAGCTCTGATATATGATGGAGCTTGATTATTAAGGGCTTTATACGTTAGAAGAAGAATTTTAAATTCTATTCTTCTAACACTTTGTTATGCTAGATATTTTTGGAGTACAATAGTTTGATACAAATCATCTTTTTTTATTCAATTCAATTCAATTTTATTTATATAGCGCCAATTCATGAAACATGTCATCTCAAGGCACTTTCCAAAGTCAAATTCAATTAGATTATATAGTTCTCTAAACATCTATTAGATATTTTTCTTTTACTACAACCATCAAATTTTAACTTCTGCTGGACTTGACGGTCAAAGTAAATTTCTTGACATTATGAACTGAGTCAGCAGCACTTCTGAAGATTTGCCAAACAAGCATCACAAACGGTTACTTTGGCAGTTTCAAAGATTCCAGCGTGATCAGTCAAACTAATGCGGATCATATTTCACTTTTATGGCTGCGATGTCTGGCTGAGTTGAGGTTTTCACGCCGCTCGGTGAAACTGTTCTCATTTACAAGAAGGAGGTGGAACAACTACATCCGAGCCACGTCTGCCCACCGTAGCCGGTGATGGATGGGTAAATAAATAATACAGAAGGAGGGGGAAATAGAAAAGGAAAAGATGGCCTCTTTATTAATAAATGGCCTGTGCCAAAACAGATGGATTGGGGGGATGGGAGGGGAGGACGAAGAAGTGGGTTTGGGGAACTCTGAGAGAAGCCTCGTGATCTTTGCTTTCATCCTTACGACGCTATTTAATAATGGAGGAAAGATAGACAAGCAGGAGGTCAAAGAAATACGCAGCCCAAATATGGATCCCCAAAGCTTGTGATCCGGCAAAACCTTGAGACGCCCTCCTCGCCTTAGTCTGTACCGTCCTCCATCATCTGTCCATCTTGTGTGTACATATTTATGTTTTTAAGGGTATTTGTTCAGTTTTCAACCCCAAGAGGATTACCTCCTACTCTGACTTTATGGAGGCAGAAAGAAAGGGGAAAGTGCTATTTCTGAAGTCTCTTACTTCCCTTTTTTTTTCTAACCAACCCATGTTCTGATTTCTATGAATCATTTAGCGACACTAATTATAACTTTTGTTATCCGAGATTGCCCCCGAGCCACTTATATCTCCACAGTCCTTCATTTCCAGCTCCTGCTCTTCCTTCCTCCCCTGGGAGGCATTAAATCAGTCATTCCTTCACCACTCAGTCCTCGCTGGACTGCACTGGTTACGGGGATTAAGGGGCTAATTGAGCCTTAATTGAATAACAGATTAGAACATTTACATATGGCGGTTGTAAGTTTTTAATCAACCCCTTTGAGGTAGTGATTGTTGTGTGACGATGTTCCTAATAAATTAACCTTTGTCTGTTATTAGCTACGGCTCATTAAAGAACATATATGTGTCTAAAATGCATTGCAGATTTGAAAGTATGAGTTTGTTCATTTAACGATCTGAATTTAATTCGTTTGAGATTTTCTGTAATCCACACTAGTTCAAAATTATTCACAAACTCCCAGTAATCTCTGGTTAAAGGCCCTTAGCCAGTAGCACCTCGACCACATGCTCTTGGGAGAGATCAACTCCTTCATTTCCTATATCTGATCTCCTCTAAGCATCGAAGCTAACAATATTTTGGTAGGACTTATGCAAGTAAATAAATAAAATGAATAGAAAATATTTTGTTCAGGTGTGAAAGTCATCGTTGTGTTGCAATATCTGTCAGCCGTCAGCCACCACAAGGGGAGCTCCATCTTCAAACAATCCACTTAGATACATCAAAATATGACATTCTCACTTTGTTTATAATTTTTTTTAATAGTGTCCTATCTGGCAATGTGGCAATAAGAATTGTTGTCTTAATGCCAAAAAGAGCCCAACAGCTATTACTTTCACACGCGGAGCCTTACCGCATTCGCGTTTGCAGGAAGCTTTATTATAACTAATGCAGGGAATATTTCATGTTATATGGACACTGAAACAAGAAGGTAGAAGAGAAGGAAAAAAAGGGAGAAAAGGTGAAAGAGAAAAGGGAGAGACTTTGTCACTTTAAAAAAATCCATTAATTAAGAGTTGAGACTGTTTTAAAACTGATTACCAATCAACATCTGATAATCCATCCCAAAACGAAAAGAAAATACTTTTGATTTATTTTGGTTTTGACAGGGGAGGAATGGATGGACTATGCTATTATTGGATTCAAGGCACAGCTCTTGCAATCCCTGTTTACTATATATATATATATATATATATATATATATATATATATATATATATATATATATATATATATATATATATATATAAGGGTGAACACCCAGAAAAGAGTGTGATCTCCTCCTTTCTGCCGCTTCTCTTGTTAATGCCCTGTATGAAACACCTCCACGCTACAAGCAGATTGGGAGTCAGCAGGTGTGTGAGTGAGTCTGTTTTGACTTTAACGGGGGGTGGGGATGGGTGGCATCACCGTTGCCATAGTAGCGAATGTTGCCCAAAAAAAAAAAAAAAGGGAAGACAGTAATTTGTCTGGTTTCCGTAGCAACAGGCAACACAATATTGAAAGATGTTGCAGCTGCAGAAGAGTTGGGGAATAGAAGCGTACAGATTTTACAGATCGACGTCCTTGGCTGTCGCCAGATTTTTTTTTTTTTTCGAGAAATCCGACACACAACTGTTTTTTAATTATCCTCCTGCATCAGAGACCGAAATGCAAGAGGCGGGGCGGAGGAGCAGCAAAGAAAGCCGATCAAGATCAGTTCTGGTTTAAAGGGCGTTAATTAGAGGTGTCTGGCTGCTCGGGTGGGCTGGATGTGCCACGATGAAGGGGGAATTAACAACAACATGCCTTCTGCTGCGGAGGGAAGCCAGCTCGGGCTGATCTGGACAACAGCTCATGCAGCCGGCGTCCCTTTATTGCGCGCACTGCATCACTCACCTAGCCGCACATTCTCCCAACTCGACCACCCCTCAGACTGCGTGGTGACTTGATGTTGCAGGGTGGAGCATCTTATCTGAAGTGATCTGCAAGGTTGGTCCTCGCTGCTCTGTTCGGGGATCAGTAAAGACCTCCCAAGTGCGTGCAACTGTTTGTTTGGTTAGTTTTTTTTTTTTTTTTTTTGCAGGTCTTTGAAAAAGTCTGATCATGACGACTCATTGAGATTTTTCTGTTGCGCACAGAGCCACACACGCAGCTTGCAGAAGGCTTTGGGGTAGTGGTCGTAACATGTAAACGAGCGCATCAGTTTGTTTGGGTTTTTTTCCCCCCCAGCGTATGCGAGAACTCCGGGGAAAGAGCAGCCGCGGGAAGCGGAACAGTCTCGGATTCTCCCCGGCTGGTGACCTCCTGCTCCGGGGGAAACGTTCTCTCTACGCCAGGCGTCTCTTCCCCGCAGTCACGGTGTCCACCGATGCGTCCGGCCGCCCCTGATGCTCGGAGGCGCTCCGGAGCTTTCCGGCCGGTGGGAGAGGCTCGATCCGCGGCCGCGCGCCGCTAGGATGCTGCGCCAGGTGTTGCACGTGGGACTGAGGACGTCGTTCCACGCGCTGGGCCGGTTCGTGGCCGGTCACGCGGTGTTCTTCGCGTCGGCGCCCGTGCTGCTGTCCATCCTGCTGGGAGCCAGCTTCAGCCGCTACCGCGTGGAGGGGGACGTGGAGAGCCTGCTGGCACCCAAGCACAGCCTGGCCAAGATCGAGGGCAACCTGGTGGAGAGCCTGTTCCCCGTCAACCGCTCCAAGCACGCGCTCTACTCGGACCTGCAGACACCTGGACGCTACGGTCGCGTGATCGTCACCGCCCGCCGGGGGAGCGTGCTGGACCCGGTTCACCTGGACACCATTCTACAGGTAGTTGAAGCGCACGCAGCGGGCTCCCGCTTACTCATTTTAAAACACGCTAACGAATACTTTTAAGGAAACACAACACGATGTGTCATCAAATAACCTGACAGGGAAATGCAACCGACACGTTGAAATATTGAGGAGTAATGCCAAAATATGACGATGGAATGAAAAAGAAAAACAACAGGGTTTTTAAGGCGTCCAGTCAATCTCTACATGTAAACAAATTGCATTCTATTTTTTTTTTTTTTGCGAAAAGAGGTGAAGGACAATATTTCTGAGTCAATACAGAAGGATGCGTTTAATGTCAAAACTAGATTTTTATTCTTATATTATGATCTGCAAAATGCAGCTGTAGGGATATTGTCACTATTAATAATAATACATTTCTACTGTGATCTTGGTTTAACCCTGGAAAAACAGAAACAGGAAGGAAGAGGATGGATGCACAATCAGTGGAGAGATGGATGGATGGATATTTGAATAAAAGGTGGATGGAAATTTAGATGGTTGTATGGATGTCTGGACTGAAAGGATGAACAATTGACAAATAGGCAAATGAAGGAATGGATGCATAGATGTATGAATGGCTTGGTGCACAAATAGATGTTTCCTCAGATAGAAAGATGGATGGTTGGAAGGATGAATAGGCAGATGGATAATGGTTGAACAGATAGACCATTCAAAGGATAAACATGGATGGATGGGAGGCCCGATAGAACTTTTTAGAGAAAGTGACTGAGAAAACACTGTAAATACAAATATTTTCCCATACTGTGATTTCCTGTTTCATTCCTTTGTGGATTTCCAAAGATCAAAATCAAAATCCTATCCCATTTGTTCCTGGCTGTGTACGACCTTGCATGCCGACTGTATTCAAAGGTCAGTATAATAAGTTCTCTTAAATTCAGACGGGGTTCAGCGACTTGACAGACTTTTCTTATGCTGATCCCACCCTTCCTTGCCCTAATCCTTGCATTGTTACATCCTCACTACCCCTCCTAACTACCAATGTCATAAACTCAGATTGAGTCAGCTATTAACAAATGACATCTTACAAGGATACATTACCTTATGGCGGGCATACACTGTACGATATTTTCAGTCGTTGTACTCAGATACAGCCCAAACTGGACGACGAAACCTCAGGGTTTAAAAGTTCACAGCTCACCATATCTGTTCTTACACTGTACGACGCTCTGATGCGACCTGACTGCTCACACTGTACGTCCAAAAACCACACGTCAGACTCAGCCCCGTAGAGAGATGCTCCTTGTCGGAATCGTCTAACCAGAAGCCAAACGTAAACAGTAGAAGAAGAAAAAGACGGAAGTGTCGATGCTCACTGTTAAATATGAGGCTCACTAGAACGAAACGCGCTGCCTTGGCAATTCTATGATTTGCTCCTCCGTACCTTGACTCCATGTTATACGTACCGCCGCCACGGTTCTCTCCACTCCTATGTTTTCATCTGAGTAGAAGAAGAATTCCCTTGTTTGCACATGTGCAGTGCTTGGCAGAAATCGGATCGCTTGTAGCTCTGCTTCAACAGCAGGAGGCGCTCACGATCACCTCATGAGGGCCAACGGAATTTCAAACATGTTTGATTTTCATCCGACTGTCCGATTCCTGATCAAGATCAGCCTCTCACCATCAGGTGGTCGTGAGAGGCTAATCGCCCCTCGTTACCCCCTGTATGCTACACGCCACAGGACGCACGATGCAGCTGAAACTCGGCCGGATCCAAAAAATTCTCACACGACCGAAGAATCGGCCCAAAAAGGGCAAAAACTCGCACAGTGTATGCCCGGCTTTACTAAGGTTATAAAACATGTAATATGGCAGTTTAATAGCCGTCCCTCTAAGATCTTCCCCTTTAACGTTTTACAGGATTGGAGTATACAGACAGAGGAATCTTTGGCCAGTCCTATTTAAACATCAGATGGTCCAGAGTACTCTTTTATGCTGTGTTCTCATCAGCTTGCCCCACAGGTTTATTACAGGGTTTAAGTTAGTTGGCCCCGGATCCTTACCCTGCTAAAAGACCCAGTGATGACTTTCAGTGTTCTGACAGGGGTCTTGACATTAATGCCCTGGGAGTTTAAAGAGTTGATGATGGCATGAACTCTGAGGCTGTCCCTAGCCAAGCGTCTTTGCAAGAGTAATCAGCCTTTGCTTAATGACAAACCCTCCACCAGCGTTTGCTGCTAAAATACTGCATCTTAGTCTGATCTAATTCACAGGTCCGGTTAAAGTGTCAGACATGTTTAGGAAACGGTATACTTTCTCTTTTCGTGTTGGTAGGACAGAAAATACCTTTTGTTTTCTTCCTGGTATCAAACCCAACTATCTAGTTAGGATTTAGAAAGTCTCTAAGAGCTGTTTCAGAAACTTGGTGATTCCAAGCTATGATTCTCTAACAGTTAGCTTTGTTTTTATGTTTTTGAACCAGAAATTATATGTTTTCCTGTGTTTCCCATTTTGATGAGTGGCTTACTTTGATGAGTGCAACCTTACTTGTGCTCACACTTGGGCGACTGTGGCTTGATGAGTTGAGTAGTTGCCTGGCGATCAGAAGGTTGTGGGTTTGATTCCATCTTCCCCTTGCCACATGTCAATGTGCCCCTGGGCAAGGCACTTAACCCCAAGTTGCCTACCAAGCTACGTCTTGGTGTATAAATGCGTGTGCGTTAGTGAGAGCGATTGGGTGAATGTGGCTATAGTGTACAGAGCTTTGGGTGGTCAGCATGACTGGAAAAGCGCTATATAAGTTCAGTTCATTTACTTGGACCCCAAGGAAAAAGTAAGCCACTAATTACAGATGAAATGTTCAAAGACACTTTTCTATATCTCCCCTTACCTTTCTTTGTTTTTTTTTCCAAACTGGAGCCCTCACTGAGACAGACTTCCCATCCCGAGTCTCCTCATCCTTGCCCCAAAGGAGCCTCAACCTTTTTTGTCTATCCATGTCTACCTCCTTAACTCCCATCAAACCAGAAGTTTAATATGAAGGAATCTTTGTTTGTGCAATGTTGATTGGGTTTGGATGGGAGAAATGATTTGCAGACTATCCATCCATTTTCTTACTCGCTTTATCCCTTATGGGGTCGCGAGGGGGGCTGGTTCCTATCTCCAGCATTTCAATGGGCGAGAGGCGGGGTACACCCTGGACAGGTCGCCAGTCTGTCGCAGGATTTGCAGACTAATAATCTCCAAAAAAAATTAAAAAAAACACAATTTTTTTGTGTGTTTTTTGTAGGTTTCGACATGTATATTTCTGATGTTCTTTATACCCCCAAAAATGAAAGATGTAACCCGTTTTACAAGCTGCAAGAACGCGTTGTTTGTACGCAGGGGATTCCTGCAATGCTGTCAAGATACAGTGTGTTAGGGCAATGCTTCTTTTCTGGTTAACAAGCTGTGAGAAACAAACAGAGTGCTGCATAAAGCAGGGAGCTCTAAAGAGAGAAATCCGCTGTTACATAATCTGTTGATGGCTGCACGGTCTGAAATTGTTCTCCTCTGTGCCTCCGGTCGCTTGCCATTAAAAGCCTTTTAATGTTTCCTTGAGAAGGAAGCTGAACCTGTTGCATGTGGCAGCCTGGATCAATAGAGAGAGATGTCAGCGTTAGTGAAGGAGAATTTAAACTGCTTTCTGCCAGGATTAAAAGTTGTGACTCATGCCCATTCAAAGAATTCATTGTTTCCTCCGACATGAATCAGCCAGACGATACTCCTGTTTATTTAAAGCTAGTAAAACTTCATGGTTTCAGTTTGTTTTTTCTTCTCTGTTGCTTAACTGAAGCTATGACTTAAAGGAGACTTATCATGCTTTTCAGTTCACATTGACATCATTCAGTTGTAGTCTATATATAGTGGAAATGCAATGCTTTGGTCTGAATTCCTTGTGAATTTACTCCAATGTTCCCCCTGTTCTGTGGTGTGTCTGAGAGCAACAATCTTTTATATGGAGTGAATTGTACTCCATTATTTTTGCAAGCCAAGAACACATTTTGTAAAAGAAATTTGAAGAAAAAACAAAACAATTCAGGACTGAAACTTAGAACTTCTTACTAAAAAAAGAAGTTTTGAGAGTATCTTTGCTTTACTTTACTTTGCTGTTTTCGCAGATGGTATTTTTCAAAAGCAATTTTCACACTTTTTGATTAAAAAACAGTTTTTTTTTCAGATTGCGTTTTACGAATTGCATTCTTTTTAAATTGTGTTTTACAGGTCACATTCTCTTCACTTCTGGGGGCGGGCTTTCCTCTGGAGTGAGGAGCAAAGACGCATTTCTATTGGTCTGCTTGGATGTTAGTGACAACATTTTTATTGGTCAATGTGTGCGTCAAGACTGAGAAGTGAAGAGAACATGATCCATATAACTCAATCTGAAAAAGAGAAATCTGAATTTTAATTTAATTTTTGAAAAAATAAAATCTGAGAAAACAAATTTACTCTCAAAACTTTTTTTTTGATTTAGAAGTTTTGCAACATTTAATTTCTGGATTGCATTTTATTTCTAATTTCCATAAAAAAAACATGTTCTTTGTTTGCAACAATAATGGAACAAAATTCACCCCATAGTTTGGCGCTGTCTCTTCACATCTAAAAGTGAAGTGCCGCGTCACACCCCGCCCCCTCCATGTCACTTTCCACTCCACTCAGTTCAGCCATTTTTGTGGTGTGATAGACATGTAATGAGGAACCAAAAATGTTTCCTTATCTACTTGTGGCTTCGGCATCCTTCAGCTTGGGCTACTAAATTGCTCTGAGAAATAAAAATGGCGGATTCACGAGTCTAGTAAGCCGGATGTCCATAACCTTGTTTAACAGCTATGCAGCAAATACAGTGATGTAATTGTTCAAAAAACAAAACAGAGAACAGAGAAAACTGAACGGCTTGAAAACAATATAAATATATCTGTGCAGCACTTGGACAGACTGCATTCAGATTTTCTGCATTCCTCCAGACTCCAAGTACACAACACAATGGATTTTACATATGTCCCCTTTAACGGAGGCTAAAAGTTTTGTATATTACAGGGCATCTAATTATCTAATTATTAATGCACTTAGCCCAACATACACCAAAGGCTTTCTTTGAGATTCGATGAGGACTGAGATATGGCTGTACATTTTTAGACCATTGCCCTGCTCACAGACCCAGTAATGTCCTATTTTCAGTTATCTGTCAAGGCCTGTCAGATATGTGCCTCTCTCTCTCTCTCTCTCTCTCTCTCTCTCTCTCTCTCTCTCTCTCTCTCTCTCTCTCTCTCTCTCTCTCTCTCTCTCTCTCTCTCTCTATCTCTCTCTCTCTCTCTCTTTACACACAGACACACACATATATATATATATATATATATATATATATATATATAGATGTGTGTATATATATATAGATAGATAGATAGATAGATAGATATAATTTCCTGGTACTTCACAATGCATGGTGCCATGCACTCTATCTTGGTCCCCAAGACATTTAGAAGCCAAACAGGCCAAGAAGTTCACAGATACTTAACAGGTGGCATAGGGTGCTTTTCACATATTCTTCATTATTTTATACCTGATGGATCTAAGATACTTGTTGCTGAAAAGCACAATCTTAGTCTCATCTGACTGAAACATGGAGTTCAATTCAATTTTATTTATATAGCGCCAATTCACAACACATATCATCTTAAGGCACTTTCCAAAGGCAAATTCAATCAAATCATCCAGATTGGTCAAAAAGTTTCCTCTTTAAGGAAACCCAGCAGATTGCATCAAGTCTCTCCAAGCAGCATTCACTCCTCCTGAAAGAGCGTAGAGCCACAGGGACAGTCGTCTGCATTGTTGATGGCTTTGCAGCAATCCCTCATACTGAGCATGCATGAAGCGACAGTGGAAAGAAAAACTCCCCTTTAACAGGAAGGAAAAACCTCCAGCAGAACCAGAACCAGGCTCAGTGTGAACGCTCATCTGCCTCGACCCACTGGGGGTTAGAGAAGACAGAGCAGAGACACAGAAAGCGCAGAAGCACACATTGATCCAGGAATTCTTTCTATGTTATATGGTAATGGCAGCTTTAAACATGAGAAGGAGAATTTTAAATTCTATTCTTGACTTTAACTGGACCAAGTAGGATATAGGAAACTCAAAGTTTTTACGTTTGTGATGGTAGGACAGGGTAGACCTTTTCCTTGCATGGTTCCCAAACAACCAGTTGACATGTAGATGGTGTCTGACGTTTGTCCTGGAGACTCGTAGAAACAAAGAGGAATCTCTTTGCTGCAGTTTTATAACAGTGAGCCTTGGAGATTTGTTTTACCTCCCCTAACCTTCTCTGGTCATGTTTGTCACAGCTCCCCTTTGTTTAAAGTAAATCTGCACCGATCAGCGTTTTCATGGCTGAACTTTATTTCTGTTTTTTCTTTGAACTCTCAATTGCTGACAAATCTTTAACAGCTAAATGAGAGAAAACTACGTTTTTTGGATTCTTTGAAAGAGGTGGTAGTTTTGAGTGCAAGAATGTCCCCATTTATGCATTAAAACATACGTCTCAAACCTTCGTTGGATTTTTGCCAAACTGCAACCACGTGCTGTTAGTTGATAGGTATGCATATTAAGCAAAAACTGGTGACAGTTCTTTATCTTAATGTAATTCACAAGTAGAAATCGGACCTGAGATTCACAGATTAGAGCCGATCAAGGGAAAACTGCACCAATTCCAAATCTGTGGTACATTGTTAGTTTAAACGTTTTACTTATTACTTTGACTGTAGAGAGGGGGTAAATTTATGCGAGCCATTTCCTGACTTGTGAATACCAACACATGCCTCTGCCTTTCCGTAACATCTAGTCTTCCTTGTCTTTCCCACTTTGATGAGTGGCTAAGAGAAATGGGCCTCTGTCTCACGTCATATTTAAGCCTGAAAGAAGTCAGGAGATTAACAATTAAACTCTCAGGGACATTGTAATCGCCTCAAAAACGTAAAGCATACAAAAATGCTTTTTCCATTTATCTTATATGGATTTTAAGTAGTCCCGGTAATTGTAGCGTTGCTAATATTTGTGAATATAATATTATATTGAATATTTTTTTATCGAGGCAGTTTTTCCTTTCTGAATAAATTACAAAATATCCCAGTGTGAGATTTGCTGCTGCAATAAAAGGTGAACTTTTTGAGTGCTATTTACAAGTAGATTATTGTTATGTACTGACAGTAAGGAATTTATAACTGAATACAGTTCACAAGCTTTTCTTTATAACTGCATATTAGTTATTGGCAATTCTAAGAACTCCTGTTATTTCTATTTCTATTTCTTTTCTTTTCTTTATTTGCACTCAAAACACAGATCTGAAAGTTGAGCACTGTGCGTTGAGTCTTCCCATAGCCCGTACCATTCCCAGAAACACCTGCAGTGTCTTGGAGTTATTTAAAGCAGCAGCTTCCAAGAGACTAAATCCTGTTCCTGTCTAGGGCAGCAAAATGCACCGATCTTGCCTTATGGATTAAACACTTTGGATCTTCAGTGAAGTGTTGTATGGGGACTTTACAGAACCCTTGCCTCATTATGGGTAAGGCTAAAACGCGCATTATAAACTGAAGGCCCAATACAAACGCTTTGTTAAGAGACATTGCAGCAGAAAGGCAGTATTTCTTTAAGGTCGATGCAGCACTCTGAGGTGGTAGTCAGCTCGCTGTGCCGGAGACAGGCATCAGGGCCGTTGCTTAGTAACCAGTACTGTGGATGCTGGCATTGTTGTCATCTAGCCATAGAAACCGAGTGGGACTCTGAGATGTGCTATTGTTACCCCGTTTGGTGAGGTGTCTGTACACTCCCCCACACATCTCTGAAACACAACCCTGAAACAGAAAGTTAGCGAACGAGACACTCACAGCTGAAACTCTTTTTGCTCCTGTTGCAGTGCAGCCAATGAAATCAACTCTCTGTTTATTTTTATTTTTTTTTATTTTTGTCACAGCTCCACAGGCGTATCTACCAGATGCAGGTGACGGTGCCGGCTATGACAGTGGGCTCCGGCAGCTTCAACTACTCCTTCTCCTACCTCTGTCTCCCCGATGACAGGAACATCTGCATTGTCGATGACATTATCCGGGCCATGGAGGAGATCCAGTCAGCCCGGACTTCGAACCGAAGCGTCCCCGTTCTGCGGTACCCCATCACCCAGCTGGCGGACGGGAGGCAAGCATACATTGGCCACCAGTTGGGCGGGGTGCAGGGTTGGGGCCCCGGTGGGGCGGTGCGGGTTCAGGGCACTGGGGTCAAAGGAGAAGGCGTCCGCTCGGCAAAAGCCGTTCAGCTCACGTACTACCTCCATTCGCGGAGCGGGCTAATGGACCGGGTGGCGGGTCAGTGGGAAAAAGCCTTCTGTGCCGAGCTCAAGCTCTTTGGATCGTTACACCCAAAGCTGGGACTTTATCCCTCCACATCATCCTCCCTAAGATCAGACTTCCAGTTCTCCTCTGTGCTGGCACGTCGCCCCCTGCTGGCAAGTTTGGGAGTGTGCGGGGTGCTGGCCATCCTCTGCTGTTCCATGAGAGACTGCGTGAGGTCCAAACCCTGGTTGGGAATGTTGGCTCTGCTGTCAGTCACTCTGTCAGGCCTCACCGCTGCTGGAATACTGAACCTGACCGGAGCGACCTACAACTCCACATACCTGGGAATCCCTTTCGTCATGCTCGGTAGGTTTGAACGCTTATTTACGTCTCTGTACAAGTTAAAGTGGCTGACATAGTTACATGCTGAGCCATCAGTGACAGCAACAGCAGATTAAAAAAGAAAAGGGGAAAATGGTTACAGCGGAAGACAGCAAAGCCAGTGCATTTCTTTATTAACTTGCTTTAGTATTTATTCGTGTTTAATTAGCATTTTATGTGATAGACCAACAGAAAGTTGTGTAGAATTGTGAGGAAAATAAGACGTGGTTTTCTAATTGTATTCCCCATAAACTTAACATTCAGATCTCTTTTTTTGTCTGATATTCCTCAACAAAATCCAGTGTGCATCCACTTACTTTGACCTAACCTAATTAATAAATAAAGTGCACTTGTGTGTCATTTTTAATGGCCTCTGAAAATTAATGTACACAAAAAGCAAACTTAACCGACCGACTGCCAGCACCACCAAAACATAAATTACCTAACTAGGAAATGAAACCCAAGGATGTTTATGCATATATTATGGCTTATCAGACCATTAAAACATACACATGATACAACCACTAAATAGAAAGACACAACACAGTACAGTTAAGTTTATTGATAAATTACATACCAAGGAACAAAATCAAAGACATTAAACTTTAAAGACAAATCCTCAGTGAAATGCAAGAAGTTACTTAAACTAAAGAAAATAAAATTCCAATTTGTACAGAAAAAGGACAAACAACTGCAGGTCCCAGAGAGTGACCAACTTGCCTGGAGTGCGGTCATGGGTTTGGCCATCACACAGAGCAAGGGACACAGCAGACGTGTCAGGGGAGTTTTCCTTTCCACTGTCGCTTCACGCTTGCTCAGTATGAGGCATTGCTGCAAAGCAATCAACAATGCAGACGACTGTAACTCTAGAGGAGCCACAGAGATCCACAGCTCAGGTGGTAGAATCCGATTAGAGAACAACCAGTAGTTCTACTCTAAAAATCTGGTTTTTAGTGAAAAGTGAAAAAAATAAATCTTTAACAATTCAATTTGCCACAAACCATCCAGGGGAAACAGCAAATGTGGAAGAATGTATGCTGGTCAGCTTAGACTAAAATTAGGTATTTGGTCTACATGCCAAATATTACTAACATTTCATTTTTCTCAGAACACACCATCCCCACCATTAAACATGGTGGTGGTAGCGTCATACTGTAGGAATGCTGTTCTTTAGCAAGGACAGTAAAGCTGTTTAGAGTTGATTTGAAGATGGATGGAGCAAAACACTGGACAGTCCTGGAAGAAAACAGGCTAGAGCCAGCAGGATGACAACCCTTAACATGCAGCCACAGCTACAAGAAATGGTTAGAAGAAGCATATTCCCACATTCAATTGAGAATCTATAGTAAGACTTATAAATGGGTATTTACTATCTGATTGAATTTTAACTATTTCACAAAGAAGAATGGGCAAAAATTATAGTTTTGATGTGCAAATCTGGTAGGAACATACCCCAAATGACCTGCATCTGTTTCTGGGTTGTTCACCTAACCCTCGACTCAGGGGGGGGGGGGGGGGGGGGGATGCAAATGCTAACCTTTTATATTTTGTAAAACAAAACGTTTTCCTTTCACTTTCTAAGGGCTCCTTTGTGTTGCTTTATCACATAAAATCCCAGTAAAACACATTGAAGTCTGTGTTTGCAACGCGACAAAATGTTAACACATTTAAGGGGTATTATTACTCTTGCCAAGCACATTAATGCTCGGCCTGCATTCCTCTTCTAGAAGTTGCGAGGATTTATTTTGCAGAGTCCTGTGGCTGAAAGCCATCTCAAAGTAGACAGATCATCAAAATGATTGACAAGCTGTAGGACCGGAACTCACTGAGGGGGAGGAGGATGAAACGAATGACACATTTTCTTACTTGAGGCAAATTCAGAACTAAAGCAAAGGTAGCAAAACGCGGAGTTCTGGTGTTGCAGCTGTTAAACGCAAATTTGAAACACAGTCAGTCAATGCACGGACGTTTTGCAGATTTATTTTAATGATATAACACCATTACGTTGTTGTTACATGCACGAGGACACTGGTTACAATCAGAGATCGACTGGTCATAGATGGCTGTTTTTGTGCTTGACTTTCTGCATGTTCCTGCTTTGTTGTTTAAAAATATAACATTTTTGGTTAATTCAACGGTATCCCGCCGAGTAAACGGCATATTTTATTCTACACTAACTGATCCAGTCGTCTGCATGCTGAGCTGCAGCTTGTTTACCATCAAACAGGGCTGACTCACATCGTTTATTGACAGATATAACGAACAGAGTGTCAGTCAAACCTCAAATGAAGCAAAATGAAACATGAGTGGATGAACATGATGTACTATGTGCACACTGATAATAGATGATTTAATTGCTGATCTTTTTTTCTGATGCACTAATTTACCTTAACATTCATTATGTCTAAGCATAAAATCTCTTTGAAAATTCTAATTTTTAATCTAGGTTACTCTCCCCCCGTTATTTTTTTATATTCGAAAATAGAATAATTATAAATGGTTTAATGGTTTTTATAAACAACAATCAGGAAAAGGCTTTGTAGAACCACCTCTTGTCGTAATTACAGTTCCGAGTCTGATTGTTCTTTGGGTCTGTGTGTTTAAAAGCCAGATTCAGAGCCTAACCCAGTTGATGGAGCCCCTCAGCCTATCTGTAAAGCACACCTGCCCCCCCCTCACCACCACCACCATCAGAGCCAGTGCCTTAAAAAGCACACATACTATCATGTTTTAAACTCCAGCACTTGACAGAAATAAGAGAAATACTGCTAAAACTGAACATCTATTTGTTCATACAAGCCAGTGTTAGGACTGTAGCTTGGTTTGCTGCTCCAGGCCTGGGTGGTAGAAAAAACAGCTATTTAAAACAGCAATAAACATTTTTTTTTTTTTAAATATATAGCTCATGGTATCATTTATGAGGTTCTTATTGCTTAGAGGAGCGGGAAAAATAACGCTCTTTTCATCTTGTTCATGAAATACAAGCTTCCATTTTCTGATCATAGTCTACCATAAATAGATGGGATTATATGACTCCAGTAAATTAAATGTACTTTAGTAGGTCACAAAGAGTAATTTGCGTTTGATCGTTGGGCATACATTTTACTAATCAACGTGCCAAACAGCGATCAGAACCAAAATAAATGGGAATTGGCTGTAATACAGAGAAAATGATATACAGCTAAATTAAATTACTCATAGGCCTAAGACTTCCGCATATTTATGATAATTTATCTTCATATTTAATAAAAATAATAAACTACAGTGGAAACCAATTTCACATGCTATACTTTCATTACAAGGGTTGGTTAAAAATGGTTTGTTTACAGGTACAAAACGGAAGTAGGAAGGGGCAAAATGGCAAGACAAATGTATGAAATGGGCATCCAAATTCCCACAGTATCTTCATTGTTATGTACAAGCTAGGATTTACACCGCAGCACAGCTAGCTGCTGGAGAGGTTCCAGCTTTAAACTCCCTTAAAATATTGTTTCTGAAATTTTGGGGTTGTTTGGGAATTACTGTTTGTTTGAAGGAGGATATAGAAGAGGAAAAATGTAAAATAACCTGGGTTAAACAGAATCCCCACTAGTTATTATTTACATAGAGGCTAGTTTTAGCAATATAACACAACTAACGGCTACAACGGTTGCCCACTCCTCCTTAAGACAAGTAGCTGTTGGCTGTCCTAAAAGATGCTAGCAGTCGCTAAATAATCCCATAATTTAAATTGGAGGTTTGATAATCTGCATGTATTGGACATTGAAGTGGGGTTAAATGATGTTGTGGGAGTAACAATTGGTGATTAAAAATACATCTTAAATATGTTTACAGCTACAAATGAACTTTTTTCTCTGATCTTTGTCTAATCTTTTAGCTTTTATTGCTTTATTTCCTTACATCGGGATGATTTTCAACATTAAGATCCATTTAGGAAACTATATCAACAGTAAAATACAGTTTTACATTTTTCTCTATTGAATCTACATGAACAAAACCAGAGATAATACAAAAGCAGGGATTTTTTTCTAATTCTGCGATTTATTAGACAAGGAATTTTTGGCCTGAGCGTAAAGGGAACCAGCCAGTGTCAGCTTTATGCATCTTTGCTTTATTAGCTGTCTGGTGGTTTTTACTGGAGCAGAAAGGGATTGCTTTATAAAAACGGGGCCACCTGTGAGTGTTTTGGCGCAAGGGAGCAGGCAATGGCAGGACCAGCTGTTGGATGAGTATTGTTACACCCCACCATTTCTTTCTTCCCGAGCACCATTTTGGAACAAAGATAAAACCTGCATGCACTGTCGGGTGGGGGCGTATTAGGCTGGTCATTCACATTGCCATTTTTGTAACTTGTCAAGCAGAAAGACCTGCAGGGCCTGAAAGGACAGAACTCAAATGAAAACTTATTAAATATAGTCACAAAGTCAGTAAATTGACAACAACTGTTGCTAAAGGGAGATGTAGAAACAGCACAGCCCATGAGTCATTGCCTTGTTTATTGCTTTGACAAAGACACAAAGGACAAAAATAGAAATCAAATGGCTAAAACAGAATAATTTGTTTCTTATGTGGATGCTAGTGTGCGACCTGCAGCACAGCTAGCTGCCAGAGGAAGTTAAGAAAGTAGAAGATGTATACTTAAATTACAAATTGTGACTGGTGGGATCATATATGACCTGTTAAATGCTTAGAGTAGGACAAAAAAGAAAAGAAAAACCGCACATCTTTACAGGATTTTTATTGTTGTTCCACATATGCGTTAACACTAGTAGGCTACTACAGCAGTGCAGAGTGGATTCAAGTAATAACAAAGGTTACTTCCATGTAAATTGCTTCCAAAGTTATGGAATTGTTTTTATTAGTATTTTTGCTTCAGGAAAGACATTGAAGAAGGCAAAAATTGAAATAATGAGGTGAAAATTTGTTGGTCCTTGTTAATAGACCTGTAGACCTGTGGTCTACATATAGAAAAACCAACCTGCAAAGGCTGCAGGTGGCCTATAATGATGCTTTGCGGGTACTTTTGAAACGGCCAAGATGGACTAGTGCGAGTGAGATGTTTGTCACAGCAAGAGTCAATACCCTACAAGCTGTTTTACGGAAGTTAATGTATAAGTTTATCTGTAGGTTAAATGCATCTGGCAATTATATTATCTTGTCACTTACTGACACCACACGTAGCGCAATCCAATACCAGTCTAAGCTGTGGAGACACTGGTACTTCTTAAAGCGCCTATTTAATTGATAATGGTACTTGTATTGTGTTTTTATTCTTATCCATTTATTTATTTTATTTATGTATTTATTGGACTATGAGTCCGGAATAAAGTCTGTCTGTCTGTCTGTCTGTCTGTCTGTCTGTCAGTCAGTCAGTAAGTAAAAGCCTTAATATACGTGCCATACGATGACCGATGCACTTTGTGCCATATTCAATTGCTCTAACAGAATTTATAGGCTTTAACAGTGGTGGAAAAAACACGATTACAAGGCACCGCGAGTTCACCCAAAGATGGAAAGAAGAAATGCGTTTGTAAAACTCTGTTCACTCCTCACAATTTCCCGACAAAAAAGAAAGATCCAGGCGGATATAAATGATGGACTAAAACTGCAGGTTTTTTTGCACACATTTATTTAATCTAATCTTCATCTTTATGTGGGCTATAATCTAATCTTAAAACCAAGGAGCCTGTCAGGCTCAGGGCAGCTGCCCTGTAGGTGAAAGCTGACAGAGTCAGAAGAATCAGTCTGACAGAAATTTTATTTTACCCACTTTTTAAATAATTCAAATGGGTCCAGAGAAAAGTATATAAATATAGTAGATGAACGCTCCGTGTCTAAATTATCGGCACCGTACACCATAATATTGCATCACTCATGTTAATGTGGCCAAAGCAACACTTCATTCAGGGTAGCTGGGTTTTAGCGGATTACACAAATAAAATAAGGTAATAAGTAATACATGATATTGCTTTAAAAACTATGACAATATATTTCTCTTTATCATCGCAGTAAGGTGCGCTGTACAAAATCATTTTATCATGGTTTGATGGTACAGCTGTCAGCACATATCGGCGTGCCCTGGAGAAACTCGAGATTGTCGACCCGTACAGCGCTTCAGAGGTGCTTTGGATCACGAGACGGCTGAAGTGAACTCAGAACCTGCTTCCAACCCCTTCACCCCTCACTGAAGAACATACCTGTCTCTCCCTCACCTCAGTGTCGCTCTCTGCCCCCCCCATCTCTTAACTCACTCTTTCTCGGTCCTAGAGCGACACGCACCTCCAGCCAAATCAGCGCTTTAATCACTGAACTAAGCTCATCTTTAGCGTCCCAGCTTCAGACAGAGACAGTGTCCCTGCAGAGGACACGCGGTGTCATTTGACAGCCGGTGTCTCGGAGACAATCGTAGTTCTCTTCATTGCTTTCTGCGATCTTTGAATGTTGTTTGGAAGCCAAAAAATGGAACTTACCCACAATGTATTGCGCAGGGCAAAATCTGCATTTCGCTTATAGACATCAGCATGTGAAAGGCAGCGTAAATAGTTAATCAAAAACATGTGGAACCCGTCGTATGTCAGTGATCAGTAGACGTGGTTTACTGATCCTCAGCTGGGGGCGACAGCCTTCACAGCTTTGGGGAAAAGCTGTTTTTATCTCTATTAGTTTTTGTTTTAATGTTTCTGAACAGTTTACAAGATGGAAGTGGGACAAACAGTGCATCCCAGGTGGGGTGGGATCTGTGGCTATACGTCTGGCTCTTCTCTGGACTTGTGCAGTATAAACCGTGTCTAGATGTTGTACACGTCACAGCATCAAACCATCCCATGTGCTGATCTCACCACCCCTAATTTTTTTATGATCCTTTCGTTATTATTTCTTTTGGCAATGAAATAGCCAATTGTTTTGACTATTTATGTTGCTAAGGAGGTGCCTTGAAACAGATATTCATATAGAAAGTATTAATATGATATTTATTTCAGACACACAAGTATATAATAAATGTAACATAAATTAAAACTGTCTGAAAAGGGTGTATTGGCAGAAGCAATAAGCTTATAATGCCCACCTTCCAAAACCAATTTACATTGGACTAGAAAGAAAAAGATCAAAGAAAAAAGATGACTACATTTTATAATACATACCAAAATATGATTTTAGGAAAATAATTATTCTACAATAATAACATTTTGTAAAAAAGGTAATACACCCAATATCTTACTGCTCTTAATTGCATTCACATGATTCAGAATTTTTTATCACATTATTCTTAAGTATGTTTTTAAACCTTATTAATGTTGTACAGTCTTTTAGCTCCTGATCTAGTTTGTTCTGTACATCAACCCCAACAAAAGAAATACAACGTTGTTTTACATTTGTTCTTGCTATTGGTTTTCTGAACATTTTGTACCCTCTAAGATCATAAGCACTGTTCCTGATCAAAAACAGACCCTGAATGTGTACTGGCAACAAATAGGCTTAATTCTTCACTTTCTACATGAATTGAGCAGTTCTACAGTCAACCAAATCTTTAAATTTTAATATTTTTAAATTAACAAAAAGTTGGTTTGTATGCTCTCTATAATCTGCTTTATTTACAATTCGAATAGCTCTCTTTTGAATTATGAACAAAGGGTTTAAATTAGTTTTATAGGTGTTTCCCCACACTTCAATACAGTACATCAGGTAAGGCAAAACTAATGAACAATACAATAGATATGTTTTTTGATTTAAAATTTCTTTAAATTTATACAAAGTTGTTTTAGACAACTTTGATCTGATATAGTCAATATGTGGTTTCCAACTTAGCTTATTTTCTATTGTTACCCCAAGAAATTTTACATCACTTAGTTCCTACTAATATATTTGCTGAAAACACATGTTATAAATGCCCGCAGTCCTCTGTTAAAATGCTGTCCGTGTGTTTTTGTGTCCACTTGGAGCAGCTAAATACCAACGTCTCTGCTGTCCTGTCCTTGTGTTCCTTGAAACACGAATTTATCACTTCTCTATCGTTCTGATGTTCACACACGCCACAGATCTTTGTCGTGCACGCTCTCCCTTGCCACCACGTTAAAGTGTCAGTACAATGTGGCTCTGCTAAGGTGTTAAGTGTTTTGCCATCGTGAACTCGCAGGAGGAGGAAGGGTGTCCGTGTGTCACTAGTGACTCATGGAAGCCATGGCAACCAACGTTTGAGAAAAAAAAGCAATAAAAACCATCTGTTCCCCATTTACAATATGAATATTTATGTGCATGCATGAATGCAAGACTGGGCATGAATGAATTTGTGCACGGATATAGGAAGTATGAAAACTCTACTCTAAATGGATTGTTTTGAAATTAAAGGTTCTGATTTATTAAGGAAAAGCAAGCTTTTATTGCTTATTAAATTTACATTTAAAATTTAAGTTTGATTTGAAATGTGTCAGCATCTTTGAAACTGTACGTTTAAACTTTATCCTGATTAAATTTTGCTGCAGCTTCACTTCACAACAGTGGTTGTTGAAGTTGCTTTAAACAGAACTGAGGTGTGACTCATTGAGACCTAGTTTTTTAAACCTCATGGTGCAACTTCATAATTGGTGTAAAACAGTATAAATCAGTATGTTGGGATGGGGTTGGGGGGCGCAGTTTGCTGGGAATTGGTAATCTTTGATGCTACCTGTTTAACGTTCTCGTTAATATTGCTTTAATTAGCCTTTTTGACCAGTTGTTGGCACAAGGGATACCAATGATTGGTAAACTGCTATTTAGGTGTCAGGTGAGCATATTTCTGTTTCCATGGAACAAAACTTCCTTGCACTCTTTTAATGTGATTTACATCAGAAGTTCTTCAGGCTTTATGAAGGTTATTTTAAAGACTTACTTTGGACTTTGGCTGCATTCTCACTTATTTTTGGTCCAATATCTGATCTCAGGAAAGTATGTTTTCCACACACTCCCACATACTGCCACTCTGGGTCCCTGAGTGAGACCCTTAACCCCAGATTGCTCCCCAAGGCGCTGCACAGTGGCAGCCCACTGTTCCCCAAGGGGACGGGTTAAATGCAGAGAACAAATTTTATTGGAGTGTACGTTACAATGACAATACAGAAGATGATTATGTTTATTTTGCACACTCCTCTCTCAGGAATTTCTAAATGCACATTTCTGTAAATGAAGCCTCAAATCATTGAACAAAAGTAGCTTATTACCTCTATTTATTTGTGATTCATGAAGATCAACTAATCCATGTAACAAGGCTCATATCACTCACGAAGGGACTGATATCAAAGCCCTCGGACTCTGACACTAACTTTTTATCTTTTTATGTTTTGCGCGCTATAATGTGAAAAGAAAACTGTACACACTGTTCATTGCCTGTTGTCTGCTATGTGCACTCTTAGCCAGAGTGTCCTGAAAGAAATGTCACCACGGTAACACACAATGGCAATAAAGACTCTTTTAATCTCTGAATGGGAATATTTAGATGTAACAGTAGCAAAGTGAAAGATTAATGGAAGCGTGCAAATTCACACAAGGCAAAATAGGAAAAAACGACTGCACAATAATGACAAATTTACAACAAAAGAGAAAATGAAATAGAGCTTTGAATAAAAGAGAAATTTATGAAATTATATGTAAGATTTCAGCCTTTTTGTAATTTTTGTGATTTGTTTATGAATATAAATAATAATAATAATAATACATTTTATTTAAAAGGCGCCTTTCTAGACACTCAAGGTCACCGTACAGAAGGGTAAAAAACAGAGTGTCAGAAACAAAATCAAAACAAAAAACATTTAAAAAATACCGAGGCTGGGACAGGGAAATTGATAATTAAAGAGAATAGGCAGTCTTAAACAGATGAGTTTTGAGTTGTGATTTAAAATTTAGAAGTGAGTCCGTGTTTCTAAGTAGGGGTGGTAGAGAGTTCCAGAGGCGGGGGGCAGAGCGGCTGAATGCTCTGCTCCCCATGGTGGTGAGACGGGCGGAAGGGACAGACAGGTGTAAAGCAGATGAGGATCTAAGAGCACGGGAGGGGGTGGGAATGTGCAGGAGGCCTGACAGATAAGGGGGGGCTAGGTGGTGAAGGGCCTTGAATGTCACCATGAGAATTTTATATTGAATGCGGAACTGCACGGGGAGCCAGTGAAGCTGTTGGAGGACCGGGGTGATGTGGTGGATAGAGGGAGTTCTTGTTATGATGCGAGCAGCTGAGTTCTGGACCAGTTGTAGTTTATGGAGTGATTTTTGAGGAAGGCCGAAGAGGAGAGCGTTACAGTAATCCAGTCGGGAGGTGACAAGGCTGTGCACAAGTATGGCAGCAGTGTGTGGGGTAAGGGAGGGACGGAGGCGGTTGATGTTTCTTAAGTGAAAGTAGGCAGACTACTGTTACCCTATACCTTAAAGAGGCAGTGTTATGGCACATTGGGACAAAATGATGCGTTAATACAGGTATGCTAATAACAAATGGGTGGTATTTTTCACAGAACCGCCTAATAAAATGAGAGCAAACTCTCTTCCTGACAGACTGCTCTTAACAAAGTACCTCAAGGTTAGATTCAAAATGTGTTCTTCACTACATTCCTCGCTATGTTTTTTTCATGTCTGTGCATATTTGTATTTTTCATGATTAACAACCAGTAGGCAGGGATAACTTTATCTTTTGTCTAATGGGATGTAAATTTTAATTCCTGTTGCGCTCTTCAACAGGCCACGGTCTTTTCGGCTCCTTTGAGATGCTGTCATCGTGGAGGCGAACTCGGGAGGACCAACACGTGAAAGAGCGCGTGGCAAGCGTCTTTGAGGACATCATGTTGCGTTTCTCTGGCTCCACCATGATCCACCTGATGACTTTGGGCCTTGCTGCCTCGCCGCTCACCAACATGGAGGCCGTCCGGCTCTTCTGCCGCACTGCTGCCCTCGCCATCACCATAAGTTACATTTACATGCTGTCCTTTTACAGTTCCTGTCTGGTGTTCACAGGCTACTTGGAGACAAGGTACCGACACGGGTGCTTCTGTCGGCGAGTACCAAAACCTGACCGACTAGATTCAAAGCCGGCTTGGTACCGGTGTTTGATGTACACTCGTTACCAGGATGAAACGCAGTCGACCAACATACCTCATGGAGTTGGTCATACTCATGTGCCAAATCCTAGCCTAACTCACGTGGAAACACGAACTGAAAACAGTTCTGGTGTGAGTGGACACACGGCCAGCGCCATAGAAACGCACTCACCCCCTGAAATTCATTTAACAACACCTACGGAACTTCACCCTCAGGACTCCCATTTTTTGCTGGGATGTGTACGCCGCTGTTATGGAGACTGGATCACTAACACTTACGTCAAGCCCTTTGTGGTTTTACTGTATCTGGTTTACATCTCCTTTGGACTGATGGGCTTTCTCCAGGTGAGACACAAACACACCACGGCTTAGATTTTTAGGCACGATTTACAAAGTCAAAATCTAACAACTTCATTTTAGGTACAAACATATAGATTTTTCATAAAGAAGAACATTTTGAGAACCACTGACGTACTTTGAACAGACCAACCATTGCTACAACAATGGCACTATTGATGTAAGTTTATATTTGTCCTGATTTTGTCACCAATACATTTGCTCTTGTGATGAAAATGCTGCTGACTTAGTAAAAACAGTGAACACTCAAGCAAAAATTATTTGTCAGCTAGCCTTGAGCTACGGTTATTCAAGCAGGAGCAGTCGCCCTTAGTCTTTGGACCAAAGGAGGGACATTCAGCAGAAGTGTCCAAGCTGATTGGGTGAAGCCAACCCAGTCTCACTGAAAACATGTCATTTCCATGTTGGTCCACAAGGGGAAAAGTAGTATTGTCACAATGCGGTACCGCGCACGTGACGTCACGGCCTTAAGAGTAACGCCCCTTTTGCCGCACCGGTAGGGCAAACAGTCGTAGAACGCACATACAAACCAGCCATTACAAGCGCAACAGAACCAGCGATATGACCGACTTTGCAGCCATTAAACTTACCCAAGACGATGTCCCAGGCGCACGGTTTACTGGTCGCACTGTGGAAGAACACACCAACCTTCAGCTGAAACGGTGGCTTGAGTGTCGAGGGCTCAAAAAAACCGGAAGACGGGCCGAGTTGATTCAACGGTAAGCTTTGTTTTTTTCCCTGCTCGGCGTTCATGCCTTTGTTATGATTTCCACCGTGCTCCGTTCACGTCGGCCTTTTTTGTTTGTTTGCAATCAACGTCCAGGAATCTGTATATCTTGCCAATAGGTAGCTACAAAACGATTGTTCACATCTCAGAATCTTTCGCTTAAGAGATTCAGGGCGTTTGTTTTTGAGTAAACTATCCCGGTAGCAGGGTACCATGTTAGCGCCTGCTAACATGCTAGCCTATATGCTATCATCACCCTTTCCACCGACAAAATGCTTGCTACATATGTAGGTGAATTTGGTAACTTTTTCCGGGTTGAAATGTTGTGTAGGCCGCCCGCACAAGTGTACCCAACGCACACATTTCTCCTTGGCACTCTTGAGTTTCGGGAAATTAATGAAGAAAACATCCTTCATATGCGGCCGATCAGCGTACCTCGAGTCGCTGTTGCACGTCCCATAGCAACAATGTTTATAAACCATGGTCTTAGATGTTGGAAAAAGCAGTCGTTTACCGAGTAAAACCTAGGCTAACGCACGTCTCTTCCACACCAAAACAGCGGCGCGTTTGGGAGTTTGCCCTACTGCGTACCACGTGATGTGACGTCATCGTGACGTTGTGTTTCTAAAAATAGCTCGCGCGCGGTACCGCATTTGGCTCTTCAATAAGTGTCAGGCTTACGTTTTATTTGGCCTATTCATTTACACTGGCTTGCAACCAGGTGAGGTAATTATCACGTTTTCCCTTGCGAAAAAAAGAACATGGCTGTCGTTGCCCGTGGAAAAGTAAACATTTAAGCAAACAACTGCGTTTAGATGCATTTTGATTACATTTATAGCTAGAAATATGGATATTATTGTTCATTCAGGGAAGGAAGATAGCCTTTCCTTTAATAGTTTCACTGAAGATTTTCCCAGAAAGACGTGAGGGAGTTTCCTACCTAGTGTCAACGAGATTCTGGTACATATGAAAACAGCATTTAAGCAAAACATCTGCAGTTATATGCATTTTGATGACATCTCTAGCAAAATATATGCATAATATATTTATAATCTTCATTCAGGGAAAGTAGACAATCTGTTATTTATTAGTTTCGCTGAAGGGTTCAGTGTCACATGTTCTATTGCGTGTAGGCCGGACCTAAAGCGGGGTGCATTCCATTTACTCTATATCCATCTGCTGTACTTATAGAGTGAAATGCAACATTTAAAGACAGTATCTGCAATTCTTTACATTATGATGACATTTGTAGCAAAAGGATGCATACTATTACCATAATATTCTTTCAGGAAGTGCAGATAGACAGTCTGCATGCTTGGTGCTTGATTTTATACTCATTTGGACATGGAAATTATTCCATTATTAAGATGGGTGTTGAATACATTTCGCGATATGTGTCTAGTTTTTTAATTTGGCCAATTTGTAGACTCATTTGCATGTGAGGCATGCTACCCTTTCCCCCTTAACTTTTATGGTGAGCTTTTAACGGTTTTTAGGAATGTGCAAGCAGATATACACCAAAATCCTCATTTACCCATACCAGGCCCAGATCTTTCTGCTTTTCGAAAAAGTCAAAAGACCACTTCAAGGGACTGTAAAAACTTTTTTGCAAAATTTTGTGAGTTAATTCAAATTTTGCCGTTTCCATAAACCCCTTCTATATTATATACTTCAAAATGCTTATTAAAAATCATTGATGGAAACGCGACGATTGTCAGTTACACCCAAGTTAATGTGTAAAGTTAGATCCTAATTTGTAAAACAGCTGGAGGTATGACTTTATAAACAGGACTATATTTTATTGGTAATTTCAAAACAGGAAACAGCCTAACCTTACCATCTTTGTGAAAACTTTTTCCTTAGCAGAAACTTTAACATGTGAAAGTCCACTCAGCTCCACAGCTGCTACAACAGATAAATCTGTGCTCGACATGTTTGCAGAGACCTTTAGAATTAAGGACAAATTTTAATCACTTACTGTGTGAAAATAGCATTATCACTGTAATGTGTATTTACTTATTAATTATTTGTATTAAATTTAAGAAAAAATACATTCTTTATCCCAAAGGGAAATTAAATGTTGGCATAACTCATGTTATCTCCTGTAGCTGTCTGTCTTACAGTGGATCTGGAAAAGCTTCTCACTGAAGACACTCTGTTGTTGTGTGACAATCTGATGAAGATTGTGTTGTCTATAATGTTCTTCATTTATGAAGAATACTTCCATTTAAAATCATCTCCTGAGGTCCTAGATAAGTCTCCAGAACAGAGCCTGCTTTATTTTTTGAAGAAGCTCAACAAGCTTTCTTCCAATCAGTTACTCTGATGCTTCGAGTCAGTTGCATCTAAGCTGCCCCAACAGAAAATGGCAGAAGAGATAACACACTACACAAGAGAAAGGATCTGCAGCATCTTGCTACAAACACTGAAGGACCTATAAGCTTCTTCAAGATGTTCAGTCTGCTTTGTCCCTTCTTGTAGACACTATACTCAAATGACCTTTTGACTGCTTTATGTCAGAGAAAGTGTAATGGTAAGATTGTCCATCAAGGACAGCATGAGTGATAGAGTGATGGTTGGTTCACAGGACATGATAGTATAATAACAGAACCCTTGGCCACCCCAATGCTATAATAAATGTGTTGTTAAGTGACCTTTATTCCTTTAAAAAATATATAACTTAGATACTCACTTGCCAGTTAATGCTGCACATCATATTTTGTTTATCAGAACCTCTGATTTAAATGCAGACAGTGTATTCAATGGCACAAGAAAGAAGATGCATCTCCTTAAAAAAGCCCTATAAAGACTAAGTTATGTACCCCCATGGCACTTTGTGTTATGATTGTGTGTTGATTAATGTTCTTGGTAACTATTGAACAGACTGTTGATCTCTGTTTCTTTTGATTTTCAATAAAAGTTTTGAAGACAACAAAGATAGCAGCCTCCATTGAAACAGCCTTAACAAATGGGTTAGGGATAGGGTTGGGGTTAGGAAAACTACTAAATGAAATATTAGCTACGCTTCCTTAAAGAATATTATGGAAATAGTATACATACATTTGCTAGAAAAATCATAAAAATTTAGAGAATTGCATATTCAGTCTTTAAATGTTGCATTTCCCTCTATAAGTACAGCAGATGGATATAGAGTAAATGGAATGCACCCCGCTTTTGGTCCGGGAGAACAAGTGACACCGAACCCTTCGGTGCAACCAATACATGAAAAATTGTCTACCTGAACAAAGATTATAAATATATTATGCACACGTTTTGCTAGAGATCTCAGCAAAATGCATAGAACTGTAATGTTTTTCTTAAATATTTATTTTTATGAACTCGATGGTCTGCGCACATCGGTGACGTAACTGGCTGCATCCTTGGCAACCGCGTAGCATCGTGACATGACTACTTCACGTCTTTCTGAGACAAAATGAAATCTTCGGCGAAACTAATAAAGGAAAGGTTATCTACCTTCCCTGAATGAAGATTGCGAAAATAATATCCATATTTCTCGCTAGAAATGTCATCAAAATGCATACAAACACAGTTGTTTTGCTCAAATGTTTACTTTTCCACGGCAGCCATGTCCTTTTTTTTCGCTGGGGAAAACTTGATAGGCACGTGACCTGGTTGCAAGCCGGTGTAAATGAATAGGCCAAATAAAACATACGCCTGGCACGTATTGAAGAGCCAAATTGTGACAATACTACGTTTCCCCCGTGGACCAACTTGGATATCACAAGTATTTCAGTGAGACTGGGTTGACGAAGCAACACCTAGTGCCCGCCTGCCTAAGGTTGGTTTTAGCCAATCACAGTATCAGATGAAAATGTTGTAAGCAGCAGGCACCATGAGAAACCACAAGAAGGTAAGCTAGTCAAGGAACTTCTTGCTGCTCTTTCAAAGAAGAAATCGTGGATTCAGAAAAAACAGATGTGATAGCAGCAGCTACGCATCCGGCTGTGGGCTCGGCAACTCTTGGTTTCATCACAGCTGTATGTCCCACCTTAAACTACGCTCAACAAAAATATAAACACAACACTTTTGGTTTTGCTCCCGTTTTTTATGAGATGAACTCAAAGATCTAAAACTTTTTCCACACCTGTGCACTAATCATGGTGTCTAATCAGCATCTTGATATGGCACACCTGTGAGGTGGGCTGGATTATCTCAGCAAAGAAGAAGTGCTCACTATCACAGATTTAGACTGGTTCTTGAACAATATTTGAGGGAAATGGTGATATTGTCAATCCAATTTCAGTTTTCTAGCAGAGAGTATAAGATTCGCGTGTAAAATGTCCTGGTTCATCAGAGGTGGGTTTTTCTTTTTGATGATGATCAAAATGTTAGTCAGTCCAGTTGGTTCCCAGGGCCTCTTGAAGGAGAAACAAGCCCACAGTATCCCAAATGTGCCACTTTTAAATGGCCATGAGCTGCTTTCCTGCATAGTCATCCTTTGTTTCACTTCAAACTCACCATTCAACAATCTCCTGCCTTATTTGAGTGTCATATTTAAAAGGAAAAATTGGCCAGAACAAACTTGCTGTGTTGCATGTCATAATTATCCCCCATTGAACCGTTAGGTCAGTGATAACGAATCGAAAGCGGTTACTGAAAAAAGGGAAGTTGAAATGCTTCCTTTTGTTAGAAATATCAACAATTTTCAAACCATTTTTTTGTTTACCCCAATGAATAAATATACTCCATTCACACAAAGTTTTAGTTCACAGTCTAACAAATATGTTTCTGCTCCAAACAGGTGACCCAAGGTTCTGACCCCAGTGCACTGGTCGCCATGGACACAGCAACAGTATTGTACACACGTGCACAGCAGCGTTATTTCAGCTCCTACTCACCGGTTATTGGATTCTACATCTATGAAAGCGCCCCCTACTGGAACGCCTCGGTGCAGCGGGACCTGCTGGAGTACGCCAAAGGCTTCCAGAGGATCAGCTGGCTGGAGGCTTACCTGGACTACCTGTCAGACCGCAACGAGTCCACCAGCCAGCCCCGCGAGAACTTCACCCGCACACTGCGCCACTCCTTCCTGCGTGCGCCGCAGTTCGCCCACTTCGCAGACGACATCATCTTCGCAGAGCGCGGCCAGGGGGAGGAGCCCGACGTGGCGGCCTCGCGCATCTTCTTGGTCGCCAAGACGACAGAGAACAAGCGAGAGGAGATGTCGGTGCTGCTGGACACGCTGCGCCGCCTGTCGCTCACCTCCCGGGTGCGCTTCCTGATCTTTAACCCCTCGTTTGTGTACTTGGACCGGTACGCGACGGCGGTCAGCTCCCCCCTCAGACACTCACTGCTGGCAGTGCTCTTCCTGTTGGGTCTGTCCTCGTTGGTCGTTGTGGAGCCGCTGGTCTCCCTGTGGCTCGGACTCACCCTTCTCTCTGTTCAGTTTGGGGTTCTGGGCTTCATGACTTTATGGGGTGTGGAGATGGACTGCGTGTCCGTGCTATCCCTCATCTCAGCCTTGGGGCACTCGGCGGACTGCAGCGGCCCCCTCCTCTGTGGCTTCGCCTCGGGGCGCGGTGAAAGCAGGACTCGCTGGGTTCGGTTGGCGCTGGAGCGACACGGCGTTCCTTCCCTACAGACTCTGGTGTGCTACAGCGCTGCGCTGGTACCCGTCTGCTCCGTGCGCTCCAACCTCACGCGCACGCTTTTCCGCTGCCTCCTTCTGACAGCTGGCTGCTCAGCCCTGCACACGCTGGCCTTCCTTCCGACCCTCCTCACCTTCCTGCCCCCCTCCAAGACCAAGGACCATCGGCTGGGGAGAGACGGCCAGAGACAGGAGGTTGAGTGTGTTGAAATGAATGACAGCACCAGAGTAGTGGACCAGATCACCACGGTTTGAGAAGGTGGAGGTTTGAAAGGTCAAGATTTAACGGAAAAGATCACAAACATAGACAGTATGGAGGAGAAAGGCAGGTCCTTTATGCAATGTATCCTTGGTTTCCTGCTTATAGGTAGGGTGGTGTGGCATGTTAATGAGTTTTCTCCCAAACAATCACAGTATTGAAAAATGTGCCTGGATGTAAAACACTTTTCACTTGCTTTAGATTTTACCCTTTACTGCCTACAGCTATATTATTTTCTTTTTTGTCATATCATGTTGCACAATTTCAGCTTCAAAGACATGAGGTAATCCTCTGTATGACTTAGTATTTCTACTTTAATGCTGGACAAATAAAGTCAGAATAAGAGAACGCAGTGCTTTTTTGGCAGTGTTTATTCTTGCTTAAAATGTAACACACTAAAAGAACAGTCAAAATGTTTGATTGAATCGTTTTGTTTATGTCTATGAAGATATAGCAGTTGGTTAGGAATCTCCCAATCAGCACTTTTTGCTTGCAAAACCAATCTGAATCTGAGTCGACCCTTGGCCGAGTCGCATTCCAGTTCTTCACTAAAATCCATCTACAGGATATTCACACAGTACAATTTCCTAGTAGACGCAGCTGTTGTGTATAATGACTGTATTGTAGCCCCTTTGTCACTTTAAAACTGGCTTTACTGTGTGTGGCATAGTTCCAACAAGGTGTCATAAACCTTTAGAAATGTTGGTCCATGTTGACATGATAGCTTTGCCCACTTGCTGCAGATTTTTCAGCTATACATCCATGATATGTGTTTCCTGTTGCAATGCTTAGGTGCACAAAGTAGCTCTGCTGGGTTGAGATCTTGTGACTGTGAAGTCCATTGGAGCACAGTGAGCATGGAACCAGTTTGAGATGATTTGAGTGCATCATACTGCAAGTAGCAATCAGATCGACCAACTGTGGTCATAAAGGGATGCACGTGGTCAGCAACAATACTCAGGTAGTCTGTGGTGTTTAAATGATGCTCTATGGGTACTAACACCGAGAGTACGAAAAAACAAAAATTAATTTTATAGCTTGTAGAACATTAAAGGTCAGTAACTTAAATTTTTCTGTGCATCTTTTTTAACCTCTTACATTGTTGTGGAGGAATGTCACCCAAGTCATTTTTCGTAATATTGCCCTAATGCTTGTATGACCTAGTTAGGTCAAGATTCATCATCAGTATATTGGATTTTCATTTGACTATAATGCCTTGGTTTACGTGTTAATTTTGTCTTCAACTCAATAGATGCAGGTGCAATATAGTTGCTGCAACACAAGCCAAAATTATTACTCCTCCACCACTGGTTTCACAGTTGGTTTGAAGTGTTTGTGCTGATACATTATGTTAAAAACATCTCTACTACTGTATGATATTCAAAGTCTGGATGTCTTGGGGGGTCATTCAGATGCAACTTTGCTAGCCTAGATTTGCATCGTCCTTTACTGACACTCGTGGAGATCGAAGTCCTATTCTTTTGTGCTTTTAAAGATTTATATTTCAGTTTGGAATGATTATACAACCAAAAAAACTGATGAATTTTAAAAACAAGAGATGTGTGAACATGTTTGAATTTATTGTGAATTTTATGCAAAACCACAAGATTCAGTGGTTTGGGCCCATCATTTTTACCATATGTATGTCAACTAAAATATTATTAGACAGCATGAGTTTGCATTTTATTGTTATGCTGGTGATATGGTTAGTTATAAAGTATTTTCCCCTCCTTATTTTTTTGTGACTGCCTTTCATATTTTGACTGCTTTTCAGTAGTTTTGTATTTGACCAGGGTCAACGTCACTACTGATTTTGCATGAGGCAATACCTGGACCCTACGGAGGCAGGTCAACTCTACCAGGATGGCACATCAATGCATGCCATTTCCAGAAGGTTTGCTGTGTCTCCCAGCACAGTTTCAGGAGCGTAGAGGAGATTTCAGGAGACAGGCAGTTTATCAAGGAGAGCTGGACAGGGCTGTCGGAGGTCCTTAACCCATCAGCCGGATTGGTATCTACCTCTTTGTGCAAGGAGGAACAGGATGTGGACTGCCAGAACCCTACAAAGTGAGCCCCAGCGGGCCACTGGTGTGACTGTCTCAGACCAAACCATTAGAAACAGACTTTAAGAGGCCCAACGCCCACTAGTAGGCCCTGTGCTCACTGCCCAGCACTGGGGAGCTCAAATGGCATTTGGCAGAAAACACTGAAATTTGCAGGTTTGCCACTGGTGCCCTGTTTATTTCCCAGATGAGAGCAGGTTCACTCTGAGCCCATGTGACAGACATTAAAGCGTCTGGAGAAGCTGTTATGCTGCCTGTAACAATTTTCAGCATGATCAGTGTTGTGTTGAGTCAGTGTTGGTTTGGGAAGGGATGATGCACAGACCTGTACAAGATAAATGATGGCACCCTGAATGCCATTAGGATAAAACCCTTAGACCTATTATTAGACCCTCTGCTGATGCAGTGGGATCTGGGAGGAGAGACCTCAGGACACCATCTGTCATCTCTTAAGGATCATGCCCTGACATTGTCAGGAATGCATACAAGCACAGAGGGCCGTACAAATTACTTAATATCATTTTGAGTTGTTGCAATGACATTTCAGCAAATTTGACTTGCCTGCTGCAGCAGTTTTTCTTTATCAGTTTCACTTTCTCAGTGATGTAGCAACCTTTTGTTACCCATTCCATATCAGTGTCTATAGCCAGAAGGATCTTTTTTTCAACTGAGATCTGGCCCTCAACAACGCCATTTTTATGGCCATCAAAAAACCCTCTGAAAGAAATCAGGCAGAATAGTCCAGATTTATTTAAACCACCTGATTACCTGCCTCAGACATTTAACAATAACAAACTGCCAAGTTTGTGTGGCTACCATTTTCTAAATAATGTGTCTGTGTGGATAAAAGCTCAGATTTCTTTCAACGTCTGTGCATCTCTGCTGGTGAAAGCAAAACTTGTGCTTTCAAACAATTGTTCTTCGTAGCTGATGTTCAAGGTGTGTGCGTGGGAGTTCATGTTAATCCATGTGGCTGTTTGACACATTTTTTTTCCGTTTGTGCTCATTTTCTCTTTTTTTTCTCTGACACATTCTTGAATTAAACTGTTATTCGGCGCCTTAACCATCAAAAAGAAAAACCCACAAACTTCCTACCCATGAGCACTGCCAGTTAACTCTTTGATAAGCATGTCCCTGTTCTAGATGGATAAATTGTTTTATCATTTGTCAAACAAATAAAAATGACAAATCTGGATGACTGAATTTGATGTTGTCAAAATACAAGCTACACTTAAAAGGGGTTTGCTGCAGCATACAGTGCTGTCAAAAGGCAATTTTACAGCCCCTTACACATTACTCGTGTTTTTATTTTGTTGCCGCACGTCAATGTTTCCGATCTGCAAATAAATTTTAAAGGCAAAGATACCCTGAATAAATACAAGAAGTGGTTTCCATTTATTTTGTTTTTTATCGTGGTTAAACATAACCGGACCGCGCTAACTGCAGACCAGCTCTTGGGTAGGTCTCGGCCTGGTTCTATTTTATCCCGGTTTCTGATAACGAAGAGCGCATGAGCAGACCGCGTCATCTCCTTACAGTCAGCTGACTGTCAGCGGGTTTTCCGGCGTGTCTGGCTGCACGTCCCGATTCACACTCCATTCAGACAAATTTCAGACATTCATAATAATACTAGCTTCCTTACCGTGCCACACAGTTTCCAGTGATGATTGTGCTTAGCAGCGCAATGAACCTTCGTTATCAGAAACCGGGATAAAATAGAACCAGGCCGAGACCTACCCAAGAGCTGGTCTGCAGTTAGCGCGGTCCGGTTATGTTTAGCGCGGTCTGGTTCAGTCTGCTGACCGTTTACACACAAGAGTTATCTCGGTTACCGAGCTCGGACTGGTCTCGGCTCGGTTAAAAAAGTGTAGTGTAAACGGGCCTTATCAGTCTGCTTCTATAAGGTTTCTCCTTAAGTAAACTGCTCAACAGTGGTTGTGAGGAGCCAAATAACTGTCCCCCAGGGCGCCAAGGCAGACACCAGGGAGACCAGAGCCCCAGATATCCAAAAGGGCCCCCAGAGCGTGGGAGCCCAAAGAGAACCAACACAGGGATAGCTGCATCTCAGTCCCAGAGAAGAGCAGAGATGGGCCCCAGGACAATTCACAGCAGCCACAGTGCAGAAGCCCCTGGGGGTGTCAGCAATGAGCCGTAGGTTCCTACAGCAGCCAGCTATGCTACAACAGATCCAGCCATAAGTCCAAAAAGGAGACCCAAGGACACACCCCCCCTAGTTGAGCCCCGACAGTGCCAGGGGGTCAAACCCCCACGAAGCAGCTGCCAGGAGTGAGCCAGCACACACCCCAGCACCCAGTACCAGACATGGTACTGGGTGCCAGACATGGTACTGGGTGCTGGGTACCAACAAGTCAGGGCTCTCACCACCGTCATGGGAGCCTGATGGGGGGAATGGGCCCCACAATTGGTGAAGATGTGAGATGCTCCAGTCGTAACAGGGCGGGCAGTCCAAAACCCAACCTGACAAAAAAAAAACCAAGCACACAGTCACAATCACACATTCCCACCCTAATGCCTCCACACATGCAAACACTCATAACCACACACACTGTAGACGCTTGCACTCACCACACATATCCTATACTCCCAGGTCCAGGTACTGATACCTCAGAAGGGTGACAAGCCCCCAGACCCGGGACGTGATCCCCTTCACCAGGGTGGAGGAGAGCAGACCACCCGAGCCACGAGCCGAGACCAGGGCCAAAAACTGCTCTAACCTGGGTAAAGCCGGTTCAAACCCCAACCCCCTGCCTCGACGACCTCCAAATCCATCCATCCAGAGACAGGGCCAACACAATCTGAGCAAGCCATCCAACCAGAGCCCGCCCCACAAACCCCTAGGTTCCCAGACACCCCTGCCACGAGGGCCGCACAGAGCCAAGCCAGAAGCCCCCCCCCCCCCCCCCGACTCGAGGCCGCCACCCCAGTCGCCGCCACACACCACCCAACCAACCCCTCTATGCTATAAGCCCAAACCCTATTCCCAGTTAGCAAACCAGGCACCAGGAGTCAAAATCCAAGGGTCCAAGTGGCCCCTGGGAGAGCAGAAATGCCCGCAGAAGCAGAATAATCAAAATCCCCACCAGCTTAAGAGCCCCCAAGGCCCAATAATGCATCAAAGCCCCCAGGAAGGGATAGGCACTGGAACAAGCACAGGGACAAAACCCTGAGATATCCCCACTGGGACCCAAGCCCCAAAGACCCGTCCAGGACCCCCACCCAAGTAACCCTGAGCTACCCAGATCCATGCAGGAGCAGCACAGGTACCATGCCTGTAACCCACGTTCACCGACACAGATCCCCCAAGAACTTTGCATGCAGCCACCGGAGGTCACCCTCGAGGCCTCAAAAGCCCCACCCCTGCGGGGGCCACAGCCCCCAGTGACACACCCGATAAACAACCCACCCTGGGAGCCCCCAGACCCCCAAAACACAGGACCCCCCCCCCCCTTCAGCCACAACGCTCCACAGGACAAAGCCACAGGCCCCCCACCCATTAGGTGAAGGAGCTGATCAAAGGAGCTCAGAGAGATTGACCTGATGTGGAGGCAGATGCTGTGTTAATATAGTCCAACAAAAGCTCTCTATACTGATTAATGTTGAGAATATTTTTACTTTTCCAATTCATGAGGATAAATGTGGTACATAGGGCAGTGAAAGCCATGCAAACTGAATTTTTACCCCATAGTGCTGTCATCATAGCGTTATCATCAGTTTTTATTTCTAAGGTTTCGGGACTGAGCAGTGAGCTACTGTAACACCAGTTATCCACAAATAAATAAAACAGAATGGTGGTTTAAGGGTCTCCATATGTGCTCTTGGCACCAGGACACCGTAGGCCATAGTTCAATGATCATCTTTGTTGTTGTTTCATCTGACCCGCGGCCACATGTCTTGGACACTCGGGTGAAGAGAGGGGCGGAGCTCTCCACCGACAACTACCTGGTGGTGAGTTGGCTCCGATGGCGGGGGAGGAAGCCGGTCAGACCTTGTAGGCCCAAACGTATTGTGAGGGTTTGCTGGGAACATCTGGCAGAGTCCTCTGTGAGACGGAGCTCTGAACACGTTCCGCGGGAGGTGGGGGACATTGAGTCTGAGTGGACAATGTTCCGTGCCTCTATTGTTGAGGCGGCTAGTCGGAGCTGTGGCCGCAAGGTTGTCGGTGCATATCGCGGCGGCAACCCTCAAACATGCTGGTGGACACCAACGGTGAGGGAAGCTGTCAAGCTGAAGAAGGAGTCCTATCGGGCTTTATTGGCCCGTGGGACTCCAGAAGCAGCTGATGTGTACCGGCAGTCAAAGCGGCAGGCGGCTCGGCTTGTCGCTGAGGCAAAAACTCGGCCGTGGGAAGAGTTCGAAGAGGCCATGGAGAAAGACTTCCGTACAGCTTCAAAGCGATTCTGGTCCACTATCCGGCGTCTCAGGAGGGGGAAGCAGTCCAGTACCAACACTGTTTATAGTGGGCGTAGTGTGCTGCTGACCTCGACTCGGGACGTCGTGTGTCGGTGGGCGGAATACTTCGAAGACCTCCTTAATCCCACCAACACGTCTTCCATTGAGGAAGCAGAGCCTGGGGACTCTGGGTTGGGTTGTCCCATCTGTGGTGCCGAGGTCACCGAGGTGGTTAAAAAGCTCCTCGGTGGCAAGGCCCCGGGGGTGGATGAGATTCACCCTGAGTACCTTAAGGCTCTGGATGTTGTGGGGCTGTGTTGGTTAACGCGGCTCTGCAGCATTGCGTGGCAGTTCCCCTGGATTGGCAGACTGGGGTGGTGGTCCCCCTATTTAAAAAGGGGGACCAGAGGGTGTGTTCCAACTACAGAGGAATCACACTCTTAAGCCTCCCTAGTAAGGTCTATTACCAGGGAGGGTCCGTCGGATAGTCGAATCTTGGGTTCAGGAAGAGCAGTGTGGCTTTCGTCCTGGCCGTGGAACACTGGATCAGCTCTACACCCTCAGCAGGATCCTGGAGGGTGCATGGGAGTTTGCCCAACCAGTCTACATGTGTTTTGTGGATCTGGAGAAGGCATTCGAACCGTGTCCCTCGTGGGGTCCTCTGGGGGGTACTCCGGGAGTATGGAGTACCGGGTGAGAGTTTCCGGTGAGAGTTGGACTCCGCCAAGGTTGCCCTTTGTCACCGATTCTGTTCATAACTTTTATGGACAGAATTTGGATCGATGGATGGATGGATGGATGGAGAATGGTGGTTACCGAAATGGCCGGCTAACGAAAATTATTCCAGGAGTGAATCAACAACTCACCCAGGAGGTCACGAAAGAACAAGAATTTAAATCTGGTTTTAGAAGCACAGAATTTAAGAAAAAAATCATCACACAACTAGTCAAACCTGGAGGTGGTAAAATGATGGTCTGCAGCTGCTTTCTAAAGTCAGTTATGAGGTTTACTTTTTTAATAAAAGACCAGGTTTGTTTGGATAAATGGTTAATAACGATCATTTGAATAATTACATAACTTTGTTTTATATGTACACAGGATTTGTGTCTTTGACATTAACATGTGTTAATCTGATAAATTGAAATATTAAGGTGTGAGAAAGAAAGCAAACACAGGAGAAGTCTGGAGGGGGGCAAACACTTTATCACAGGAGCACTGTATGTTGAACAGTGTGTGGAGAAATCTTAAAGTGCTGAGTCACTGATGGGGAGCAGTAAGACGCTGCAGTTCTGCTGCGCACCGCTGATCTGATACAGCCCTGTCCCCCCCTGGCAAAAAACAAACAAAGCCTGACACTTGATATACAGTTTAAAGAAAGAAACACACTGTGCCCAGCACTGCCCTCTTGTGGACCGATACCAGTCAAAATAACCTAGTTTTTGCCTCAGGCAAGCAAGGAGGTAACGTGATTTTCAGGCTGCTGCTGACTTTGTTTGATTTGGTTCATGCCTGATGTCAGATGCCATTCCTCAAATTCCCTGCCAAGCCATCATTATCTGTCAGAGAGTGGGAGACAGAAGATTTTTGACCTGTTAGTCAACCTAAATCCCTCATTTCAGACTTGGCAAGATGATGAATTTTTGTGCTTCCCCCCAATTGGTTCTGCAGCTTACACACACACACACACACACACACACACACACACACACACACACACACACACACACACACACACACACACACACACACACACACACACACACACACATACACACAGTTTGACATACCACTGAAAAGGTAATACTCTGTGAAGGAAGGGCCTGACCCTGTATCCTGAACTGCCAGCTGTTACCTACCAGTCTTGCAGGGACATGTGATAGATAGATAGATAGATAGATAGATAGATAGATAGATAGATAGATAGATAGATAGATAGATAGATAGATAGATAGATAGATAGATAGATAGATAGATAGATAGACAGACCAATGAACAAGTTGTTCTTTCTCTCTCTATCTCCTCCCTCCTGCTGCACCTCTGTGGGTGTGTTTCGTTATTTCCCCTCCAATGTCCGGCAGGCAGACTTTGAAATAGCAGAATTTCTGATTTCCTGAACGCACCTCATACACAAACAAGCACGCCTGGCTACCGTACCATTTGAACATACCCTTGTGGACGCAGGTGGATGCTGGTGCCTTGACGGAGAGCAACAAACAACTCAGGAGTGGCAAAGCAGAGCTGAGGCAGTTTGTAAAACGTGGACGTATGACAGACTGTTGAAAGGGGAGTAGAGGAATGATGGAGGGACATGCGGATCGGAGAGAAGATAACGAGTCGTCCTCCGTATGGTTCACGGGCGTTCATAGACAATCATAAACAGACGTCAGATGCTTTTAAGAAGCATCAGGTAAGTTGTTTAAAGCTTTCCTCTGACTGTCAATACTTGTTAGAGAAGCACACAAAAACTTTGTATTATATAGAAACAAATTGAATAAAGGGGAAAATAGACTAAACCCACCCTAGTTCAGAAATAAAAGGAACAGATTATTTCTTGTCTTTGATAGTGTTGTAAAAAAAAGATTAGCCCCCTCTTAGACATTTGTTTCAGATGATCAAAACAAAAATAAAGTCTAAGCTAACCCGAGTAAATACAAAAGGCAGATTTCCAGTACATTTATGTTTGTTCAGAGAAGACTGTTACTTCCTATGTTAATGCGTAACTGTTCCTTAAGCCTAATAACTGGTTGCGTTACCCTTGCTGATGTCAACTGCCACAACGTGTGTGAGGCTTTTACATCCCTGTGGAGGAAAACTGGATCCCTCATTTTGGCAGAGATCATTTATTTTGACCTGTTGAAGGTCCTGCCACAGCAACTCGATTAGATTTAGGTCCGGACTTCGACTAGGCCACTCCAAAAATCTTCAATATGTCCTTTTGGACCATTCTGAGGGGAATTTGCTGGTGTGCTAAGGGTCATTGTCATGTTGCATGTGCCAAGCATGTTTGAGTTAAAGGTTATAATGCAATGGTGGGCTATTCTCCTTCAGGCCTTCCAGGCAGAGAGCAGAATTCATGGTTCCAACGATTACAGCAAGTCGTTTAGTTCCTTAAGAAGAAATTCAGCCCAAGACCGCCACGCTACCATCGGCATGTTTGGCTGTTGATTTTTCTGAAATGCCGTGTTAGTTTCATGCCAGATATTACAGGAAACACACCATCCTACATTTCCACTTTAGGCCCGTCAGTCCACAAAATGTTTTTCCTGAAGTCTTGGGATTCATTTGGAAACTGTGAGACGGATCTTTGGTCAGCAGTGATTTTGGCCTTGAAACGCAGAATCATCTTTGTTGCGTGTGCACAACCAAGGCATTTGACTTCAGTGTTACATGCTCACAGCGTTACAAACATTAAGTACAAATATATAAACTCTACAGACAAAAGATAGAAACAACAATATGTACATTTAAACGTGTGTACACCCATTTTTTTAAAGGCAGGTTAAAATAGTGCAGAAAGCCTTCTTTTGTTTCACAGTAGCTGATGTTTTATAGAGCAGCTCGGTACTCTGCTGTAAGGTGTTCCTTGTCTTCATCGGAGAAACCTTGGTGGCTGTTTTTTTTTTTTTCAATTAACGCAAAATTTTTGCCCATTTTTTTGTTATCATTACATCATGAACTCTGAACTGAACTGAAGCAAGGATGGCCAGGAGTATTTTATGTATTATTCTGGGATGTTCTTTGACCTCCTGGATGAGTTGGTTTGGAATAATTTCGGTAGGCCGTCGTCTCCTAGGAAGGTCCACCACCATTTTTCATCCATTTGTGGATTCTGGCTCTCACTGTGGTTTACTAAAGTCCCAAAGCCTTAGAAAGGACTTTGTACCCTTTCCAGACCGATAGATTTCCTGTGTTTTAGTTATTTTTTGATATTCTTTAAACTGGTGCATTATGTGTTGCTTTTCGAGATCTTTTAGCCTATTTCATGCTGTTATACTGGTTCTATTTAAGTGAATTTTTGTGTCACCTTAGCTAGTGAAATTTAACTCTGCTTTCCAAAAAATGTTTTTTTTTTGGATCCCAGTTCATCATTCAGGGGGAGGGAGAATTAATTGATCATTCAATGCAACTACCATCTGCATTTACTCAGGTTATCTTTGTCTGAAATCAAAATTTTATTGACTACTTGAAACATTAAAGTTAGACACAAAAGCATAAATACAAGAACTCTGGGGATAATTGTGTATATGCATTTTAGACTTTCAATTTGTTTGATTATAAAAGAAAACATTCTAATATTTGAAGATGAATTTAATTCATGATTACACCACACAAGACAGTATCGCAAAATCATAAGGCATCCTTCAAGTCACTAAAACCAAACCAAAATTATAATACTCATATGTTTTATCAAAAAAGAAATCAGCAAATTTAGTTATGAAATAAGGGAAAAATTGGACCCAAAGAATATGTATCTTTCCAATTGCACCTAAACAATGAGCACAGACTATGTAAATAAGTCAGAATGCAAGTCACTGCAACTGACCTTGCTTATGATGTGAGGGGACTATAATTAAGGCTGGCTTGTGTGTACTGGCATGAAAATATAATTATATCCAGTGAAAACTATGACTGTGCAACTCTGATAACATGGGGCTGAACTAAGAGGTATTTAATGCCCTGTCATAAGCCATCAGCTTTGTAAGGTCTGTACTTGAGGAATTATAGTGACATAGAACCAGGGTAACATTTACAAATGGGCCCACATGGATAGGAAATGGGCTGAAAATGGGTTCCAGGTGGGAGCCTAGACATGTTGTGCATTTTGAACAAATTTTCTTTCTTTGAGACTCATTTAAAACATACATATGTTACCCACTGGGTTTCACTAATATGAGTGTGAACTTTATGTAGTGAATAGAAGTGGGTCCCACACAAGAAGCTCCTTGAGTACCAAGTCCTAACCCGAACCCATATATGTGGAGTAAAATCAATATGGGACTCATATGCCACATCTAATGCAAATATGCGGTGACAGATTTAATGTGTACTACTCAAATGATGCTGCAAATAGCCAATAATAAAGTAGCCCAATGTCATATTATGCTATGCAGATGCTCTGTCTGCACTGATGAAAATTAATTTTACCTCGTCTTGCTGACTGTATGGAGTGATTGCAAACGATGTTAGGCTGACCTGTTTTCTGATAAAATGTATCTCACCACATGTGAATAATTGAAAATTAATTTCCCAGCTGTTGAATTTATCTTAAAATTTGGAAAAAATATACAAAAAGACAGCAACAATGTGCCCTCTCCTCATGTAATATAACACTGACTTCTTCACGTTTTATCTTAACATACATGGTCTACATATAACAGGCATGAATTTAGGGATGTCAATACTTCAACATCCGTGGGAAGAATTACAGAATGACGTGACAGCAAATAATATATCGGGGAGAACTTGTTTAAACTATGGTATTTATGTGTTGTAATAGGGAATATTTTCACCATTTTGACTTAGCAATTATGTCAAATATAGTTTCAGGTCACAATTTCCTAAAGATCTCTAAAAACTTCCACATTATGCTGAAGAGTTGACGAGTGCTTGTTTAAAGTTATTGTGTTTGTTAACAAAGTCTTGAATTTTCAATTATTAGTTTTGGTTGGCATGAAAATTATAGGTTTAACAGATTCTGTTAGCTCAGGATGCTGTGTATTATGACCTTTATTGTGTCTGTTTTCTGTAAATTACTTATACTGTAACACAAGAGGAATTTATTGTCCGGAGGGAATCAAAACAACATTGACACCTAGAATATCAGTAAAAAATATTAACATTTCACATATTGCTCTGATTGTAGATATAGCCAGTTTATGCAAGTAGATATTTTATTTTCACCGTTTCCTCACTTTTTCTTAGCACACATCTGTCTTATTTGAATGGCATGTTCCCTTGTTTTTCTCATTCTGTAAAGTGAATGATAGAGATTGGCATCTGTTTAACATGATGTTTGTTCCCCTAGAAAACAGGAAGTTATAATATATTACTCAGTACCTAGAATTTCTGGTCCACTTAAAATGGGAAGTACTGCATAAATGAAGAATGATTAGTTGAGAGTATTTTACAGAAATTGCTGCGAGGGTCAATAATTGTGCAAATGTTAATGTAAAGAATTAAATGCATCCAGTTGCGGTTCACCAATGTCTTCGTTTAACTGTAATTCTCTTTAAAAAAGGCATTTTTTAACTTTCATCACCAAATAAATGTTTTCAAAATGCAGATTGTTGGTTTCCTAAATGTTTAAGTGTCAGATTATGCAACTGCACATAAAGATGAGTTTATTTTTCAGCTTTTTAAACATCATGTAAGTTATTCATGCTGATTTAAAAAAAATACAGATCTTCAATAACCTATCGAGTGGATCGACAAGTAAAGAATTTGTATTTCCATTGAATTAATAATGCATGTCTGTTTTGAAAGAGAAACTTTAATGCTGAATGCTTTTTAGGGTTAGGGTGGGGTCAGTAATGCACATAGTCAAAAAGCAATAGATTTAGCAGGTAAATCTATATATTTTGTGTTTTTAATTATTGAGGAAACGTGATGAAACAAGATATTTTTACTAAAAGGATAGTATAGTAAGAAATCTTCCACAAAATATATATAACGTTTTATAAATTCAGAAACAAAGCACGATTTCTGTCGGTTCAGTTTTCACGTACGTACAGCGCCTAGTAAAAGTATACCCTTCAAACTTTTTCACTTTTCTCACAATAATCACACACTCCAATGTAGCCTGATAGACCAACACAAAAGTTTGTGCAGTGGAAAGAGAATCGTACAAATTTGAGCAATAAAAAAGTCTGGGATGCATTTAAGGGGATGCCACTAAAGGTGTTCAATGCAACCAACTTTCTACAGAAATCAGCTAGAAAGTTGCAGAGGAGTTAAACGCAGGGTTAGGATAGAAAATAATATCCTGTGTTTTGGGCAGCTATTCTAACAGAGCTCTGTTCAAGCTATCATTTCGAAAACAGAAACAGTAATGCAAGGTTGCAAACCTAACCACAGATGGATATCTCCGCCCAAACTGACAGTGGCAGACAAAACATGCATTAGTCGTATAGTACCTAAATCTTGCATTAATGTAAATATGATAGCAGAAAATCCGTTATTGAAAAAAAACTGTGTGGCAGACAACTAACAATGCGCATCGGTCAGAACCCACCATCCCCATGGCGAAACATGGTGGAGGAAACATCATGTCCTGGGGACAAGCAGAACAAGGAAGCAGCTGAGAGCTGGTGGGTGCAGTTCAATACAGGAAAATCCTGCAAGAAAACATGCTTGATGCTCTAAAAGACTCGAGGCTTTGGTGAAGGTTCACCTTCAAGAATGGCAGTGACAGTTCTTCAGCTGTTTTGCAAAGAGGAACTGGCAGAAACTCAGGTTTTTGAAAAACAAGCAAGTGCAACACTAATTGAAGCAAAGGTGATTCTACAGAGTTTTGACTGTGATGAAGCTGAATACAAATAAATGCCACATTTTTATATGTAAAAGAATTTGACAAACAATATTTTTCATTTTTCTTTGCAACCATTGCCTAAAATCCCAGTAAATAATCTGACGTTTTTGATTTCAATGTGACAGATTAAAGAAAAATTAAGGAGTGTAAATACCTCGAGCCAGTGTATCTACCATAATGCGTTTCCACATTAGAACAAACATGATGTAACCTGGGAGGGTTACATTACAATTTCTTTTGCTTAATACCTAAAATTCATACTATAACCTAGAAGTGTGAACTGAGATGCATTTGGCAGCCTAACAGCTCTCAAGACAATGTCGCCTCTTTGTAAGGTGTGAATGTCGTGAGCTGTAACCCAACCCCCCGTGTCCTCCCCTACCCTGCCCTGAAGTCACGTCCCTCATATGCACAAAAGCACGGGTAATATTTAATCGTTTCGTCTTTCAAGCTGTGAAAGAGGCATCCCACAGCGGTTACTGTTACTGTAACCCACTGTGACTATTTGCAGAAACACAGATCACAATGAGGGACAATCAGTCTTGCTTAAAAAGAGGAAGTTTTTGAGCAAATGGTTTGAGGTATGCAAAAAAAAAAAAAACCAACAAAAAAAAAAACTTGATCTGAGTGTGGCAAACCTGAAGACGTGGAAAAGTTGCCTAAAATTTGAACATTGTGTGCCGTCATGTTTCCAGGAGGATGTGTGGCCTTTTCTTTGAAGAAAAGTGGAGATGGAAACTTTGTTTCCTTCAGGTCATCTGGTTTTTCCTGGCTGCAGCAGCTCCATCCACAGGTAAACAATCTTTAAATCTTTGCAAATAAATAACTTTGTATATTACAGACATTTTTGAATATTATGCAAATCATTCGCTTCTACGGAAAGCTCTCCTGATCTGTGGAAAGTATCTTTTTGTCTACAGTCTGACAAAATAACGCAACACTTGTTTGGTTATCACTCTCACAAAATCAAAAAGCATTAAAAAAATGCTCTCCGGAACTAATCCCTCATTGAGGCTGTGAAAGACTGCTTTGAGAGGAGCTGCGTTGAATACAACGTTAGGGGCTTTGTTGCCATGGCAGGGATACACAAGGGCATCCGTTCATCAAAGCCTAACTTAACATTTTCTATTCAGTGGTACTAATTTGAGTTGACATAGACATTTTCCTACTGAGGGATAATTAAAGAGATATTCTTTTCTAAATGTGGTGGGAGGCGTAGAATATAGCTGTTAAGTAATTTCACCCGCCCAATCCTTTAACAGACCCAGTGTCGATCTTTGCATAAACGGGTCCCATGGGCAGGTCTGTGCTTCAACCAAGAAATATGCATCACCCCCCCACCCCCCCCCCCCCACATCACCCTGCATGAAGTTTAATTGACACCTTTAAAGCTGTGAAACAGAAAATTATATGTGCACATTGGCTTCCATAGAACACCCTGAATGTACAGTCGTTTCTGGGCGCCTCTCCACTCTTTATCTGCCATTTAGTATTAAAAATGAGTTGAGGCGCAAAGAACTGACATTTTCCAGGGCTCATGCAGCTAAACCTCCCCTCTCTCTTTACCACCCTGGGTGGTCAACCATATCCACACTGTTGGAGCCTTTGGCAGCAGTCGGTAGCTACTAAATATACAATGCATGTTTTTGGAGCGTGGGATGGAGATGGAGAACATGGTAGAACATTTACATGCTCTAGCCCCATCATAGATTTGAGCCAGCAACCTTCTACCTGTAAGGACACAGTTCCAGCCACTGAAGCCATCCGTGTAGCACAAATGGTAAAGAAAAGATTACGTTTAGGCATGTTTGGTGAGGAATTACAGTGAACCTTAATGATTGCAATTTTCTGCTTTCTTTTGATGGACTTGTGTTTTTTTGGCCTGAATGTGTAATTTTAGACATAAATGTGAACTGAATTTGGCTCCTTTAATATAACATTGACATAACTGTGAAAAGTTTTATTTAATAGTGCTTGTGGGGATTTGATGCCGTTTAAGCTTTTTTTTCTTTCTTTCTTTTTTCTATTTTTTTTTTGAAAACTGAAATGAACTGAATTCAAAATGCAGGTTTAAGTTTCTCACTTTGGTGTTTGTTTTTGTTCTTCTTCCTTCCTTTTGTAATTCTGTTTATGCCAAGGTTACATACTACTATAGTTGGGAGAAAACTAACGATGAAAGCCCATCTTTCATACTGTCAATATTTCACACAGATTACCCCCTCTATGGTAGTCTCTTAGTAGCTTAGTACCCAGTTCCTTAGAAACATCTTTTCTTAACCGCAAGAATCTTACTGGTAAAAATAGACAAAACTCCTTATTTTTTTAAAGCCTAGTGGTTCACAATTATAGTTGACTGCCTGAGAAAAATAGCAATAAACAAAAGCATAGTTGATCATCTCTCAAAGAAGTTGGGGTCCCACAATATTTCAAGTAAAATCTAATTCGGCATAATGTCCTACAACTATTTTTAACCCAACCTCTAATTTTGCATCCATTCCTTCTTTTTCAGCTGCCGGATATTTCCTGGGAGACGTTAAGGCAGTATTAAATGGCTGTGAAGACCACTGGACCTTTCAGGGCAGAACCCCCATTCCACAGCTTTCCCAGATGACTGTATGTGTGAATATTCATGTGGATGATCCGGGTCCCTGGGTGGCCTTCTCTTACAGCTCGGTCCGGACACCCAATCCAGATTTGGGTCTGGAAGGGGACGACAAAGCGATTTATGGGTGGCTACTCCAAGTCCGGCACCAGTTTCCATTCAAGATGTCCCCAAAGGCATGGCACAGGGTGTGTCTAAGGAGGGACGCAGAGAGAAATACCTTCAGTCTGGAGGTAATACTTAGGTCTAGTAGTAAAATAGGTTAATATGGTTCAATAGATGCTATATCACCGCGCCTTAAAAATGTGTTTCTTTTACCCAGCTGATTTTGAGCTAGATTCATGTGGTCTTAAAGGGGCCTAGTCACGTACAATGACTTTATGAATTTCTACGCCAGGTGCTTACTCTGGTTGCAGAGTTTTACGGTTAAATTTTCACGGCAATTTGCCTTATTATATTTTAATCCTGTGTTTTCCGCTTTGTTTTTGTACTGTTAGTAAACGAAGCGCTTATGTATGTATTTACCACAACAAGACCACACGACCGGAAGTAGGATATTACGCATGCCTGCAATTAGTAAACAAGGAGAGGCAATGGACACACAGACATAAATGACGTTCTAACCAATAAATGCAATCATAGTATATGTTCACGCTTACCTGTTAAAGGTAACGCCAATAGATGTGGTTTATGATGTGAATCGTTTATTAAAAATTGAATTATAATAAAATAATTAAAAATGAATGAGGCATCTTCTCATTGCAGGATGTTCTACCGGGTCTTACAGTAGCGGCGTCATTTATCGCCATATGCTTTCTGCTAGTTCCACGATTCTGCCAGCTGACAGAGGGTTCACAACAATGTTCATGTTTGCTGATGACATCTGGTGCAAAGTTGTCTTCAGGCTCAGAAAGGACTAAGTAAACACTATCAGGATGAATGTTTGGCGTGTATTGTTTTATTTGAAGATGAATAAATGTTTCTTGTTGTCAAAACACGTGACTAGGCCCCTTTAAGTTATGGCTTTTATGTTTAGAGTTATTTGTCATTAGAGCAAAAACACTAATGGAGAAGTAGGGTAAATCAATATAAATAGAAGATATGTAAAAAATGTGATGAAGTTTACCACACAAGATAACATACTCCATGAAATCATACCCACAAAGACCAATGGCGTGCCAACATCAAAACTTGTCAGCACCGTTTTGTGCTGTGCTGCTACATAATATGCCTGGTGTCATATAAGAACACATTGTAAAGGAGACTGTATTTACAAACACACTGCAGGTACAATAGCTAAGCTGTGTTGATCTTGATCTACACGGCCATAGTAATTATGAAGGTCTTTACTGAGAATAATATGTGTAACATTTTACCCCATATTATTATTCAAAAAATTGTAAATCCTATAGATTAGTGGTGATATCCACTCACCTGCAACTTCATTAGGTATACCTTGCTAAAACTGGGTGTGATCGTTTTCTTTGATTTAACGAGGTGATGAAAAAGATTCCTCTGAGATTATTGACAATACTGACATGATAGCCTCTCATAGTTGCATATTTAGGTTCAGATTTGGTGTGGAGGTCATTGAAGTACACTACAGTTTGAAATGGTCTGAGCTTTGTGACAAGGCACATTTTCTTGCTGGAAGGAGCTGTTGGAAGAAGGGCTTTGGGTGTCCTTGTGTATGGATGGTGCAATATAAATTCACAGCCGTTACCTTGCTTAAGAAAATAGAGAAAAAGCACCCACCCAGAGGACTATTGATCAATACCTCTTTCAAACAGAGCAAGGCTTATGTTGGTTGCAATAATCAGAAATACAATTTTACACAGAGCTATGAAAAATAACATATCCACAAAGGAATACCTAATACACAGTATGTGTATGTTTGTTAACCCACCTAGTGCTAACAATTGGTGAAATAAGTGTTTCTCATATTTGAGAAGAACGACTCTGAATCAGGGCAACCACGGAGACAGTCAGTTTGGTTTAAGAAAAGGTTTATTGAGTAGGGTTCTGGTAATGGTGCCGGGCAGGATCGTCCTGGGTTCTGCTGGGAAAGATTAGGGTAGTGGTGAATAGTTGGTCAGAGAAGATGGGAAGGTGGAGAATGCTGCACTCACAGGGTTTGAGGTTTGTCTTAGGCTTTGGGAGGGTGGTGTCCTGGTTCCGGGTGCGTACTGAGAACCTCTCTTTCTGGTGCTGGTGTGTAGGAGGGTGGACAGGCAGGCGGGCTCCTGGAGGAGGGCTGAGGCACTAGGAGGGAAGAGACAAAGACATGGAATTAGAGCTGGCTCGGAAAGAACAAGGGACAGAAGTAGGTAGGTCATGTACCACGCTTGTAGCGAGAAAGAACTGACGCCCTTCTTCTGGTCTCAGCTCCTTAAGTAGGCACCTAATTAGCCGAGATGCTAAACACCTGCCCGTCACACCCTGCAGAGGAGAGAGAGAGAGAGACCAGACCCGCACCCAGACCTGCAGTATGACAGTGTTAGTAAATAGCTTAAAGTTTTGGTTTGTAAAGCTCTTCATTAATACACACAACACAGATGCTAGCTTAGCAAGTTAAGGACAAATGTCCCCAGAGAGTAGCCTACTGCTTATATAGTGGTGTGAAAAAGTGTTTGCAGATTTCGCTCTGCAGAGCTCCACACATCCATCTGGGATCGCTCCATTGGAGATGTATTTCAGAAGGAGGGCCTTATCAAAAATCCTTGCATATGATTGTCCGTCATCTTTACTGACACGCTACTTCAATTATTCACATTTACCCTGTTTACACTACCCTTTTTTAACCGAGCCGAGACCAGTCCAAGCTCGGTAACCGAGATAACTACACTGATGACAACACTGATGAAATAGCAGCACCAATATTACCGCTTGCTTCCTCGCTGTGAGCCGCCATTGTCTTTAGAATCTAAACAGTCGCTTCACTGATTCATCACATCTACAAAAATCCCGCTCCTGATTGGCTCTTCCATTTTATGTGGTTTGAAATCCCTCCCAAAAGCAGCGAGTCCAGATGGATGTGTGGAGCCGTGTGTAGCTCAGTGGAACTACATCCATTAGGCCCCAAAGCTAACACCGAAGCTAACTGGATACATAAATACTAGAGGTGTGCATGTGCAGCCAGCAAAAACTAACAAGGAACGTGCCGTTACGTGAGCGCGTCAGAATGATTGGCATGTGGGACAACCAATAGATAAGAGCTCGAGGGACAGAAGGGGATGGGGGCAGAACCAAAACTTTGACCAATCCCTGCCATTCAGACCGAACGGCAGGGATTGCTAAGAGTTTTTACAGGCCTTCAGCTCTCACAGAGATGGGATTTCTTTACCTCCTTTTTCTGAATACATAATATATTTACTACTTTCAGGCTGGAAGGACAATTTTACCCAGTATAACAAAAAGTGTTTCTGAACAGGATTACCAGCGATAGCTTTAAGATGACTAAAGAGCTTATATTGCATTAGTAATAACACCAACTGTCTAAATGTTCCAGGTTGATGACAAAATGGTAGAAGAGAGGACGGTCATTGCACAGGCCATCCCTCCGTCTGGTTCCCTGCGACTGGGCTGCCATCAAACAAACCGAGCACCAGGAGCTGTGATGGGAAAAGTGGAACTGTACCTTTTCCGCATGTGGGCAGACCTGGGTGAACACAGTTCCTGCGAGGATGGGACTGTGATTGGCTGGAAAGCAAACCACTGGGATGTAACCAGTCTTAAAGCCAAAGAAACAGATAAATTTCTTCCATGTGGTGAGAGATATGAAGATAACAAGCTTTGCCTCGGAATTTTTATAGTGCTGTTTATTAACTTTAACATGGAATCATTTGCATGATCTAGCCTCTTTACTAATGTCTCAGCTGCATTGGTAACTGAATGCAGGATACTTATTCTGATGAATAAGTATCTGCCATGAATGCAATAAATGTTGTTTTAGGTTAAGCAGGGCATTCATGTGTGGGACTTTTAATGTACGCTCAGGTTCTCTTTCATTCTTCTTATTCCTAACCAACTGTGGCAAGATTTAGTTTAAAATAAAATAAAAGCAACCTTTAAAATTTTGGCTTTTACAGTGAATGCCTGATTGAACGATAGAATGAAAATGCATACAAAATAACTCAAATTATAATTCTCTGTAACATTGCTATACAACAGATAATACCAAAGAGACATCAAAACTAAATACATTTAAATTATTACAATACATAGAATTGATGTTACAAGTTCCAGTTATAAAGACAACATCTTTGTGTTCAGTACTGTCATGGTAAAAAGTCACAACACCACTAACTCTAAGGATGAACAATTTTATCTTTAGCAGGTTATACAATCACATTCCAAGTGTATAAAAAACACACATCACTGATTCCAACATGTTTTTATTTATTAAATAACGATAAAGGTAAAGTGAAAAATTGTGCTAAAGACTGAATACTTACTAAATCTGTAAAATGTAAGTGATGTTTTACAATGACTGAATTAGCACAAGAATAGGTGGTTAAACAAAGCAATTCCATTCAGTGGAAACTTTAGAGAAGCATATTCTTCCATCAGCAGAGATACTGGTAAGCAATCGGTGCAAGTTAATCTGTAGTTGGATAGCGTTGTAGAAGACAAGCACAAAAATAACAGCTAAAACAAAGACTGTGTTATTAAGGTTCACTGATATGTACACCATGTTACCCCACTTTTTATTTTACAAGTTACCAAGTAGAACATTTTTAATAGCCTAGCATAAATGAAGTCTTTCTATTCCTCTTCATGTTCAATCTAGCGTTAGCATGTCTTGCAACAACTGGTTAGAAAAGCAGAAATTGAAAGAGGACTATTTATTAAAGTAAAGCGATGACTCGTTGCACTTTATATGGCCTCTTTATCAAAGAAAACTGAGGCAGAGAGGAGGAAAATAATAAATAACAGCTAAAACGTCTTACTTCAGGGGACGCACAATAGTGTCAGGACTGCAACACAGCTTGGTGCTGAAGGAAGCTGGAAAAATAGAAAGTTAAAAAGCCCAGATAGCACTGTAAATTAAAAATAATAGCTGAAGTACAGTGCTCCTCATTACTTATTTTAATCAATGGTAGACATGTCATTGTAGTCTCAACAAGTTTCTAACAATCTTGAGAGACCTCTATCCCTAATTAGAAAAGAGAAGATGGGCAAAAAATCTAAATATTATATAGGGTAGGAAAGAATTTAAACTAGGGTGACTAGACGTCCCCAATTTCTCGTTATTTTGGACTACCTGTCCCTGGCAAAAGCTGTCAAGCAGAAATCGAATATGTCCAGATTTCAGTATGTCATGATGGAGGGAAAAAAAATAAAAATAATAATATATATATATAAGCCCCATTATATTTCTCTACACACTTGAGTTTCTATTTTGTTTTTTTAGACAATATTGCATGCAAACCCTTAACTCCCATACTGTATGTTCTTATCTTTTTGAAGTGCATGGTTCTAAAGCATGTTGAATTTTGAATGTTTTTGTGTGTCTTGTAGACCACAAGAGATTGAAACGAGACGCCTCCAATGCTAATGGTATGACCTCAGATGACTGCCTTTCACACATTTTTTTGCAATAATGCCTCTTCAGCTTTTTCACAATTTGTCACCATACAACCACAAACTTACATGTATCCTAATGGAATTGTATGTGTTTAGATGAACACAACGAAGAGCATAATTATGAAGTAGAAGGAAAATGACACGTGGGTTTTAACATTTTTTACAAGTAGAATTTTGAATGGTGTGAGGTGCATTTGTATTCATCCCCTCTGAGTCAATACCATGTAGAACCACTTTCACTGGACTCAGAACGTCAAGACGTTTTGCAGTAAGTCTCTGCCAGCTTCGGAAATCAATTTCAAATCAATTTCTCTTTTCGCGAAGTAGGTCACTGTCAGTCAGATTAAAAGGAAAACATTTGAAAATGTCTGAAAATTGTCAAGTGTTTCCATAGATTCTGAACCAAATTTGGGTCTGGACTTTGATTGGGCCGTTGTAATACATGAATATTTTTTGGTATAAGCCATTTTATTGTAGCGCTGACTATATGTGAAAGCGACAAAGTGTAACTAATTTGGCTTTTAAATGGCAAAAATCAAATGATGCATTTATAAATACATATTCTGGCAAAGTCTAATAACATTAAATAAAAAATGAAAGCGTTCTCATAACTTGGTATTAGTAGTTTATAAATACACAGCTGTCGGTGCACCCACTGGGAGGCACCATGATGCGTCGCTATTTCTGATTTCAGGAGCTGAAAGGCGACAAACTTAAAATTGATGCGGAGGTTGCAGGTTGTCTGCTTGCCTGGTAAGTTAATTCAATATGATAGTGAAGTTTATTTTTGGCGTTATGGTAGAAACAGGGCAGTCGCGGTCCAGCAGCTACTCTGTCCTCGCAACAGCCAGAGATGGCTCAGTTGTTCGTCCCCCTCTATGTATGTACAGTATGTGTTTACGGGAAGCGGCGGAGGGATATCAGCCGTTCACCATAGTGCAACAGCAAGACCGGGTCTCTTTACTTGTGTTTATAGTTGCTTTTTTAGAGCCTAAATAAGCAACTGCGCGTTCAGAAACAAGCTAAAAAAAACGCGACACAGAATTTACAAGGGACTATAGAAAAAAAAAACAAGCAGACTTGACAACAGTGCCAAAAACCATTTCACACGATGACTGTAGCTAATAGCTATTAGCAGTAGCTAATACATGGAGGACATGTTGACACTGTCACATTTATGATACTCAGTGGCTCCTGTAGTAGTTACGACGCGCTTCACGGCGAGGTTGCTTGTTATTCATTTAGAGCACCACTAGATGGTGCGCCAGTGTGAAAATCTTACACACTGGGGCTTTAAGGATTGTTGTCTGCCAGACTCGGGTGTTTTTCTTCCAGGATTGCCTACTATTCAGCTCCATTAGTCTTCGCATCAACTATGACCACCTTCCCTATCCTTGCTGAAGAGAAGCATCCCCTCAGCATGATGCTGCCACCACCATTTTTCTTATGCCCCTTATACTTATATTGTTTATTCTTATACTTTATAATGTCCCCTACGTGGTTTTTAGTAACTGGGTTCCTTTTAACAACAGTTTTGTCTCACTGTGTTTCCAAAGTAGTTTTCAGATTTTCCCACCTGAGCGCTGGATACCTACAGCTCCTCCACAGTTACCATAAGCTTCTCTAATGAACACTTACCTTGCCAGGCCTGTCAATTTAGGACAGCCATGTCTTTTTAGCTATCAAATTACACACGTAGCCTCTGTTTACTGGTTAGTTGAATTTAATTGGTTGCCCTGGATTAAATGTAGCTGTTTCTGCGTACTGGGGGTTGAAGACAATTGCATGTCACACTTCAAAGATGAGAAATCCATGAATCGTTTGCCTTTCGCTCTAAAAGTATGCACTAACGTTTGTCCGTCCGTCCGTCCGTCTTCTTCCGCTTATCTGGGGTCGGGTCGCGGGGGCAGCAGCTTCAGTAGGGAGGCCCAGACGTCCCTCTCCCCGGCCACTTGGGCCAGCTCCTCCGGAGGAATCCCAAGGCGTTCCCAGGCCAGCCGGGAGACATAGTCCCTCCAGCGTGTCCTGGGTCTTCCCCTGGGCCTCCTCCCGGTGGGACGTGCCCGGAACACCTCACCAGGGAGGCGTCCAGGAGGCATCCTAATCAGATGCCCGAGCCACCTCAACTGGCTCCTCTCGACGTGGAGGAGCAGTGGCTCTACTCTGAGTCCTCCCCGGAGGACTGAGCTCCTCACCCTATCTCTAAGGGAGAGCCCAGACACACTACGGAGAAAACTCATTTCAGCCGCTTGTATCCGGGATCTCGTTCTTTCGGTCACGACCCAAAGCTCGTGACCATAGATGAGGGTAGGAACGTAGATCGACCGGTAAATCGAGAGCTTCGCCTTTTGGCTCAGCTCTCTCTTCACCACAACGGATCGGTACAGCGCCCGCTTCACAGCAGACGCTGCACCAATCCGCCTGTCGATCTCCCGCTCCATCTTCCCCTCATTCCTGAACAAGACCCCAAGATACTTGAACTCCTCCACTAGGGGCAGCACATCCTCCCAACCCGGAGAAGGCACTCTACCCTTTTCCGTGTCAAGACCATGGTCTCGGATTTGGAGGCACTGATTTTCATCCCGGCCGCTTCGCACTCGGCTGCGAACCGCTCCAGTGAGAGTTGTAGATCACACCCTGATGAAGCCAATAGGACCACGTCATCCGCGAATAGCAGAGACGCAATCCTAAGGCCACCAAAACGGATCCCCTCAACACCTCGGCTGCGCCTAGAAATTCTGTCCATAAAAGTTATGAACAGAATCGGTTACAAAGGGCAACCTTGGCGGAGTCCAACTCTCACTGGAAACGAGTCCGACTTACTGCCGGCAATGTGGACCAGACTCTGACACCGGTAGTACAGAGACCTGACAGCCCTTATTAAAGGGTCCGGTACTCCATACTCCCGGAGTACCCCTCACAGGATCCCTCGGGGGACACGGTCGAATGCCTTCTCCAGATCCACAAAGCACATGTAGACTGGTTGGGCAAACTCCCATGCCCCCTCCAGAATCCTGCTGAGGGTGTAGAGGTGGTCCAGTGTTCCACGGCCAGGACGAAAACCACACTGCTCTTCCTGAATCCGAGATTCAACTATCCGACGGACCCTCCTTTCCAGAACCCCTGAATAGACCTTACCAGGGAGGCTTAAGAGTGTGATTCCTCTGTAATTGGAACACACCCTCCGGTCCCCCTTTTTAAATAGGGGGACTACCACCCCAGTCTGCCAATCCAGGGGAACTGCCCCCGATGTCCACGCAATGCTGCAGAGCCGCGTTAACCAACACAGCCCCACAACATCCAGAGCCTTAAGGTATCTCATCCACCCCCGGGGCTTTGCCACCGAGGAGCTTTTTAACAACCTCGGCAACCTCAGCACCAGAGATGGGAGAACCCGACCCAGAGTCCTCAGGCTCTGCTTCCGCAATGGAAGAGGTGTTGGTGGGATTAAGGAGGTCTTCGAAGTATTCCGCCCACCGAAACACGACGTCCCGAGTCGAGGTCAGCAGCACACCACCCCCACTGTAAACAGTGTTGGTACTGCACTGCTTCCCCCTCCTGAGACGCCGGATAGTGGACCAGAATCGCTTCGAAGCCGTACGGAAGTCTTTCTCCATGGCCTTTCCGAACTCTTCCCACGCCTGAGTTTTTGCCTCGGCGACCAGCCGAGCCGCCTGCCGCTTCGACTGCCGGTACACATCAGCTGCTTCCGGAGTCCCACAGGCCAAAAAAGCCCGGTAGGACTCCTTCTTCAGCTTGACGGCTTCCCTCACCGCTGGTGTCCACCAGTGGGTTCGAGGGTTGCCGCCGCGACATGCACCGACAACCTTGCGGCCACAGCTCCCACTAGCTGCCTCAACAATAGAGGCGTGGAACATGGTCCATTCAGACTCAATGTCCCCCGCCTCCCTCGGGACGTGTTTAAAGTTCTCCTATAGGTGGGAGTTAAAGCTCCGTCTAGTGGGGGACTCCGCCAGACGTTCCCAGCAAACCCTCACACTACGTTTGGGCCTGCCCGGTCGGACCGGCTTCCTCCCCCGCCATCGGAGCCAACTCACCACCAGGTAGTGGTCGGTGGAGAGCTCCGCCCCTCTCTTCACCCGAGTGTCCAAGACATGTGACCGCAGATCAGATGAAACGACAACAAAGTCGATCATTGAACTGTGACCTAGGGTGTCCTGGTGCCAAGAGCACATATGGACACCCTTATGCTTGAACATGGTGTTTGTGATGGACAATCCATGACGAGCACAGAAGTCCAACAACAAAACACCACTCGAGTTCAGATCAGGTGGGCCATTCCTTCCAACCACGCCCCTCCAGGTCCCACTGTCATTGCCCACGTGAGCGTTGAAGTCCCCCAGCAGAACGAGGGAGTCCCCAGGAGGGGCACTCTCCAGTACCCCTTCCAAGGACTCCAAAAAGGGTGGGTAATCTGAATTGCTGTTCACTAACGTTTGTATTAAACGTTATACAAATGTATAAATTGCATCATAGTTTGTGCTTTTAGCATTACAACATAGGTGCAAACACAGCATACATTTGTGCTCATGAGACATTAATGCTCACGCTTATATGAGATCAGATATTCATGTTTGCACCTATATCTGTAAAATTAGTCTTTAAATCGACTTTTCTTTATTTTTATTTAACAAAGTGACTTCCTGACATGCTGGCAAGCAAAATAGTAAACAATGGACTTTAATAACTTTCTTTAAGTAGAAAGAAACAAACCTAATGACTTTATCCATTGTTTCAAAAGGCCAAGGTGAAGCTGAAAATGAAAACAACCGAAGTCCAGTTAAGCCTCACATTAATTCAATTACTACTTATACTACAGCACCTTAACCATTCACTTCAATTAATGTCTTTCTATTGTCACCTGTCTCTTACCTGACCTATAAAAGGTAATGTGTAGGCAGTAAAATGTGCACTATTTGTACTATACATTACGTTACTGGCACTCTTTTGGCAAAAAGTAATTTGTTCTGCTTGTTCTGTACAGTCTCCTTGAATGTTCTGAAAGGTGCTTTTTAGAATAAAATGCATTATTATCATTTTCCTATTATTATTATTATTATTATTATTATTATTATTATTATTATTATTATTATTATTTCAAAGTAATTTTTTGAAACAGGTATGCCATCATATTTTAATTTTTCCAGCCACTTATTTAGAGAAAAGCGCATTAACGTGAACTTGTAAACAAGTTCATGTTCCTGCAGAAAAGTTTGCATTCGTTAGTAAATTTAGCTTTCTGGGGAATGTTTTGATAACCTTGGGTTCACTTTAGGATAAAAGCCAACATTCAATATTTAAAACAGCTGTTGCATTTTTCAAAGGGCAATTGTGTGTTCACAAACAGGTTAATTGATCAGAGAAAGCCATATGGAAAAGTTATGCTTTGAGAACTCAATAGAGGGAATACAGGAAATAAAATAAAAATATAAAAAATTAATATATGAAAATAAAAAATAATGGAAAGAATTGTGAAGGAGATCAGTTTCAGACACTTTACAAAGCTTCTACTCATGCTTAAGGACTAAAGAAGATGCAGTGAATAAAAATATTTCAGTTTAGATCAGGGAAAATACATTTAGGGAGCAGGGTTTGCTCACAAACCAAAAATGTGTAGCTATAAAATTACAGCGCTTTTCTACAATTTTGCAGCTTACAAACCCGAACTTTAATGTATTTTACTCCGATGTTGCATGAAAGACCAACACAAAGTGGCACATGATCGTGAAGTGTGAGGAAAAGGAAACTTGGCTTTCATGGTTTTCACAAATAAGCAAGGTGTATTTTTATTCACCCAATAAGTCAGCATTTTGTGACAGCTTCAACAGCTTCAACAGCAAATATTTTGGGCTTGCACATCTAGGGATTTTTTGTCCACTCTTTGCAAAATGGCTCAAGCTGAGTCAAACTGGATGGAGAGTGTGAACAACAATTTTTAAATTTTGCCACAGATTCCTAATTGGATTTAAATCTTGCCCTTCACTGTGCCATTCTATTACATGAATATACATTTATCTAAACCATTATATTGCTTCTCTGGCTGTATATTTAGGACTGGTTACCTGTTGGAAGGTGAACTCTTCACCCCAGTCTTAAGTCTTTTGCAGCATCTAACAGGTTTTCTTCTAGTAGTAATCCTTGTTTAGCTTCTTAGAATGGGAAATCAACTTTTTTTCAGACTAGTGGAGTAGTTGGGGGACAATGTAAAATGAAATCAGAAACCTGATGTTAGAACATACACTGAGTTGTAAATTAAGATGATGATTATGAAGATTCCAGGCTGGATGACTCTGTGCTCCAAAGATATAACATCATAATACCATTACAGACATGCAAAAGACTGGTCAGCATATATTAAATGGGTCTCAGTGCTTTAAAGTCAGTAAAACCTTTAACATTCATGATTGAGAGGACTATAAATAATTTTTAACGTGCCATTCTAGTAAAATGTAAATAAAATAGATTTAAACTCTTTTTACATTGTTATATTTTGAAGGGTATCGTAAATCTAGATCTGTCAGAGTTAAGAAAAATTTGGCTGTAACTTTATTCAGCGTTTATTTTATTACATCTGCGATCTGTTTCATACAATCCATTGAGGCGGGCCAATCTTGAAACAAAAATGTGCTTTACAATAGAGCAGACAGCTGTTTTCAGTATTTTTCAAATAAAGTTGGTAAATGTCTCAGCTAACTGTTAACCTGGGTAGAGATTGTGACTGCAGCAGGTCGTGGCAGCCATTGATGGCAGCAACGACCCTCCCTGGGATTTCTGCCTATACTGCCAACATTTGTTTATTTGCTGTATTGTTGTGCATTTAATTATATGCTTATATGTTTACAGTGCATTTATTTATTTTTAATCATGGCAGGATTGGTCCTCCATATTCGGGAGTGATGCACATTGATAGTGTCCCTTAAATCTTGTTACATTTTGGTCTCATCTGACCACAGGGTTTTATCGTAGGGTATAAAATACAAATACACAACATCTGTTTCAGGTTTTTATTTGTTAAAAATGTCAAGAACCATGTATCCTTTTCTTTCAGCTTCACAGTTCGGCATTTCTAATTTGTAACTGTGACTTGGGCTGTGAAATGGTTCAAGGGAAGAGTAGGTTGTATAAGTGCTGCAGAGTAAATCATTGTTGTTGATTTGTAACAATTTTATAATATCCCCAACAGATTTCACTAGTAAATCGCAATTCTTACTCATTTCTTCTTGAACAGGAAATGTTTATTATTGCCACTTAGCTGAAGTTTTTTTTAAGTGTCTTTACCGGCATTTAGAACCTTTGGGAATCAACCCCAAAGTTTGTGTTGCTGTTGGTGTGGCTCAAAATCCACCAACTTTACTCCTTATTTGTCAGTCTTTATGAGAATATGATTGGTTGGTTAGATGTTTTTTCTGTGTGTTTTTGATGACTCTAAGCAGAGCAAAGCTGAACTATGCTTGTCTGCTAATAGAGGCGTTTTCTCAGTGCTGCAAGGGTTGCTGGAGTTCTAATGTTACATGCTGTTAACCTACAGCTATTGTAAACAAGATGTAAAAGATATGGGGGATGGTTCCACAGTCTGCGTTAACACCCGGTTCTAATAGCACCAGCAGCCTGGATCGGGTTATTAATGTGAAAAAAATCAGCTTGAAAGCTTTGGGAAAGTACCTGATCAGTGTACTTCTGGCTGCTGAACAAGACTGCAGTTTTAACTGTTCAGCACGGGAAGTGTTAGCAGATGGATATTGCAACGTAGCTCAGGAGAAGGAACAACAAATGCTTTCTTCACGGTGAAACGGTAACAGACATGTTGTCTGTGGTAGTATTCTACAAGAAGAGTACAGAAATAAAATCAACACAGCTGAAACCAAAAATGCATACTTAATGTTGCTCACATGCAAGCTGACGTTAGCATAGCTGCACGGCTAGCTGCGACAAGAAGTGAGAACTGCACAGTGCAATGGAATAGTGTTTTGTCCACCTACAGATAACTTGTCTTTGCTGTTTTGACACACTTAAATATTTCTGATCATCAAAAAAATTCTAACATCAGACAAAGGTAAATACAATTCAATCTGGAAAGACTCACACAGACAAAGAGAGGCAATTATAGAGATTTATTGACATAAAATAGAAAAGTTCTTTTGCGCTCGGACTTAGGCAGAAGACGTGAAAGTTGGGAATGCCTATGAGCTTGGATGTTAATTTTAGGATTAGGATTAGTGAAGTCTTCCTCCCAGGGTCCGGACACTGGCGGTGGAGGGTAGAGGAGAGGAGGAGTCAGGTGAAGATAGAGAGCGTGACGGAGGCGCCTCATAAGCAGAGTCTTGTGGGATAGTAGGATCAGGTACTGACACAGATTGGCAGATTAGCTGGCGCATGGACACATGACTAGGCATCAGTGGAAACAGATGCACCGGGGGTGAGTCTTCCAGCTTGAACTTTCATTTAAACTTCTGCTAATTTTGAAGGCTGTTCACAGAGTGCAGTTTCAAAGCACATTCACAAAAAGTGTGTTGGAAGGGGGAAATGTGGCAGGAAACGCTGCACAACCAAGATCTGGCACCTGCCCACAGTGCCAAAACCACCAGTAACTGGTGTACTGACCATGGCATTACTGTCCTTGATTGGCCTGCCAATTCCCCTGACCTGAACCCCATCGAGAATTTGTGGGGTATTGTGAAGAAGAAGCTGAAAGACACCAGACCCAACAATGCAAATGAGCTAAAAGCTGCTATTGAAGCATCCTGGGCATCCATAACACCTCAGCAATGCCACAGGCTGATTGCCTCCATGCCACGCCGCATTGATGCAGTAATCTGTGCAAAAGGATTCCCAACCAAGTACTGAGTGCATTAATGGACATTTTCAAATGTTTGATTTTGTTTTGCTGTTATAATTTTTTTTTTACTTGGTCTGAGGAAATATTTTAATATTTTGAGATTGGATTTTTGAGTTTTCTTCAGCTGTACGCCATAATCAGCAATATTAAAACAATAAAAGGCTTGCGATATTTCAGTTGATTTGTAATGAATCCAGAATGTATGACATTTCATGTTTTTTAATTGCATTACAGAAAATAAAGAACTTTATCACAATATTCTAATTTTCTGAGACAGTCCTGTAAATCTGTCCAAACCAACCTCGCTCTCTACTCAAAATTTATTTGGTGTAATTTTATCCCATGCAAGGAAGATTAATACCAGACCTGTCAAATCAAGAAATCCTATAAAAAGAACCAATTGGACAAAATGAAGTAGTCTGAAAAGTCTGTAAATAAATCAGTGATACACTGTCCCGTGGATGTACTTTTTTTTGGGGGGGGGGGAGGGGGGGATTTTTTGCAGCTCTACTGGCTCGCTTTTTAACACAGTAGGCTGACGGGAAGGGGGATGGAACAGGGGGAGAGACATGCGGCAAAGGACCGCGGGTCAGAGTCAAACCCGGGTCGACCGCGTTGAGGACTAAGGCCTCCGTACGTGGGTGGTGCTACCAGCGCGCCCATGGATGTACTTTTTAATCAGTTTGAAAACCACCACTGCCTAAAACGATCGCCAAGGCCTGTCTTGCTTATACCAAAATACATCTTGATAATCACAAAGACTTCGGGACAAAATTCTGTGAACCGACAAGTCCAAAGTGGAATTTATTTTGGAATTGATTAGTCAAAGTCTGGACTTAAAGGCATACTATGCAACATTTTTCAGTTAATTAATGTGTTCCATACCGTTTTGGATGATTAAATGAGTCATTTCAGGTCGAACAAAGGTTTTCTCGGCCGCCCTGGGGGTCTGTGGGGGAAATACCGCACTTGCAATGCAAGAGCCCTCGGCTCGCACACACAGAAGTCTCGCTTTACGGCGAGAACTCCATGTGTTTTTGCCCTGCCATTCACTATATGCACGCGCGAAAGCAACAACAAAGAACCGCGTGTTAACGTCAAAAATAAACATGCAAGCATATCGAGTTTTATTATTATTATTATTATTATTATTTGTTTTGTTTTTTTTATGTTGGCGAGACGCTACCGCGGCGGCCGCGGCTTGGCGAGGCGGCGGCGGTAGCGTCTCGCCAACATAAAAAAATAAATAAAATAATAATAATAATAATAATAAAACTGGTGAGGCGGCGGCGGCGGCGGCAGCCGCGGCTTGGCGAGGCAGCCGCCGCCGCCTCACCAAGATAGCGCTGCGGGAAGCTTGATGTTCATACCTTCACTGTGTTAGTCATTGTTTGTACTGCCGTTTTTTCCACTTTTCGTTGCGTTCGCCTGTCTGCTAAGCTCAAAACAACCGCGCCTGTCTTGACGGAGAAACCAGAACAGCTGAGCATCTTTACGACAGTGCACTTTTACTTTCGCCCTCTGGGGGGAGCCTCGCTGGAAAATCAACCCCAGTTGCATAGTATACCTTTAAATCAAACTGAGACACTTTAGCATGACCTCAAAAACTTGTTCCTTTTTGAAAACTATGAAGTTTGACTGAATTAAAACAACAGAGCAAAGAAAAGGTCAAAAAGACTCATCGTTGGGTGGTTGGTGGCAGGGGTTGCTCCTCAGGGTTGCACAACCAGAGGTTATTTTTTTCACACACAGTATGGCAATGTTTGCATGATTTCTTTATTTGTACCTACTAAGTGTACCTCTGTCTGATATTTAATTTTTTTTGATTATCTGGAAAATTTAAGTGTGATAGAAAGGGGGTAACAACTGTTTCACAGGGCTGTATTTGGGCAGTACAGCAGTGTGGTTTGTACATGTCTTTAAAGGCATGTGCTTCACCCATCCTTCTAAAAATTAGTTGACAATATTTTACTTGTAGGAGTATATGCCAACCTCACTTTATATCAACCACATATGCTATATGGGGGGCTGGGGGATATATGAATGGACAGTTAGAGCTGGAAGTCACAAAATCTGATACAGAATAAATTATTGCTTTCATTCTGTGTAGTTATTTTATTAATCTTCTGGGTCTCTGACTATGGAACACCTTTAAACTCTACTATAACTGAGTACAACTGTAACATTAATGACAGCACGACATACAGCTGCCTCTGAGAGATTGTCTGCATCACCAACGTTATTAAATAGCTGCCGTTAGCATGAAAGCAAACAGCAGCACAGAGGAACTGTTCAGAACTGAGAGCGTCCTCTCGTTGTGTTAGAAAAGCGATGTGCGTGCTGAAAAACAGTAATGCTTGAAAATATCTTCCTCCAGAAATCATAAGACATTTAATTGTGGTCTGATCAGCCTCTCCTGACAGAGATTTCTGTGAAGTATTTGTGCTCCAGCATACAGGCTCCTCCAGAAAAGTACACGCCTTTCCCGACACCTCCTTGTGTAGATGTTAAAAGTAGGATAAAAACTCAGGATTTAGCCCTAACAACCCTGCTACTGAGCAGGGCGGTTTCACGGAGTAATTTGTTGTCATTTGACTCAGGGTTACGGCTTCTGAGCTTTCTGAAACGGAAAAGCCAGGGTACACAAGAATTTATTACAGCAATTACTCTGAATATCCACTAACCCAGCTTTCTGAAACAGATGCCGGGTCTCAGCCACTGGACACAACTGCACCACCTCACACTATTGCTGGTAATCACGTCGCAACAAGCACCAGCATTCCTCCAATCACAGCTCTGCATGCAGAGCAAAGCACACCTGGAGGATTATTCATATCGAGTTAGTCTACATTCAGTAGATATGTAGCACCTATTTCTGTAGGGTTGTAAAAGGAGACAGTAATTTGGTTATTCATGTACAGAACAAACTGTTTCCTTTTTCTTTCAGGAAATCACAAAGTTATATGTGATATCAGTCAATTATGCTCCAACAAAAGTAAGAATCATTCACTTTTGTCCAGTTTGACCATTTCAAATGGATATTTTTGTGACCTCATGTCATTATTTTTCCTTCAGGTGCGTACTACTGGATGAAGATGAGAACTGAACAGACCACTACACCTGAATCACAGATTCAAACTTTGGTGAGAACAAAAACTTCTCACCTACACGTGTTTGTGGACAGTGTCCGAAATTAACTTCCTGATTGTAAAAATCAACCGGCCAGGCATATTTTTTACCGGCCAAAATATTAATCCTGACCAGACCAACCATCTCACTCTTAACCATCAAAAGTTAAGAGTGAGATTATGTAAATTTTCGGGGGGCGTGGTTGGGGGCGTGGCTGTCTGGACCCTGGAAGAGAAATCTTTGTTTCCTGACTTTAATAAGAAAATATTGTAGTTGATTATAAAAGACACAATAAGAATTATCACATTTACATCCAGGCAATAAAAACACTACAGATTATCATTATTCTATCCGTGTTGGTCTCATTTGTGAATGAGGCAGAGTTTCATCAAGCCTATACGGTTCAATATTTTTCTCTCAACTGCAAAGCACGCAGGGGTTCGCGCTGCCTCTTTACGCTGATCCAGCTGCTGGATTTTAACCTCGTGCGCTGCGCGCGAGGGATAAACAGTGGGGAAAATGCATAAATGAAGACTGTAACGGGCTCCTTTAGAGGGAAGAGAATGAATAATGGGTCTGAGCTGAAGCCCCTGATTTTACAAGTTCCTTAAAAAGTCCGCACCTATATTACAGTAACGTAATTTTGCGCACCTGAATTCAAGCACAAGGCAGCAGCCCACCGAAGCACCACTGGCTCTGTGTCGTTAAATACAAAAGAGCATTAAACATAGCTACTGACTCTCCTATTGATTTTAATGGGGTACCGCGCACGTGACGTCACCGCCTCAACAGCAACGCCCCTTTTGCCGCTTAGGTAGGACAAACCGATAGAGAACGCACGTAGCAACCAGCAACAGAACCAGCGATATGACCGACTTTGCAGCCATTAAACTTTCCCAAAACGATGTCCCAGGCGCACGGATTACTGGTCGCACTGTCGAAGAACACACCAACCTTCAGCTCAAACGATGGCTTGAGTGTCGAGGGCTTAAAAAGACCGGAAAACGGGCCGAGTTGATCGAACGGTAAGCTTTGTTTTGTTTTTTCCTGCGCGGTGGTCATGGCGTCATCGGCCGTTTTTTTGTTTGTTATCACCGTCCAGGGATCGGTATATGTTTAATGTTTGTCTCATTTGAAATGTTTTTGAGTAGGCTATCCTGGTAGCAGGGTATCATCATGTTAGCGCCTGCTACCATGATAGCCTATATGCTATCATGGTAGCAGGCGTTTCATTATTAACATCTCGGCCACCAAAATACTCTTACCTGTTCATTACTTGATGTCGCTGGAATTGGGTCAGGATGTTCTTCGGTTGTGCCCTTTCCTCCGACAAAATGCTTGCTACATATGTAGGCCGACCGCACCGATGTACCAAGCGCACACATTTCTCCTTGGCACTCTTGAATTTCGGGAAAGTAATGAAGAAAACATCCTTCATATGCGGCCGATCAGCGTACCTCGAGTCGCTGTTGCACGTTCCATAGCAACAATGTTTATAAACCATGGTCTTAGATTTTGGAAAAAGCAGTCTTTTAAACAGTACAACCTAGGCTAACGCACGTCTCTTCTACAGCAAAACAGCGGCGGATTTGGGAGTTTGTCCTACTGCGTACCACGTGATGTGACGTCATCGTGACGTTACGTTTCTAAAAATAGCTCGCTCGCGGTACCCCATTGGGACATTTTGGTACGAGTGGAAGGACATTAAACGCAGTGATTCACGTTTTGAAGGCTGGTCGCTGACAAAAGCGCCTGGCTCCGAGGGAAGGGAGGAGAGAGGCGCAGTTACAGTAACCTGACTTCCGCCAGAAGCATATCGCTCCGCCTAGCTTCACTCACATACATCTGGGACACCTCCATAGGAATTGCCTTTATTGAAGGCTGGGCCTTATCAAAAATCCTTGCATATGATTGGATAAGCCACTTGTCTGTCATCTTTATTGACATGCTATTTCAACCACTCACACCGAAGCTAACCCGTGACGCTGATGATAGCGTCACGGGTTAGCTAGTGGCACGCGTTTTATTGACAGTGAGCTGACAGGAAGAGGGGGGAAGACAGGCGGCAAAGCGCCGCGGGTCGGAGTCGATCCCTGGCCGACCGCGTTGAGGACTAAAGGCCTCCTAATATGGTTCGCGCTAACCGCTAACCGCTCCGGGGCGCTTCCGCGTCCGCTGCGGACACGCCCCGGAAAACAAAACTTGCCAAATCCGGTCGGGAGAAGGGCGAAAACATCGTTTCCACCAACAAAAGCATTCAGAGCCGTTCTCTGATGTTCTTTTAATGAAACAATATTAGGTAGATTGGACAACACGGAAGAAATAGCAGCATCAATGTTAACGCTTGCTTCCTCGACGAGCCGCCATTGCTATCAAAACAGTCTCACGTCATGGTCGTGTCTCCACTACGTCACATCTATGAAACTCCAGCCCTGCGTCCTGATTGGCCAGACCATAAAATTGGTTGGAGAAATCACTCTCTATGGGCGATGTCCCAGATGTATGTGAGTTGAGCTAGGCGGAGCGACATGCATCTGGCGGAAGTCAGGTTACAGTTACAGCGCTGAAGCACAGAAACAGCGCCTCTCTCCTCCCTTCCCTCGGAGCGCACGTAGTTAAATGCAGAATTAGTAAAAACGAAACTTATAAACAGACTAATGTGCGTTTTAAACTGTATCTGGTTAGCAGAACTGTTTTCTGATCCAGCGTGCAGCCATGACTGGTTTTGAATGAAAGCTTTATCTGGGAGCCGCTCTCCCCAGAAATAAGATGTGAAAGAAGCTGAAGCAGCTCCGCGGAAGGCGGGTCTAGACTGAGCTCTTTGAACGGATCATCCGCAGCCCAGATGGGCTTTGTTGTTTTTATCTTATTTTTAATTTATTTGGTACAAAGATTTACTCGCCATGTGGCAGCTAGCCCTCTGAAATTCACTCGCCAAACGGGAAATTTACTCACATTTGGCGAGTGGCAAGTGTTAATTTCGGACCCTGTTTGTGGGTTTCATATGCATGCTTCCTCCATCCTTTACTGAAGCACACATTTAATTACTTTAAATGTCAAATTCCCACAAACCAGTCTCACCGGAGCAATACTATTATGTAGCTGAAGCGCATTCCTGTTCTGTTATGTGCTTAAAAGTAATTTCAAAGTGAATTGAAAACTAATCATTGTGTAGTCAGTAAACACTGATGAGCAGACAGCGCCTTCTGAAATGTGCCGCTCTACGCTTCCTGGTTAGTTGGGACTGTAGTTTTGCTGCCCTCCATAGATTTTTACAGTGGTAAAGATGTGCATACAACCCACAAAATAACTGAAATCTAAATAAATTTATTTATTTCGACCAACAGTATCTTTTACATAAAAAAAACATACTGAGCCCCCTGTTGCTATGACTTTGTACAACCCTGTTTTGGCAATATGGCGGTTCTCACGATGCCTTGCAAAAGTATTCATGGCATTTTTTTCACATTTTGTCATGTTGCTGATATTTTATGTCATTGTTCAACAGAAAGTGGTGTATAATTTAGAAGTGGGAGGAACATTATAAAATGTTTTTTATTAATATTTATTTAAGGAAATCAGAATTGGATACACATTCATAACTTAGAATATTATTGAAATGTTCATTGAGTTTGGTTACTCTATTAACAAAGTGCAACACTATACATTAAATACACACAGACAGAGGTTTCAAGCCTTTATTTATCTTGTGATGATTTTTCTGCTTACAGACAATAAAAATACAACAATTTAGATTAAATATGCATTAAATATGACTATGTGTCTGAACTTTGACTAGGCCATTCTATTACATGAATATGCTTTGATTACATTGCTTCATTGTAGCTCTGGCTGCATGTTTGGTGTTGACAGGTTTTCTTCATGGGTTTTTTCTATATTTAGCTTCTTCAAACATGACCACCTTTTTTCAACCAAAGTTACAGTATGAAGGCCTTAAAGGCCAGATTTGTGGAGTACACAGCAAATAGCTGTAAGATTCTTCCATCTGAGCAGTGGATCTTTGCAGCTCCTCCAGGGCAAAGTACTTTGGGGTTTGCGGTTGCTGCAGGGCAAAATGTTAAAAAGCAGGAGCATGCAATTATTTCAAGGCATTGTAAGTATGTGTTGCGGGTAAGATATTGACTAACCACAACTGTACCGTAGAACCCCGGTTCAAAAAGCTAGGAAACGTCCCCTTCATGTTTTTATTTTAACAATCTGCAATATTGATAGTAGAGAGTAAACGCTACTGCTGGCCCCTACTGGAACAAATTTTCTACATAGTAAAACAACTCAGTAAAAAAAAAAGTTAAATGGTAAATGGTAAATGGCTTGTACTTGTATAGCACTTTTAACTAGTCTTGACAACCTCCAAAGCGCTTTACACTACAGTTCAGTCATTCACCCATTCACACACACATTCACACCCTGACGGTGGTGAGCTATGTTAGTAGCTGCAGCTGCCCTGGGGCAGACTGACAGAGGCAAGCTTGATTTGCTTGTGGAAGTCTTAGTACTTTGCTCATAACTGATGCTGTATATGATGTGTAAGTCATCGAGCTGCCGATGTTAGGACACTTCAGGAAAGGACTCAGTAGACATGGATCTTTGATGAACAGAAGAAGGGCTTTATTTCCGCTAAACCTACGTCAAAAGCTACAGATCGGTGCACCAGTCCGGAGGAGCCCTTCAGCCAAATGTAGAAGAGTCCCTCATGATCTTTTGAAACAGTGTATTTTACAAGCTTCCAGACAGTACATACAGAAGACCGTATCTGGCATCTTCTAAGCTGTGGCTCCAATCACAGTCTTTCCCCACAGAGGCCCATGTTTCCTCAGCCTGTAGTTTTCTAATCCTACTAGGTAGGTCCAAGCATATATATCTTGTCATTTTTCTTACTCCCAGCATAGGGCTTCTGGTTTAGGGCTCCAGAAACCCTAAAGTTGTTATCAGATGCCATTCTAATTAGGAAGCCTTTGTGTTTCCGTTGAGAGACTTTTAAATGTAATGTTCACTGCAGAGTCAAACACTTTTTCTCACTTTAGCACAAATAGAAAAGCTTTTCAAGTTTAACTGTTGGGAAACTCCCTCATGGTGACAGAGCGCTATTTTATGTTTTCGTCAGGAAGTAGCAATCCGTCCAACAGCTGGCGGCTCCCTAAATCCACACGCCACAGGAGCATTCATACAAAGTTAGCAGGACTGGACCTGAAATGAGGAGTTTGAAAAAAACAAACAAAAAACATTTGAAGATCTGCAAAAGCCTGAAAAAACAAACAAAAAAAACACTGCAGGGCTCAGATTCTTCTTTTTTTTTCTAACTTTGTCATTCAATAAAGAAGAAAGAATTTCCCAATAAAAACATTTTGTCTACCTTTTGGATCATAATGTTCAGGAATGGAGGACAACCGTGGATCTCTGCAGTCTACCACACATTAAATTTCACCTGAGCCTCCACTCCAGACTGGCCTTGTTTTTTGTGTGGATATTGTGCCTCCAGCTGCAGAAAAACTGCAATAAGTATCAAATCAAATGCAATTTAGTCATGCAGCTATCATAAGACTTTCTGGTTTATCTAGTTAGACATATTGCTTCAGTTAATATCCAATGTGCACGGCTGCAGTTCGAAACAACAACATTTCTCTTTCTGCTTGAACTGAATGTGTCAGATTGTCATTTCCCTCTATCTGCCTTTGTCTGCTTTTGTCTCACCATCTTTCAATTAGGTGTCAACAGCATTTAATTGTAACAGGGCCAGTGGTAAGGCAACACATGGAGCAGCACACTTTAATAAGTTCTGTGAGGCTATTGGACAACTTCAGGTCAGATTTTTCCACAAACATGACAATACACTGCTTTTCAGCACTAATGTTTCTACCGTAAATCAGACAGTGGTGTAACTCCTCTTTCGTTGCAGGTTGTGAACGTGTCATGCAGAGCAGAAAATGCTCAAAGGTAGTGATAAGTCTATTTGTCTGGTGGCTTCTGCAAATATGCCAGCAGGCATTTCCCCTTAACTGTTTGAATGCCTTTCTTTAGCAGCCAAAGTGTCTGTGACGTGCTACTGCTGCTCAGCCATGCCGTTTCAACGTATGACCTGCAGTGTGTTGGCGAGGCTGCGATGCAGAATGTTGAAAAATCACTTAAACCAATCATCATAGGGAATATTGAGAGAGTTGGTGAGTAAGTTTGAATTTGTCTGTGAAAGACTAAAGGATGGACCATCTTCATTTTGGTGTATTTTTTCTGTATCTGCAAGGTGGCGCTAGACATCCATTCATCCATCATCCATCCATTATGTATAGCTGCTTGTCCATGCAGGGTTATGGTGGGTGGGGGGGGCCGGGGGGTCAGGGACGGACTTTCTGATAAAGATACAACAGTGGTCATTCCACGAAAGGTGGGATACACACTGGACAGGTCCCCAGTCCATCACGGGGAATTAAAGATGTTAGCTTAACATCTATTAGCTTGACACTATAAAGGCAAAGCATTCAGAAATGTAAAATATACTATATCAAGATTCAATTGCAGAATGTTTAGGAACCATTAGGTAAGCCTAATCCAAAGACATTTCTGAAATTCTGATGATAATTTACTCATAAATATTGACTGTTAGGTGCTGTCAAAACACGTCTGTAGAGTAAATCTTTGCTTGGGCTCCAAATTACCTTTGAGAGATGCTATTAATTTACATTGTTCATAAAAGAGTTCTTACAGGTCCAATTCATGTTGTATTACTTCCAATCCAAACTAAGTCAATTCAATGAAGTTCATCCCAGTTTATTTAGACGCAGTCTCATCCAGTCCCATCTATATAAATTCAACCCAGCCTAAACTGATCCAATCCATTTCAGTCCAGTTGAATCCAACCCAGTTCAGTCTGACACAACCCAACCAAGTCTCATTTTATTTTGGTGAAATCGGTTCAGCTCCAACAAATCCAGTTTGTCCAGTCCGATCCAGTCTGGTTCAATCCAATCTACTGCAACCCAGTCCAGTCAGATCTTGTCAAATCAGTCACACCCAATTCCAATCCAAAGCAATCAAATCTAAGTCCAATTCAAACCAGTCTATCCCAGTCCAATCCAGATAAATTCAATCTAACCCAATCAAGTTTATTCAAATTCGACCTAAATCAAATTCAGTCCATTTTCACCCAGTCAGACCCAACCTAGTTTAATCAAATTCAAACCAGTCCAGTGCATTCCAGTCCAATACGATTTAATCCAGCCAAATGTTGTTTAATACAACCCCAAACCTCTCTAAACTTAACCAGTCAAGCTCAATCCAACGAAATCTCATGTGGTCCAATTTAGTCCAGTCCCAATTCAGTCAGATTTAAGAGATCATAGATTGCCAATTAGAATAAAGTTGACTACCTATGGAAATCAGCGGATTGCAATCAATCTTTACTTCAATGCTTATTTTAATTTTTAATTTTTATTTTATTTTGATCATTCTCATTTGTTTTTAAAGCGCTTTATAAATAAAATTGACTTGGCAAACCATACTAAGCAGAGGGCAGCAGTGAGGAGGAACAACTCCCTTTGTATTTGCAAGAAACCTGACCGGCCATATGCCTAAAGCCGGGCATACACTGTACGATATTTTCAATCGTTGGACTCAGATACAGCTCAGACTGTATGACTAAACCTCAGGGTTTAAAAGTTCACAGCTCTCCATATCTGTTCTTACTGTACGGCCCGACGCTCTGATGCGACCTGACTGCTCACAATGTACGTCCAAAAACCACGTCGGACTCAGCGCCGTAGAGAAATACCGCTACACGGACTCGTCTACCCGGAAGCCAAATGTCAACAGTAGAAGAAGAAAAAGTAGTATCAATGCTCACTGTTAAACATTTATTTCAGTTAGGAACATCCTAGCTATCTGATCAAACTCAGGTGAGTTCTGCTCATTCGGACCAGAGAACGGCCCATGACCTGCAGGACATATTCCAGGAGCAAGACTCCCAAGTCAAATAGTTCTTGAGCTTAAACTGCAACAGAAAACAGTATGGTTGAGATCAGTGGTCGGCATGCGCTTCTCCAAACTGACGCACAGCTACGGCTCTGAACATTATGTGTGCATTCAAACTGCACCCAAATTTTGAAACACAATTTGTGTAAATGCAAATCTGCTCCAGAAATTAACACACAGAAACACAAGATATATGGAAAGCAACACGAGTGAGTCCAAATTCAGCCTGACTAATGCCGTTAATCTAGAAGAAAGTTAAATATTAGCCTCAACAAATTAAAATTGAGTAAAATCAAACTCTCTTGTCTGTTTCTACCACAGCACTCAGAAATCTCTGTGAGGATGTGTTGCCCTCTAGTGGCGGCTTTGTGAGATGCGTGTCACCGGTTTCTCTGGAAGAAATCTGCAAGTCAAACAGGACCACTAACGTCACATGGTGAACAGCATTTCCCATTTCACTCTGCATTTTCTATATTTATCTGCACACTCTGTATTTAACATGCCTCGTCTCTAGCTCTGTCTTAGGGGAAAGCTCTGAGGCTGCTCCCCAAGACGCGACAAACTCCTGCAACCGTACGTGTGGCGTATTCTGACACTGTCCCCATACCAAGTGGGTTGTTGCCTCTGATGTTTCTCATCATGTTCTTCTGTATCTCAGGGACGGGGCCACTCTACTGCAACTGCTCTGCGTTTTGTGAGACTGAAAGTAAGACAGCAGTAGAAATAAGGGCAGGGCCTTGCAAAAATATTTTCACTTCCAGAACATCTTCTTTGTCACATTAACATGTATTTAATTGGGTTTTTATGTCACAGTTAGGCTGTAGGTAGTTATAGTTATGGTTTTGTGTTTATTGGGGTGATTTTGGTCTGTTCAGTGTATTCCTGTAATTTGCAAAAAAATTTTTTAAATCCAAGTTGGATTTTCCTTTTACTTTTGTTGACTTCTTTTTCACGTCTGTCACATAAAATCCCAATAAAGTACTATGAAGTTTGTCACAACATATGAAAATATGAAAAAAGACACTGTATTGCACATTTACAGGTATGTTTCTTTAGTCCAGATACTAATCCATCCTCGTTCTGTTCTCAGGCCAGCTTTATGCTACAAAAATTAATATCACGAGTGCCAATGTTACAACTGACTATCTTAGAAATTTGGTACGTAAAAGCTTTGCCATTAACTATACATTATATCAAATATTGTCAAAATACTGACACTTTAAACTTGTTGACAGTTATTAAACTCGTACGCTTCCTCGTTTTGCAAAGGAAGCTCACGGTAAGTGACCACATTTTATTCTACTAAATGTCTGTACCAGAATTTAACACCAAAGTCCTGATAATAAACTAATCTACTCTGGATTGTCAACCAGAGATATTCATTGTGTCTTTATAACTGAGTATGTGGGGTATTTAAAAGAATTGTTGAATGTTTAATCTGTTTGGTTGGAACATCCATTATTACCTGAACACTAACTATGAAACGTGGTTAACGACTACATATGTAAACCACTGTTTTTAGGTATAACAACTTTACAGACATCCTTAATAAGTTCAAGGTAAATCTTACAACAGATAATCTTAAATAACTTGTTTTATAAATCTGTGAGGGTAAAAACATTACTTATTTATTTTTCCTTTTATTCCAGCGTGTTCATCTGGAATGTTACGGGGTAGAGCATCCACGGAGGTAACCATTTCTTCGCCTTTTAAAGACAGATTTTTTATAAGATGTTGTGTTAAAAGGTTGAAATCAGCTAACATCTTAGCTGTTATACATTCATATTCAATGCATTAAAATATCATTGAAGACTTCATTTATGTCAGTAACTCAATTCCCTAAGTGGAACATGTTATAAACTTTAAATACAAATACACTGATGTTTTCAAGCCTTGATTTCTGTTAACTATGATGTTTTTCTGCTTACAGCTCATGTAAACACAACATTATGATAAGACTATTACATCAGACAAATAAAATATTTTAATACATAAATATGGGCTTAATGAAAAGTTGTTTGATATAGTCCTAAAGATTGTTATTATCAAAAGGTACTTTCAATCTAACAAACAATTCTCATTGGAACACATATTATAATTTATTGAATACGACTGTAGATAACGCTCTTAACTTTCCTCATTTAAATGTATCTCAGTATTGACTAGGGATGATCAGGTGCACAGGGTATCTTTATTTTGGTTTATGATGTGTTCCTCTTTGAGATCTTTTAACCTACTTCATATTGTCAAACAGGTTCAGTTGAAATGAATGAACCCTGGGTATTGTTTGGTGTAATTCATGATTTAATGGGGACAAATTTTACTCTTACACGACAACAGGTTGGTTTGGATTGCATTTCTCCCAGAATACATGAAATCATCATTTGGAAACTGTGGTTTGTGTTTATTCAGGTTGTGTTTGTCTAATATAATTTTTATTAAAGAACATAATATAGGACAAATTCATAAGGGGGCAAACACTTTTTACAGCGTAAAACACTGTAGCTGGAACACAGCAAACACTGAATACTTGACGTTGGCGCAGATATCAGTGGTTAGATGAACCTGAGTAATTCCCCTCTTTCCTGGTTTATAGGTTGTACATCTGCATGGTGGTATTGGAGATGTCTGGACCCGTCAATTTCTGCTCCCTCAGAAAACTTATGCAACTCATATTTGAAAAGGAAGAGTCCATCACAAGCGACCGATTACTTTCACGACTGAGTTAGTGTGCTTCATTGTTATCCTGTGTAATCTGGTGTGTAAGATATATAACAACATCTGTTTTAAAGGTATTACTGATGGAGCTCTCTGTTGCCTCAGTGTTGTGTGGCGGTGCTCCTGATTTGTCTGACCCTGCCTTGTTGGCATCCAACCTGACCTGGACTGAAGTTGACCTCCCTTCCTCTGAGTTTTGTCATCCTGACTCTCTCCTGGAATGGTATGAATGTACACAAAACTTCAGATGAAACCTAAAGAAAATGGCTTGTTTTCTTTATTTAAAGCTGTGTTCGATCTAAACCTTACTGTGCGTGACACAGAAGGCAGTCAGCAGTGCAACTGTTTTGGACAATTTTTGAGCGACGTTAGATAGTTAATTCATGCCCTTGTGTTTAAAGAAAAACAACAGCTAGATCTTTCTCCTTTTTAAAATAACTTGGAGGAAACATTACCTTTACAACTTAAAAGCATGTGAAAGGGACTGATTTTGCTGAATTAATTATTTACAAATAGACTTTCTATTTTTAGATGACGTTTGGGGCTGGACGATATATAAAAAAAAATCATATCAATAATATAGAAATCATATTGATCCATATCGATCATTATCATCAAATTCACAATATATATTTTAAGTGCAGCCCTGGCCATTTATGCTGTTGCTTAGTGATCTATTTTTAGATACAGAACACACAAACACTTAATTCAAAATCAACCCTTTGTTCAACCAACTTTTTACCAGAACTGCAAGTTTAAAAAAAAATGTGTGCTCTCTGAACTCTTTGAACGAGTGGAACTTGGTGATGGAGCATTCCTGGGTATGTGTTTGTGATTGGTTGGGAGGATGTAATGACTGTAGTATTAATCTACATGGCTAGAATGCAAAAGGAAGGAAAACTGTAATTCTATTGAGCTTTCTTTGTCCCTTTTTTCTATCATCAATATATGTCTATAAATCGATATATTTTGTTTTTGAATTATCGTCCAGCCCTAACTACGTTTCTACTTGAATATCATAAAGATACTGAGGATGCTACGATGCATCCAGCTAATAAAAGTGATATGTCTTCATGTCACTAATTTTGTTACAGCCCTAAATTCTTCTTAACATTGATTATTTCATATACAAAAGTGCACCAATGATATTTCCCATTTGTTTAATTATCCAAAATGACAGAAATTTTAACAAAATGAGCAAAGCTAGCTGATGAAACCACAACAAAATGTCTTAAACCAAAATATATTTTCTGTGTTTTTTCTGTCCACAGTGAAGCTAATCAGACATTTGCTGTTCTCCTGGCGGACAGTTGCCCTACAGAGCCCCAAATAACAAGCACAACTCAGGCCACCACTCAGACCAACAGCTTCACAACATCGTCATATGTGATCCACACAACTGAAATCGATGAACAAAAACAGACAACCTTAAGTCCAAAAACAATTTCCACACTACCAAACACCTCAACAATGTCCAACTTTACACCTAACAATGCTACCATCAACTCTACAGTGTCAACCAATCATGCAACAGTGTTAACTACAGCCAGTGTCTCTTCTTTCAGTGAACCGAATACTTACATTGTATCTACAGTTAAACCGCCCCACAATCAGGCAGCAGTAACTACAACCAGTCTCCTTACATCCATTAAAACCAGCAGCTACAGCAAAGCTACAATTACAGCCCACAATCACACACCTGATTCCTCAACCAGTGTCCTCACATCCAGTGATACCAAAAGCTATGACAAAACTACCATTAGACCTTCTACTAGTGGCTTAACTGTGCCCAGTGCAACTACAGCTGGCACCTTTGCAGCCAGTGAAACACAAGATAACAAAGTAACTACAGTTGGATCGTCATCCAATGACACTACAGTGTACAATGTAACTACATTAAATATCTTTACAGTTCGTGAAACAGGAAAGGACAATGTAACTACAGTAATCAGTCAAAGTACCAAAAACAAAAATGGAGCAACTACAACAAGTGATACCAGTGTTCCAACATTTACAAACACACAAAATGTAACACCAACAAGCAATGTTGACATAAAACTGCAGAATGTAACTACAGAAGCAAACAATGTGTTTACCAGTGTTTTTTCAAATGACATAAGGCCATATACAACACCTGGCAACAAATACACAACAGAGAACATTGTAACAACACCCACTAACAATAATACAACTATCTACAATGCTACAGCACCCAGCAACAATTACATAACAGTCTACAATGCTCCAACACCCAGTGGCAATCATACAACACTCACTGAAAACGACACAACAATCTACAACAATGCTAAAAATTGGAACAAAAATCAGACAACAATCCACAATGCTACAACACTGAACAACAACTACACAGCATTCCAGAATGATACGGCCATGACTGACAATAACAAAAATGTCCATAATGCTGTAACACCCAGCAACAATTACACAACAGCTTACAATGGTACAACACTAAGCAATAACAAAACAGTTCTCTACAATACTACAACACTTAGCAACAATAGCAGAACAGTCTTTAATGCAACGATGACCAGCAACAGCCACTCAGCACTCTACAATGCCACCACACCCCACAGCAGTGACAAAACAGTATTTGATGTTACATCACCCAACATCAATCACACAACGGTCTACAGCAGTACAACACAGAGCAGCGATCACACAACAGTATATAATGCAACAGCACCCAGCAAAAACCACACAACAGTCTACTATGCTACATCACCCAGCAACAATCGCACAACAACCTACAATCCTGCAATCTATAGCAACAATATCACAACAGTCTACAATGGTACAATACTTAGCAACAATACCTCCAGAGTCTACAATGCTACAACACCAAGCAATAATGTAGCAATAGTCAACAATATCACAACACTAAACAATAACAAAACAGTCTACGATCCTACAACACCCAGCAATATTCACACAACAACCAACAGTCCTACAATCCATAGCAACAATATCACAACAGCCTACAATGCTACAACACCAAGCAACAATGAAACAGTGGTCAACAATACTGCAACACTTAATAATACAGTCTACTATGATACAACATTCAGCAACAATTACACAATGGTATACAACAGTACAACACCTAACAGCAACCACACAACAATCTATAATGCAACAGCATCCACCAACAACCCCACAATGGACTTCAACAGCACAATGCCTAGCAGCAACTACACAACAGTATATAATGCAACAGCACCCAGTAACAATCACACAACAGTATACAATGCTACAACATCAAGCACTGATGTAACAGCAGTCAACAATACTACAACACTGAGCAATAACAAAACAATCTACAATCCTACAATCCATAGCAACAATAACTCAACAGTCTACTATGCTACAACATCCAGCAACAATTACACAACGGTCTACAACAGTACAACACAGAGCAGCGATCACACAACAGTATATAATGCAACAGCACCCAGCAAAAACCACACAACAGTCTACTATGCTACATCACCCAGCAACAATCGCACAACAACCTACAATCCTGCAATCTATAGCAACAATATCACAACAGTCTACAATGGTACAATACTTAGCAACAATACCTCCAGAGTCTACAATGCTACAACACCAAGCAATAATGTAGCAATAGTCAACAATATCACAACACTAAACAATAACAAAACAGTCTACGATCCTACAACACCCAGCAATATTCACACAACAACCAACAGTCCTACAATCCATAGCAAAAATATCACAACAGCCTACAATGCTACAACACCAAGCAACAATGAAACAGTGGTCAACAATACTGCAACACTTAATAATACAGTCTACTATGATACAACATTCAGCAACAATTACACAATGGTATACAACAGTACAACACCTAACAGCAACCACACAACAATCTATAATGCAACAGCATCCACCAACAACCCCACAATGGACTTCAACAGCACAATGCCTAGCAGCAACTACACAACAGTATATAATGCAACAGCACCCAGTAACAATCACACAACAGTATACAATGCTACAACATCAAGCACTGATGTAACAGCAGTCAACAATACTACAACACTGAGCAATAACAAAACAATCTACAATCCTACAATCCATAGCAACAATAACTCAACAGTCTACTATGCTACAACATCCAGCAACAATTACACAACGGTCTACAACAGTACAACACAGAGCAGTGATCACAACACAGTATATAATGCAACAGCACCCAGCAACAACCACTCGACAGTCTACTCTGCTACATCACCCAGCAATAATATCACAACAGCCTACAACACTGCAACACCTAGCAACAATGAAACAGCAGTCAACAATACTACAACGCCTAGCAATAACAATACAGTCGACTATGCTGCAACATCAAGCAACAATTACACAACGGTCTCCAACAGTACAAAACCCAGTAACTATCATACAACAACCTACAATCCTACAATCCATAGCAACAATATCACAACAGTCTACAATGCTACAACACCAAGTAACAATGTAACAATAGCCTACAATACCACAATGCTGGGCAACAACCACACAACGGTCTACTCTCCTACAACACCCAGCAACAATCACACAACAACCTACAATCCGACAATCCATAGCAACAATATCACAACAGTCTACAATGCTGCTACACCGAACAACAATGGAACAGTAGTCAACAATACTACAACACCCAACAACAATCACACAACAACCTACGATCCTACAATCCATAGCAAAAATATCACAACAGTCTACAATGCTACAACACCAAGTAACGATGTAACAATAGCCAACAACACCACAACGCTGAGCAACAACCACACAACAGTCTACTCTCCTACAACACCCAGCAACAATCACACAACAACCTACAATCCTACAATCTATAGAGATAATACCACAACAATCTACAATGCTGCTACACCTAGCAGCAATAACTCAACAGTCTACAATGCTACAACAACGAACAACAATGGAACAGCAGTCAACAATACCAGCAACAATCACACAACAAACAATCCTACAACACCTACGAACAATCACAAAACAGTCTACAATGCTACAACACCAAGCAGTGATGAAATAATTGTCAACAATACCACAACACTCAGCAACAACAATGACACAGCATTCTACAACGTTACAACGCTTGCTGAAAATCACACCACAGTCCATAATACCACTGCCAGCAACAATTATGGAACAGTCTATAATGCAACAACACCCAGTATCAACCACACAACAGTCTACAATACAACAACTCTCACTGACAATCACATGACAGTCAATAATGCTACAATTGCGAGCAACAATTACACAACAGTCTACAGTGCTACAACACCTTACAACAATAATCATACATCAGTCTACAATGGAGCAACTCCCAGTTACTTAACGGAGCACAATGTAACAACAGCCAGCTACAATTACACAACAGTCCAAAATCCTACAACACAAACAGACAATCATTCAACAGTCTATGATGCTGCTAAACCTAGCATCAATTTGACCACGGTACAGAAACCAACCACGTCAAGTAACAATTACACAACAATACAGAGTCTAACAATCGTCACCAGCAATTTGTCAAATATACATAATACAACAATAAATAATGATTTCACAACAACCTACAACACTGTATCACCCAATAACAATCACACAACTAACAATCCTATAGCAGTAAACAATACAACTAAATTTGATAATTCCACGAGTTTGTACACTGCACCCAAGTCCTCCATAAATTACACTGTAACAGCTGCCACAGAAGTAAGCAGAACTACAAACCTCAACTCTACTACAGAAAATAAGACTTTAGTTCCTGACAACAACACAAAACCTACAGAAGTTTCATATATTAACGAGACTCCAAACCACACCACAATTAGTGTCACTCGCATGACTACTTTACATAATAAAGACAGCAGCACTGCCACAGCTGTCAACAACATTCAAGAAACCAAACCATTAGGCCCTAACTTTACGACAGGTAATACATCCTTTGTCATTGCTACATCTGCAGCTACAACTACAACCATACATGATACAACAAAGAAAAGCACAGTTACTAGTATAGTGTCTTCAACTACTGAGAAAACAACTCTCTCAACCACAAAAACTACAACGAGCACAGTGACCAGTGAGTATCGCTTCTAGTTTTCAATTTTCAGTCTAAATAAAGAATCAGAGGTCGAACAAAGAGAAAGTCAGAGGTTTCTAACTTGTCATTTGGTTGCTTTTTTTGAGACACTGCAAATACTTTGAAGACCACTGTGAGGACAAGTACAAGCGCAGAAAATAAAGAGGAACAGGCCAATCAGCTGTTGGCTCAAACAAAAGATGTGGCTAAGATCAACTCTTCCACGGTGAAATGATAACTGAAATAGTGTTATTCTTGTAAACTATCGCTGCAGATTTCTAATTTATTGAGTGTTTTAGGTATCTAACTTGATGGGGGACATGGAAAAACTTCTTGAGGGCTCATCTGTCTCTCAGTCAGTTGGGAAAAAAGTAATTGATATCGTAAGCAACCTCATGAATGGTGACCCTCAGGTTCTTTCTGGATTAACAAATAGGTCTGACCGATATACCCCTCAAACATTAAAATACAGCTACAAATGGTTTTATTCTTTGTGACGTATCTTTTCTTTGCCAATGACAGACTGATTCGGCTGGTGGACAATCTGGCTCTAAAGTTAGATTTCCAGGGGGACAGTGGGATCCTGTCTTCAACCTCTCTGGTTCTGGCAGTAAGGACAGTGGATTGGACCAACTTTCCTGAAACCTCCATTGAGATATTTAACACTGATAATGTGCAGGTAAGCCAGTGAAAAATGTGGTCATATCTTGTCATCTAATGTAAACATGAGAACTTGTCTACATATTATGTCATGGTAATGATATGTTCCTAATCTAAAGTTAATTTATCGGATTCAAATAAATGGATACGTTTTTCCAGTATTATGCAACACTGTTCCTACTGTTGAAAACAGCGTTGGTGATTTTGCCTTTTTATCCATTTTTATCCTTTGGGTATGAAATGTTGTTTTCTGCAGAGGTGGGTAGATCCGGCTTCAGAAAGTAAAACCCTGCCCAGTTTTCCTTCACTTAACCATGTGATTTTTAAACCAGTAGGTTTCAAATTCAAATCCTCGAGGGTCAATGTCCTGCAACTTTTAGAAGTGTCCCTTACCCTACACACCTGAATCAAATGACTAAACTACCTCATTAGTATGCAGTCAAGCTCTGCAGAGCTCTGCTAATTAGCTCTTCTTCGAGTCAAGTGCGTTGAAGCAGATACACATCTAATAGTTGCGGGACTGGAGTTTGAGACCACTGTTTTAAACATTAGTCCCTGTCAATGCTGTCGAGCTGGAAATACAAAGGATTGGAACCAATCTCTGTACAGGCTTTTTACTTTCTGAACCTGGATTACCCAGCTATGGTTGTCTGACACAAGACGTTCCAATCCAGCCATGTATCAGTTAATTATTCAGAGGTGGGGCATTGCACATTGCTTTGACAATAGAATTATGACAACAATTATATTTATTTTTATTCTACTAATATAATGAGATTTTCGCAAAATAGATAATAACCACCAACAAGACGTTGATAACAGTTTGATAAGGGCCGTGATTTACCCTGGATCTCTAGAAAACAAAAAGACACCACCACATTAACCAGGATCAACGACCACCTGACAAACAGACAACAGTTTGTGAGACTTAAGCGCTGTGTGTCTAACCACATTGTCAGTAGCACAAGAGCACCACAGTGGAGTGTACTCTCAGCCTTCTGTTTCAATCTTTATATCTCAGATTTTGGTAAAACTCATACTCCTGTCCTCTGCAGAAAAACTTTGAGAACACTGAAATTGTCGGCTGTATCAAAGATAAATACTCTTTGATGCAGATAAATAGTTCTCTGCACTTCTCTGAGTGCAGAGAAGCGGTGCACTGCTTTGGGACATGGAAAAACAATCTCATAATGAATGTAAACAATTAAAATTAGATGACTGTGGATTTGTGGAGAAGCAGGAATAGGTCAAACACTTTTTACTTTATGGGACACCACATTGAAGTCATATAGAAGGGACAAAGCAGACTATTTCATGTGGCAGCTTTGGTCCTTCAGTGTTTACAACAACTGTTGCAGATCTTCTATAGTTCTGGTGTGGAAAACGTAATCTCAACTGCAATCATTTGCTGGGGTAGCAGCATCAGAGCCACCGACAGCCCACAGCTATAACGATCCAAAACGACTCAGAAGAAGTTTTGGTTCAGTCGTCTAATATCCATTGAGGATGAAAAATGTAATGTTGGTATAATTTAATATTTGTTGTGGTACCTGTACCTCTTTAGTGTTTTATCAAGTACAATGACCCCAAAGCACTTTACACTACATTCAGTCATTCACCCATTCATGCCCTGACGGTGATAAGCTACATTGTAGCTACAGCTGCACTGGGGCAGACTGACAGAAATGAGGCCACCATACATCGGCCCCACTGGGCCCTCGATCACCTTCAGCAGGGAATGCAGGTGAAGTATCTTGCCCAAAGAGATGACTGAGACAGTCAGAGCGGGGATCAAACTGGCAGCCCGCCATTCACAGGACGAACTCCCTGCATCACTGTCGCCCATAATGTTATGATTGTAACTTGGCCCACATAATGATCAGAACCACAGTCAATAGAAAACATGGTTTTAAGTCCAATTTTCAAAACATTAAATGCTTAAAAAAACTGCATGTGAAAGTTTAGTCTATTTTTATTACTATTTAATATAGTCTTATCAAAATACGTGCCTATTAAGAAAAAGAACCCCCAGCATTGACTTAGGTAAATGTAAATGGTTTATTTACAGGTAAAAAAAGGGATTTATAAAGGGGTGAAACTGCAGTACATGCATACAAAAAGAGCGTAGAAATTAGTAAAGGAGTGAATTGACCTGAAGCCATTGGAAAGATGGTAATACAGTGTGTGTAATCTAAATAACTCTCCTCCTGGTGTTGTTGGTATAGCTTAAACTGTATCTAGTTGCTAATTTAAAGAAGCTGAAGACAAATACGTGACCCAATTACCACACTTACACCAACAATCAAAGGCTTTGTACCTTAAACAGCTACAGTTGGGCTCCATCTCTTGACTTTTCATGCTTTGTCTGTGAATGAAGATTAACCAGTAATGCCCTTTATAGCCAATGTAAGACACAATGTTGCAGCAACAGGTGTCCTTCTCTAATTGCTTCTATTGTGAAGTTATGAGACTTAATCTGGTTTTGGAACAATCATCTTTTAACATTACGAATTAGTCTCTGATCAGATGCAAAAGTCTTGAAATGCAAGCATTGGGATTTGAGCCGAAATGGCCTGGCATTACTCAATCAGGAACTTGATATATTATGTATTTTTTCTCCAGCTTCGAGGCATCAGCAGGTCCCGGGTCAAAAGGTCAGCTTCTGCTATGGGCTCGGTGGACCTACCCTCTTCCCTTACAGCAGGGCTCAGTCCTGAAGAGAAGCAGCAGGCCAGCAGAGTCCAGTTCACATTCTACATAAATAATTCCCTCTTTAAGGTACATTTCTGCTGATACGCTCACTAGATTTATTGTGTCTTAGTGATCAAACATGTTTTGTCACTGTAAAACCACACCTTTTAATGTAATTTATGGACATTCTTGCATGATAGACCAACACGAAGCAATGCATGATTGTGAAGGGATACTTTTGTATTCAGCCCCACTTATTATTTAAGACTCCATTTTGCTGCAATTACAGAGACAACTCTTTTAGGTTATCTCTTAAAAAGCATGCAGCTGCAAATGTAGGAAGTAAATATATAGTAAAATATTTTAATTTTAACAGCATATTCATTCTTCTGTCTCGTAGTACTATTAATATTTTTGGAGAGGCACAGCCAGAATTTGCAGACTTGTATCTTGAACCTGATAGATAATCTGTGGAGGAAGATAAAGATTAGGGTCATGGTTGGAGTCCTTGCAACCTCAAGGACTATCACCAATGATACATCATCAGATTACAAGAGGAAACATGCAAAAAAGCTTGTCAGCGATTACATAAAGGATTTGATTGTTGTAATGCAAAAAAATTTAAATAAATATTTGGCCTTTTTAATTAAGACACAAACAAAAAAACAATTAAATATTTTCTTAATATTGCTACTCTCTTTACATTGTTTTATTATCCTTTAAGAAATACCTGTGCGAGTCACATCTTGGTTGCATGAATTTATTTATTCCAGGGGTGTGAATTATTTTGGGCATAACCATGCCTATGGTCACAACACATGGTTGACCAAAGTGCTGCACAAGTCAAACACAAGATAGAGATAAAACCAATTAAAAATCTAAAAACGTGAACACTGCACAATAAAATCAGACTCAAAAGCCTAATCAATGCCATACTCACAATTTGTTAAAAGCGCAGAGAGAAAGAAATGGTTTTCATGTGAGGTTTAAAAGCATCAACTGAGAGACTTTGTCTTATAGGGAGAGGCAGGATGTTCCAGAGCTTTGGAGCCTCAACAGAAAATGCTCGGTTGCCTCTAAATTTCCTATGTGATTGAGAAATCACCGGCAGTATCTGATTATTGGACCTGAGGTGGCCGGCGCATCACAGTCTGCGACAAATAATGCTCCAATTTGTTGAGGTGCAAAGGAGAAAGAGCACTTGGAGGTCAGCTGTTTTACATCAACTCTCCCTCCCAATACAGGGACACAATGCTGTTCAACATCGCCATTAGGAGTCAGGAGTCTGACTGGCTGACATAGGTTTTATCTTTGCTGTATACCGCCATGTGTCTGGCATGTTTAAAACAACACTGGGGGGTGAATTTATACAGGTTTGTGTGGAAGCAAACTTTTCAAAAAACAACCCTTTGTGTATGATGTTTTAAAACAAAGTGGGGGAGATATTCGTCTTCGGATCAAAAAAAATTATGAATTTTACCACAGAGACAACCACACGGTTATCAAATCTAAGGGCGACACCGGGTTAGTGATAACAAAATTCAAATCAGGGTGAAAAGATCAGCCCAGAGGGAACTGGTGGAGCATTTGGGACTGAAAAAAAATCACTTTTGTTTTACTTTGATTAAAATAAAATGAAATAATAGGCATCTCTAATTTGATGTCACTAATACAGAGAAGAAGAGGCTAAATAGAGTGAGCATTCAACTGCTTAAGGTGCCGATTTGATAGTCATCAGCATATAAACAGATAGAAAAGTGTATGAGGGTAAAGCGAGCTGAATACAAATGCACACCCAATTTTTTTTATTGTTTTTATTCTCTAAAATACTGTGAAAGCATTTATGATTTTCCTTCCATTTCACAATCATGCACTATTTTGTGTTTGTTTGCCAAATCAAATCCCAGTGCAAGACATTAAAGGTTGTGGTTGTAGCATAAAAAGCTGATCAGGATGAGTGACACGTTAAAGACAAATACAATGTTTTGAGAATTCACTCATTTGAAGCTGCTATTGTCCTTTTAAAGCTGTCCATCCTACTTTGAGACATTTTCGACAAAACTACTGTGTTAAAAAGTATTTTTAAAGTTTTCATCTATACTGTATGACTTTTTGCAGGATTCTTCGCTAGACAACCAAACAGCTGTCAGTGCCGTTCTAGGGTCCAGTGTGGCTAATCTGTCCATCAGCAATCTGAAGGAGAACATCACATTTACCATCAGCCACATGAATTTAAGTCTAGTGAGTAAAAGTAGAAAGGATACTAGAAATGTTTTATGGTTTTCTGCCTCGACCAACGATTGTTTATGTGTGAATGGTTCCACAATGCAGTTTATCCCTTCAATGTAGATTTTCTCTTTAGTATAGCCGACTTCTCGCCCAGGGGGAAAGACAAATTCTGGAGAAAAAACATAATTTTCGTACCTTTTTTAACAGTTTAATATCCATCTTTCTTTTTCGTGTTTGCAGGACAACAGCACATCCTGTGTATTCTGGAGTTTCACTAAAAACAGTGAGCGCAAACATTTAGGTCTGTTGGGAGCCTTAGAAGACTCCGGCAATTATTCAAAATCTGCCTTTTTTTCTCCTTTTAGATGGTTCAGGAGGCTGGGATGACACTGGCTGCTCTGTTGTCACTGCCACTCCTGAACACACAACCTGCAGCTGCAATCATCTCACTTCCTTTGCAATACTACTGGTAATTCTACACAAGTTACTTCTTTGAAAATTCATGCAGTTGGAAAAGCCTTATACGTCTCTCAGAAGAACTCACTACAGGAATCGTCAGATTAATTATGGTTGTTTGCTGCTTGTCGTGTCTGTTTGTACTTTAACTCAGGATTTGTCCAGAGAGGGAGTACCTGACCCTCTCCAGTCAAAAATATTGACTTTCATCACCTACATTGGCTGTGGAATTTCATCAGTTTTTCTCGCTGTCACCCTCATAACATATATGTTATTTGAGTAAGAGTGTCAACTATTTCCATCACCCATACCACATACACCTTTTATCTATTGTCTGGTTCTGTATACGGTACTGATGAATCTGACTTTGCAGAAAACTGCTCCGTGATATTCCAGCCAAGATCCTGGTCCAGCTCTGCTTCTCCCTCCTGCTCCTCAACCTGCTCTTCCTGCTGGATGGATGGCTGTCTGACTACAATAACAACAATCTCTGTATTAGCACCGCCTTCTTCCTGCACTACTTTTTGCTGTCTTCGTTTACTTGGGCGGGGCTCGAGGCCCTGCACATGTACCTGAGCATTGTGCGAGTGTTCACACCCTACCTGAGTAGATACATGCTGAAGTTCTCCCTGATGGGCTGGGGTAAGGAATGTTTAAAGTACGCTCTAAAAGTTAAATATGTTTACTATTAATTTTTCTGACATCTAATTTTCTTCTTTTGCTAATTGCTATGGCTGCCAGGTGTTCCACTCATCGTGGTGGTCACTACCTTAGCGGTGGACAAAAACAACTACGGTCTGGTTCAATTCGGAAATTACACAGGAGGGACGGCAGACAACTTGTGAGATTTTTGGCAGTTTTTTTATTCAGCAAAAATAATTTTACTCCAATTTTGTCATCACTTGTTAAGATGAAAACTGTGACCTTTCCGCCATATACCAATTTTTAAACATGGAAATGAAATGCTGGTGAAGATTCTCAGTCATCCAGGTCATGGTCATTCCAAAAAAATAAAATAAAAAATAAAACAAGGCAACTGGACTTGTTATCCGTAGTAGAAGATGTTTCGCTTCCTCTCCAGGAAGCTTTCTCAATAGACCCCTTGCATCTGACGTCACAGTCACGTGATCGGGGGTGCGCACCTCCATCTTGGTGGGCAGGCTAGCGTGACAGCCCACCACTGCACTGGTCCAGTTACCTCATTACTCGCATGTATACAAAAGACTATTCGCTGATTGTTCAATATGGTGCAAACAGACTGCATCTCTGTTGCCAAAGCAATGTTTACAGTTTAGGGTCAGATGTTATCGGACTATATGCAGCCAAGTTATGAGAATAAACAACATTAAACTCACCCTTCCACGGACAACTGCTACATCATTCAGGTAAAAAACAGACAGTTCACGTATCCATCCGGCAGTGAACTGTTTGTGCGCTGCCAAACTCTTGTAGGCCTTCATCTGATCGCCACTGTACGTTGGGGTGGTTGACAACACAAGGTAGTTCACCAGATCCGCACAGCAAACTGATGGCCAATCATCGGGATTGCTAGAAAAATCCTTATCAGGAAGAGCCAAAGGGTCCGCAAATACCGGGCATACATACACTGTACGAGTTTTTCAGTCGTGGTACTTACATACATAAAAACTGTGCGACGGAACCGCGGGGTTTAAAAAGTTCACCGCTCACGACCGGTGCGGCGCGACGCTCGCTGTGGTGGCAGAGGCAGGCGAGCGAAGGTGGGTGACAGGGACCCAGAGCAGGGGGTCGAGCCCAGCTCTGGCGAGGCCCGCAGGAGGCACCGGGCGTCGGGGGAACGGAGGGGAGAGAGGAGGGACAAGACGGACCGGCGGCCGCGCGGCATGGCAGGTCGCCCGGCCCGGCCCGCCCGCGAGGGGAGGAGTGCCGAAACAGGCGGCCAGCGCGTTGCGTGGACCGGAGCGCTCGCCCTCCCCAACGCCCCCGCGAGCGGGCCGGGCGGAGGTCGCTTCAGGGACGCCCGCTACCCTCCCTCCGCTGGCGGGGACGGAGAGGAGGGGAGGGCGCCCCCTCGTAGCTCTGCTTGAACAGCAGGATGCGCTCACGAAAACCTCACGACAGCCGACTGAATTTCAAACATGTTTGATTTTCACCCACCGTCCGATTCCTGATCGGGAGGTGGTCGTGAGAAGCCAGTCCCCCCTCCTCCCCCCCGTACGATCAAGCTGAAATTCGGCCCGATTCAAAACATGCTTGCACGGCTGAAGAATCGGCCCGAAAAGGGGAAAAACTCGTACAGTGTCTTGAATATCGTGCGTTGTGTAGAAAATGGCATGCCAATCAATATGGCCGCCACGCAAGGGGTTCTGGGTAACGGAGTCACGTGGTTGCAAGGGGTCTATTCAAAAAGTCTGGAGTAATGTGGAGTAACCAGCTTTATACAAAGGCCTTGTAATGGCTTAGATAACATGCAAATTCAACCGAAACAGGTCCACCCCTTAGTAATGGGCAGTCGTTAAAGCCATTAAGCCAGCAGATTGGACCGAAACTGGTCCACTCCTCTGTAACGAGGAGTCGTTAGGGTTGTTATTGGCCTGGCTTAAAGGAACAATAACAATTTGTTCCTTGTTTTTTACGGTTTTTTTTTTTTTTGGAATGGAAATGAAATCCATGAAATTCTAACCACATTTACGCCAATGCTGGCCAGTATAAAACAAAAGCAACAAGTGGAAATTTGGTTTCAGTGTTTATGTTTTGTTGTTTAACTTAATTTAGAGGCTAGCTGTGTTGCAATACTAAAGCTAGCTTGTATGAAAACAAGAATAACATTTGGAGATTCAGAAAGAAATAAACAAAATAACACAAATGAAGATTTGGTATAATTTAATTTATTCCCGTCGTCATGTAGTTAATCACAACTTTTGAAGAGATGGTTCACAGGAGCTTGAAGCTGCTACTTTTCTAACTTCCTGGAGCAGTTGGCTGTGTTGCATTGCTAATGTAGACTTCTTGTAGTTTAGTTGGATGTAGGTTTGGAAGCTGTTTTTATATTTTCTTCTCATTGTTTAAAGGCCAATACTAAGCAATAACGAAATGATATGATTATGTTCTTTCCATTCAGTTCTTGCTGGTTTGGGAGGTCTTGTATCTTTTTCTTGACACATATTCTGGACAAGAATATTGTTTTCTTCTGTGGTGTCAGGCAAATGTGAACATTGAGTGTTACAGTAGGAGACACCTGAGAACTTTTGCACTCAGGTTATTGTGAAGAATAAAACACCCTGCCCAGAAAGACCTATGTTCTTGTTCTTGCCGCCTTGTATAGAAGAGTAAATTGCTCTTTTCTTGCGGAATATTTATTGCTCTTAATTTAAGCACAAACAATCTTAAAACATTTGAACGATCTAATGAAGTAATAATCTCCTACTTTCCTAACTTCTAGGATAGCTGTATTGCAGTGCTAATGTTAGTGTGTATGTAAACAAAAACAAGTGGACGTTAACCTTAAAGCATTTTATTTTTGTCTTCCTTTTATCAAGATTAGGATTATGAATAATCCCACAACTCTGTGACTTGAGCCCTGGTGGAAGTTACTTTTTCTATAAATAATTACAAAAGGTTTTCACAAACAGCAGGTGTGGACTGAACCAGGAATCTGTGGGTGCAACACAGAAACAATTGGTTTAAACAGCACATGAGGGTTATGACCCTTGGATACAATAATCAAAATAAACTGCCATATGGTCAGAAAACACAACTTCACAAATGCTCAGACTAAAAACAGAAAGACCATGTGTTAGGACAAGATCAAGAGCGTGTCGTTGTGCCCATAAGCAAACCGCACAGGGTAAAAACAAGTGAATGACCTCCAGGGGGTCCATGGCCATTGGTTTGTCAGGACAACAGGCGTGAATATTAAAATGCCCTGCAATAAGGACATGGACCTCCATATATATGCAATCTACATGCAAGCACATATACAATCTTTTTTTCTACAAAACAAATCTTTTATAATTCAGAAATCAAGATTTTGGGGAAATGGTGTGATCACATCTGACTTTGGGTTTTGAGAATGTCGTTAAAGCTCAATAAGGGTTGTTCTGTTTAGCTAGCTTCACTAGCACACCCTTTTGAATCCACATTTAGCGGCTTTTCGTGTCTCTCCCTGTAGCTGCTGGCTGAGAAATGACATCGCCTACTATGTGGGGGTCGTCGCCTACTTCGTCCTCGTTTTTGTCCTGTGTTTGATCGTCTTCATCGTCGTCATGGTCCAGCTTTCCCGAATCAAGAAGCAGAACCCTCACAACCAGTCTCCCAACAGGAGCGCTATGACCGACGTGAGGAGCATAGTCGGCCTTGTCCTGCTGCTTGGCCTCACCTGGGGCCTTGCTCTGTTCAGCTGGGGGGAAATCAGACTCCCTGCTTTGTACCTTTTCACCATATTTAATTCTCTGCTAGGTGAGAGCTGGTTTGATATGTTGTGTTCCACTCCAAAATTCAACACAATACATTAGAGTAAATAATGACAATATCTTTATCAAACTAAAAAACGTTCATTTCTAAATGATTAAAATGTCCTGTGTAGGTCTGTTTGTCTTCATTTTCCACTGTGCTGTGAAGGAAAATGTTCGCAGGATGTGGAGAATGTATCTGTGCTGTGGAAACATGCGGCTGGCTGAGAACTCAGGTGGGTCATCTCAACTTTGTTGAAATAAAGTCAGTACAGCTCAAAGGCTTTCAGACCATTTTACACTAATATTCTATATTCTATACACAAGATCATAAATGAGACATCTTAAAATTTTACAACTTAGTTTACATTTCAGTTCACTAATTTGTAATTTTCTGTCAAGTCATCAGTCTTCTCGGTGATTGTGGAGCGTGCTGACCTAGACTATGAGACAATTTAGATATAATGTATTTTATTCTAACTGTCAGAGACACTAAATATGTTTTTTTAATATCTGCATCCCATAATCATACAAATTACAAGAAATATAGTCTTCAAATATATAATCCTACTGTTCAGGAGTGGCACAGCAACAGTCTCAATCTGAATCTGGTAGAAAATATCTATAGGCAGCTAAAGATCAGGGTGATGGCAAGGAGGGCCTCAAAGACTCCAGAATCCCAAAGAATCTCAAAGGACAAATATTCAAAATAAAAGGGAAAACATGCAAAACCTAAAAGACAATTATAAGAAAGGTGTCATTGCTGTAATGCCAGTAAGTGTTTTATCATTGATGATTATAAGGGGAATAAATTGTTTTTGACATGCAATTTTTTAATAAATTTAAATGAAAATAGATGTTTTTTATTATTTTTTCTATAATGTTTCATTTAATTTTGACACGTGTGTCCCACCTTAAGGATATGAAAGACTGGCAGGAGTACTAATAATTTTGAAACCGATGGAAATGTCCATAAAACAGATGAGGCCAAAATATATAGTGTATGTTTTGCCATAATCCACACCTCCATGTTTTGAAGAAGCAGCATATCAGTATAAAACACCTCATGCCAGCTGTCAAACTCAGCAGTTCAGCTGTCTGCAGCCCTGGGATCTGAACATCTTGCTGTCACTGAGTTAATCATTCATTTCTATGTATATCAAAGTATTTTAGAATCAAATGTAAGGCCATCAGTCTGACGGGTGACGCTTGGCCCAAATTGGGTCATCAATGGGACAGTGATCCGTAACATTGCAGCAAATCTATAACAGAATGGCTGGAAAAGTAAATAAGCTATGGCTTTGGGAACCCCCACAGCCAAGGACTGTGCTAGGACCTTAAATGACCTTAAGAGAGCAGGAAACAAACTAATATCTGTAAACCTAAATGAGTTAAACAAATGGTGTAAAGGAGAGCAGGCCAAAAGGGCTCCGCAATATGATAGATGAATAAAGTCAGGCATAAAATGATCACAACGTAATGTCTTCTAAAGGTAGTTCGGAAAGCTATTGAAGTATCAGGCTCCGGCATACTCAGGCGTTCTCTGCGCATACTCTGACTCTCCGCGGACGTTTTACCCTTCACAGTCGAGCATACCGTTGCCTACAATTCTTGTGACAAATTCCTACAATTCCCACACCTTCTGCAAGACGGACAAAGCACGGGAAGGGATGGAAAAAATGTTTAAGCAAGTTGAGCACCTAGAGCCGTTTCTTTTCCAGCAGGCTCCCACCGCACACCTGTCAGTGAGAACAGAGAGGGACTGTGGTGCCGCGCGTCCTTGTGACCGCCTGCTTGGAGCAGCTCAGTGTATCAAGCTCGGTGTCTCATATAAAACAATTTGATGTAATGACTTCTTGCCACTGAGCAGGTTATAGCGTGACAGCGCGCACACAGTCGTAAAAATTGTCCTGCGCGTACCTGTCCGCGCAGAGTCCGCCTTGGATATGCGCTGAGTTCGTGCAGCCGTCTGCGGACTCACCCAAGTATGCTGGGGTGCTTCGTTTTTACCATTATTATATTGAAAGTTATGAAGATTACCATCACACTCGCTTTCATTTATGGACTTTAAATAAACACACAGCCTGATTTGTAACCATTTGTCCGCCACAGAATGGAGTCGGACGGCAACCCACAACAAGTCCTCGAACTTGTCGGCGGCCCCAAAGACCATCTCGGTTCTCCAACACAGCAACCGTAGCTCCACCGTCGCCAGCGACCACACCAACAGCAGCAGTATGTGGTGCAGCAGGTTTTCCTCTCCCTGTCTGTGGAATATGTTTTTCAGTGTTCTTCCTTCTTGTTTGTCTTGCCCTCAGGCTCGGTGTTCGTGGACAGTGGCATATCGGACCGCTCCAACAGCGACGTTGTCCTCAATGAGATTCACAGGCGGAGCCAGTCTCAGCAAGGCGAACCCTGATGAGAAGGGCATATGCACCCCCCCCCCCCCCCCCCACAAATTAACGATCTCTTTCAGACTGAAGACTAATCGTAGGTTCACCTGATCCTCAGCGTTGCACAAGAATAAGTCTTTGAAGGTGTAATGAAGGACGAAAACAGAATAAGACTGAGAAAAAAAAAACTTCCTTGACACTATTTCCCCCTGGGAATTTACAATGAAGGAAGAACATTAGCAGAGGTCTAACTTGTTTATGACTGAAAAATAGAAGTATTTCACTGTTGGACTCAATCTTTTACCAAATAATATGATCTAGGCATCGTTTTAACTGCAAGTAAGATGAAGATGGCTAAGTGCATTACTTTATTGGGTGAAGCAGATCCTTCTAGCATTTTATTGACTACCATGAGGCTCTTCTCGCGTCCTTCTGTTGTCTGGGAACTTACATAACTGCAATACAACTGTGCCAATGGATTTTACCGCCACTTGTTACCGATGGGTCCAATCTGAGGGGGACAAAACCTCTTTAAGATGGATTCACAAGCTGTGACCACAGACAGGCGACTCATCTGTGCCAAACTCAACTACTAACCTTGTTAATCTAGTAACTGATTAGAAGAATCCTGTGTGATGTAGGACTAGATTTCTCTCTAACCTGCTGTTTAATTTGCAGAAATAGTGTTTATATCTCATTCAAGCGACATTAGAGCCTTCATTTCTTTGCAGATTGAATAGAAATCATTGTAAAGCAGCGATTATCTTATTTTGCATGAGAAGAAACCTTTGCAGGAGTGTCAGCATCACCCACAAATGAAGATAATAAACCTTTAACTCAGAATCTTCCTGCGTGTTTGATCCATCTTTTATTTTTTTTATTTTTTCCTGGCGTTATTTAAGCTTCTTGAATCAACAAAAGTTTTAACAGGCAGGTCGGCAGTCGGGCTCCCACCGGCTTGTTGTTGAACCTCCAGCAGAGCGTTATGCCACCCCGGCGTCGGTTGATTCGCAGCCCATCAGGGCTGGCAGCTGCTGGCGATTAAAAGTTTTACAGGAGCAGCGTGACCTCCGAGGTGCACCGCAGGAAGGAGCTACGCCGTGTGAATAATGGAAACACACAGGCACACACGTTACTGTGAAGGGGGCAAAAGAAAAAAAGCTGCAATTTATCTGAGTTTTAGCTCATGCTTTTAGTGATAGTTGAGTTTGATGTTGTTGATCATTTCGAGTGATTCCGAAGAAAGCACAAGTACTATGTGATTTTGAAGTGCTTTCCCCCCGCCCTGCAGGAAATAACTTTTCTGACGATGTTCGATGTTCTTTTTCATTGAGAAGTACCTGCAGTTTCTCTAGCTGATTGTTTAACACCTGTTTCCACCTTTATCTGTGTATATTAATACCATCTGTCTTTATTTCTTCTTTGTCAGATCTTCTGTAAACGTCCATGCTACCTATATTGTCTTGTTTTGATTGACGTTATAGAAATTTGCTCTCCCTTTAATTTTCTCCATCACTACCTTCCTTGGGAAGCTCTTATTTCCACCAGATGTCAGTGTAATTCCACACCATTTTTACATCTTTTCCAGCAGCCCCCCCCCCCCCCCCCCCCCCCTTGACAAACGTTCTGCTTGCGGAAAAGTCCTGCAAGATTCTAACAAGCTGTGCGGGGGAATAACGTTGCTCGGTTATCTTATTAACTTGCAGATTTCACCGACTGATCACAAGGGAAGATATTTTTCCTCTCCTGTCAGGAGTTTTAATGCGATTTAAAGGTTAACTCTCAGTGCAGCCGTGCAACCTGACTAATGAGGGAAGCGTGGAAGGGAAAGAAATAAGGCAAACATAGATTGGTGCCGTGAAATCAAACATTTTATGTAGAAGTTGGAGTTTTGATGAGTAATCTCCACTTAAGGGTGCAAATATAAGCTTACAACGAACCCCACTGACTATATATGGTGTGCTGTGACACGTAAATCTTCCCTCTGATCTCTATTATTGCAGGGCATCAATATTTAATGAGAGCCGAATGAAAAGTCCATCTCTCCCTGGAGGCTGCAGCTCAGCCACAGAGCGGTTTCCATGCGTGCCATATATGCAGGTCGTCGTCATGTTTTAGAAAAATAAAAATCAGAGTTTAAGAATGAAGTTCCGCTGATAGTTGCCGGATGCTCAGATTGGTGTCAGAAGATTTGAAATCTCTGAGAAACAGCTTGTATTTACTGTCGAAGTGTTTAATCGCTTGCACCTGAGCATTTGTTGCTTCTGATTTCCCAGCTGGTGCTAAAACCCACTAAACTTCACAGACAACAACTTCCCCCTCATGGTGGTTCCTAACTTAACGATGTACTTGCAGAACTGCAATGTGGATGGATAATAGCTTCAGAGGAGGGAGGAAATCTGCAGTACTGTTAAGCTTTGAGCTCAACTTGTACGTATTCCGGTAAAGTTGCAGCCAAGGGGCCGCATATTGCAAGATCTCAGCTGACATCATTCAGCTCCTTTTGTACAGTAAAGTTCTGCGGCAATTAGATCCAATTGTTTTGAAATGTAACATAAAAAGGTAGTTTATGCAGACTTATGTTCAGAAGAGGCTGGAAACGCCAGGCTGGAGGCCTAGAGGAAGACCAAAGAGGAGAATTTTGGATGGAGTTAAAGAACGTGAAGGTAGGTGGTGAGAGAGGAGAAGGTACAGAAGATAGGGTTAGCTGGTGACAGATGGCTCACTGTGGCGACCCCTGAAAGGGAAAAGCCAAAAGAGGAGGATCTAGCCTTGTGTTGAGATTTAACACACTTTGGTTCTCAATAGTTTCCTCACCCCAATAAAGGCCAGGCAATTGTGATGTAAAGAACAAGGCCACAATAAATCCTTTTAAAATGTTTTCCACCTTTTAATGTGACATACAGGTACATCTAAAAAAATTGATAAAGTATTAATATTTTTTGTCCATATTTTTAGGAAGTGAAAATCATATTTATAGATTCATAACACAGAGTGAAACATTTTTGAGACATTATTTCTCGTAATTTTGATGATTATGGCAAACAGACAATGAAAACCTCAAATTTTGTGTCTTGGAAAATTTGAATATTAAATAAGATTAGCGAAAAAAGGATATTTTAAGCAGATTCTCTATGGGTATCAGGTCAAGTCAGTTTGCTGGCCAATCAAGCCCAGTAACACCAGGGTCATTGAACCAGCTTTTGCTGCCCTTGGTAGTGTGGTCAGCTACCAAGTCCTGCTGGAAAATGAAATCACCATCTCCATAAAGCTTGTCTGCTGAAGAAAGGATGAAGTGCTCCACAAGCATTGATTGTGGACTTCAGAAAGCACAGTGGACCAACACCAGCAGATGACATGGCTCCCCATATCATCCCTGGACCTCAAGCAATGTGGATTCTGACTCTCCACTCTTCCTCCAAAGTCTGGGACGTTGATTTACAAATGAGAAGCAAACTACACTTTCATCTGAAAATAGGACTGAAGCTCCCCCAGATTCTTGAATGAGTTTCTCTTGACAATCCCATCAAGGCTGCGGTTATCCCTGTTGCTGGTTCACCTTCAGCTACTCGTTCAGTCTCTCTGTTCTGTCTGGTATCAGATGGAAAATGAGCTGAAAGGCAGAGCAGATCTCAGTTATTTTAAAGAAGCTTTAAATAACCCGGAGGCACATAGGGGGCTGTAGATGCTTTGACTGATGACCCGGGATGAATTCTTCTCTGTGGAAGAAATTATTATTTTAAATTTCATTTTTTTGATTTTCATGTGAACTGAGTACTGCGTGTAACCCATTCTGGTTGTGCATCTAACTTTACAACTATTGTATAATAGTCAGTCATTGATTAAAATGGTCATTTAAATAAAACTGTTCTGGTTGAAATCACATTAGATGATAAAATAGGTATGTGTCAATCATGCGAAAACAAATAACCAAACATTTTATTATACAAGCCCTTTTTTTACCCAAAGCAGGGAACTGAGGTGAAAAAAAACCGAGGGAGGAATTAGAAAGTCATAAAGATCACAATAAAATGATAGAACAACTTAACAAAGAAAAAAATCTACAAAAGAAAGCTTTTACTATGGAAAAGAAATTGGGTCATATTCTTTACGAAAGATCAGCTGAAGGCTTGAAGTGGCATGAAGAACAATAGAGGCATTAGATGGAGCAAACGCCTGTAAGAAATCCTATAAAACTCTGTTTTCCAGCGGACCTAACAGGCTCCATGCTGAGTCTCCCTCTCCATCAGAAACCAGCAAAGAAGGCTGCAACACTTTCAGCTGGAGGCAGGTGTCTTAACTCTGGAGGAAATGCCAATCACACTAAGCGCAGAGCTGCACCCAGGAATGGGGAAGCTTTTTGGATGTGACATTGCCGGGGCGTAGAGGGGAGCAGCAACACAAGCACGAGTTTTCACTTTGGCAGGAAGCACATCTAGATGGAAGCTAGAGGCCGCTTACCATTTCAGTGGCATTTCCACTAATGGGGCAAATTACAAGCCAATCATCCTCGAAATCATTGACAGAGCAGCTTCCATAGGACATTTTGTGGTAAAAATAAAAAAGCTCAGAGAATCCAAAAAATTTGAAAATTATAAACTTTGATGTTTCATTTGCGCCAAATATTTTTAGCTGAATAAGACCGACCGAAATAGAACTGTTTAAACCCGTCGAGACACGTCCTGCATATAGTTAGCTTCCTGCAGTTAAACAACTGCGTTGGGGGTCCTCGGTGTCTCAGGTTGGGTGCTTGGTTGTGTGCCGGTTCCCTCCTGTTGGCTGCCTCGCGGGCCTGGGCTCCCTGGCTCTGTTGGGGCTCTGCTGGGGGGCAGTGTGCCCCTGGGTCTTGGGTCTCTGGGCCCATGGCTGGATCTTCTCTGGTGTAGCTGGCTGCCTGCGGAGCCTGTCGACTCCACTGGGGGCCACTGGGGGCTTCAGCACTGTGGTTGTTTCCTGAGTTTCCACTTTCCACGTGCTTATATATACACTTCTATACAGATAAACCCTGTAGTTAAATTTGGTTGTCACTAAATACATCTTGTATTAACTAATACTGCATGTTTTTCAGCAATTCAACTAAATTTCAGTTCAGCTTAATTTATATAGTGCCAATTCACGACACATGTCATCTCAAGGAACTTTACAAAGTCAGTTCAATCAAATCCTCCAGACGGATTGGTCAAAACATTTCCTATCTAAGGAAACCCAATAGATTGCATCAAGTCTTGACAAGCAGGATTCCCTTCTCCTGAAAGAGCGTAGATGCACAGTGGACAGTCGTCAGCATAGTTGGTGGCTTTGCAGCAATCCCTCATACTGAGCATGCATGAAACTTCCCTTTAACAGGAAGGCAAAACCTCCAGCAGAACCAAGCTATCAAACGAGTGGGTTGTTTGTACTTGTGATACTTCTTTGGTTGGTTTTGCTGTTCTTTTAATATCTCTTTCTGCAGGTGAACCAGACTCCGAGCATGTTATCTTGTATGTTGTACTCGTTTATTTTTTCCATCTGATATTCTGTCACTTTTTCTCCCTTTTAACATCTTGCCTCATCTGGTTATCTGCCTTTATGTCTCTTTTACCTTTCTATTTTTGTGTCCATTTAACTTGAAATAATCCCAAAATAATGTTATGTTTTTTGCATACATATCAAATAGAGCACTATAGCAAAAGCAGTAATGTTCCATTTGTGTTAGTAGATCTGTTGGGCTCTCTTTGGAATTAAGACAATGTTTCTCACAAAGCCAGACAGGACACATGAAAAAAAAAACAAAAAAAAACTACCTGGTGAACACAATAGATTACCTAAAACTCGTTACATCCAATATCACCGTTGACCTATTTTAGTACAGAGCTGTAGCAGTCTAACCTGGCCGGCCAGATTGATAATGTGTAGCACTGTACGTGCTGCACATTATCAATCTGGGACTGCTCCCATTGAATCCGTTTGCGGTAAGGAGCAGAAGTCTCCAAGCTGATTGGGTGAAGTGACACCTAGTGCCCGCCTACCAAAGCCAATCACGGTATCAAATTAAAACTGCAGCAGCAGCTGCTATGTGACACCACAAAGAGGTAAGCTAGACAAGGCACTTCTTGCTGTTCTACTATCAAAGAAGACATCATGGATTCTTACCAAACAGATGTGATAGCAGCAGCCAGGCGTGTGTCCTCTTCCGCTGCCATGTTTATGTTGGTTCCGCTGTGGGCTCAACAGCTCTTCCTTTCATTGCAGCGGTATGTCCCGCCTTAAACCAATATACTGAATTGGCCCAAAGCGCTTTTGGTTCGGAGACAAACTTGTCTCGGTTGATTATGGGAGTGGTACAAAATGGACTCTCGTGTTTGTGAACGCACAAATACCACAAGAATTCCAAATACCAGCTAAGGCTTCACAATGCCAGAATTTTTTTGTAATTTCATAAATTTGCATTTATTAGCTATTTGGAACTTTCTGCAGCTGCATGGCCCATGTGACTTTCAAACTGCTTTGTTTCTATAGAAGTCAATGAGTGTCGCCACACTCTCTCATTTATATCACTTTGGAGGAAACTATTGAGGAATATGCATGCACATTGGTGTAACACGAGCATTTCATAACAATTATCATGTGGGACAACCAATAGATAGGATGATACCCCCAGATCTCGTAGCCGGAAGACCTTTGACTTTCTATGTATACCCCTGGAGATATATATACTGCTCCAAAAATTAAAGGGAACACTTAAACAACTAAATGTAACTCAAAGTCTGTGCTTTATTTTTTTTGAGCAGTATATATATATATATATATATATATATATATATATATATATATATATATATATATATATATATATATATATATATATATATATATATTAGGGCTGTCAAAATAACGCGTTAATTTCGATTAATTAATTGAAATAAAATTAACGGATTAAAAAAATTAACGCAAATTAATCGTATAGGGTAGTTCACTGCTATTGTTTTCATCCGGGTTTTTTCGCGCCTGCGCGCCGGACTGGAAGGCAGAAGGCGAGCACAGCAGCAGACGCCAACAGAGCAAACAACAAGTTCTCGACGTATTTTTCTTCTTTAGGTAACGTATCACAAGATCGTTTTAAGAGTAAGTTGATGGTTGATGGTATCAGATTGCCAGATACCGTCCAGATAGCGAGTCTGTGAATGCTGGCCAAACGATTTAGTCCGGCCCGGTGGCCAAATGCATTATCATTATTCAACGGCTGTATCTCCTCGCTGCATCCACCGATCTGCACTAGATTTTTTGTGAGTCGTGGGCTAGCGCTGCTCAACGCGTTCGTGTGTATCGGCCGGTGGACGGACGGAGAAAATGCGTGACAGCTTCTGCGGTGGCTGACGGCCGGCGGTGCGCGAAGGCGCTTGGCTGCAGGGCCGATTGACGCCGCTTGCGGCTTTAATTATTTAAGCAGAACAATGACCAGTGCAAAATTAAGTTGTATTTACCGGAGATGAAGTGTAGACTGCAAATTCTTTCGGGGTATGATGGCTCCCAGTCCATTGGGATTTTTTCACTGAAAATATCCATTTCTTTCTTCGTCCTTCGGTAAACGAAAGAAACGTACATCCAACGATTTGGAATGCCTCTGTGTGGCATAAACTAAAAGCACGCTCTAATTCACCCGTTTTGTCACGGTGTTTGACAAGAACAGTCCTGTTTTTGCCTACCGGCGTAACCCGGAAGTAGCGCGGACGTCACTTTACTGTTGTAAAGTGTTGATATTGAGAGGAGTGTTCATTTATTTTCATTGTGTCCCCTATGTTACTGTGTGCCACATGTGCCACAACGACACATGTTAAAACGTCTGAAGGCATGAAATGTGAATAAGAATTTTTGAACTTTAATTTATCTAATGCTGATTATTCATTGAATCATTTGAATTTAAATATTTAAAATACTTTCACAGCAAAAATTATATGCGATTAATTTAGATTAATTAATTACAGAGCATGTAATTAATTAGATTAATTTTTTTAATCGATTGACAGCCCTAATATATATATATATACACTACCGTTCAAAAGTTTGGGGTCACATTGAAATGTCCTTATTTTTGAAGGAAAAGCACTGTACTTTTCAATGAAGATAACTTTAAACTAGTCTTAACTTTAAAGAAACTATACATTGCTAATGTGGTAAATGACTATTCTAGCTGCAAATGTCTGGTTTTGGTGCAATATCTACATAGGTGTATAGAGGCCCATTTCCAGCAACTATCACTCCAGTGTTCTAATGGTACAATGTGTTTGCTCATTGGCTCAGAAGGCTAATTGATGATTAGAAAACCCTTGTGCAATCATGTTCACACATCTGAAAACAGTTTAGCTCGTTACAGAAGCTACAAAACTGACCTTCCTTTGAGCAGATTGAGTGTCTGGAGCATCACATTTGTAGGGTCAATTAAACACTCAAAATGGCCAGAAAAAGAGAACTTTCATCTGAAACTCGACAGTCTATTCTTGTTCTTAGAAATGAAGGCTATTCCATGCGAGAAATTGCTAAGAAATTGAAGATTTCCTACAACGGTGTGTACTACTCCCTTCAGAGGACAGCACAAACAGGCTCTAGCCAGAGTAGAAAAAGAAGTGGGAGGCCGCGTTGCACAACTGAGCAAGAAAATAAGTACATTAGAGTCTCTAGTTTGAGAAACAGACGCCTCACAGGTCCCCAACTGGCATCTTCATTAAATAGTACCCGCAAAACACCAGTGTCAACATCTACAGTGAAGAGGCGGCTGCGGGATTCTGGGCTTCACGGCAGAGTGGCAAAGAAAAAGCCATATCTGAGACTGGCCAATAAAAGAAAAAGATTAAGATGGGCAAAAGAACACAGACATTGGACAGAGGAAGACTGGAAAAAAGTGTTGTGGACGGATGAATCCAAGTTTGAGGTGTTTGGATCACAAAGAAGAACGCTTGTGAGACGCAGAACAAATGAAAAGATGCTGGAAGAATGCCTGACGCCATCTGTTAAGCATGGTGGAGGTAATGTGATGGTCTGGGGTTGCTTTGGTGCTGGTAAGGTGGGAGATTTGTACAGGGTAAAAGGGATTCTGAATAAGGAAGGCTATCACTCCATTTTGCAACGCCATGCCATACACAGTGGACAGCGCTTGATTGGAGCCAATTTCATCCTACAACAGGACAATGACCCTAAACACACCTCCAAATTGTGCAAGAACTATTTAGAGCAGAAGCAGGCAGCTGGTATTCTATCGGTAATGGAGTGGCCAGTGCAGTCACCAGATCTGAACCCCATTGAGCTGTTGTGGGAGCAGCTTGACTGTATGGTACGCAAGAAGTGCCCATCCAACCAATCCAACTTGTGGGAGCTGCTTCTGGAAGCGTGGGGTGCAATTTCTCCAGATTACCTCAACAAATTAACAGCCAGAATGCCAAAGGTCTGCAATGCTGTAATTGCTGCAAATGGAGGATTCTTTGACGAAAGCAAAGTTTGATGTAAAAAAATCTTATTTCAAATACAAATCATTATTTCTAACCTTGTCAATGTCTTGACTCTATTTTCTATTCATTTCACAACGTATGGTGGTGAATAAGTGTGACCTTTCATGGAAAACACAAAATTGTTTGGGTGACCCGAAACCTTTGAACGGTAGTGTGTATATATATATATATATATTTAGATGAAAATTGCACAATTTCTTTTTGCTTTTTTTGCTTTAACAAATAACATTGTATTTATGTCATAATGAGGGTGCATAAGGAGTTAACCTACTCTTTATGTTATATTTTGGTAAAATTGATTACAGTATGAAAACCAATGTTCATCCCAGTCCAGCCCTGGTTACAGCTTACTGTTTCCTGAGCCTGCGGTCAGCTCTGCTCTGTCACTACCAGCCTCTGATGGAATAAACAGAGTAAACTTTGACTCAGACTGGATGAACTGTGCTGCTTCATTCTACAGCAAACAGAATGCCTGGCTAATAACATGCGGCATCAGCACATATAAAACTCTCCCTGGGGAACCATCAGATCAATGAGGCAAACCACTCAATCAGATGTTGATTGGAAGGAAATTGCTGAATCAGCGGGGTATTTTTGCTGTTCTGCAAACTGGAGAAGTTTACCCAACAACTTCCCTGTGTTTTAGCTAACAGAAGATTCTGTTAGTAAAAAAACAAAACACAGTTGAACCCAGATTTCTACACACTATAAAAACACACATTACCATTTTTTTTCCTCATAGTCTGACATTAAATCAGTTTCAGGTGCATTAGTGGTACCAAAATTTATTACAGTGCCAGATTAATGAATTATCTTTCAATGAGACCAACTCAAATCCATTAACAAAGGCATACCTTCACAATATGTGTGAAAGCCCAGATGAAGAACATTAAGGTCCTGTAGGCTTCAGCTAATTTACAACATTTGAGTTAAATAGAGACACAACCTTGGGTGTATTTTGAAGCAACACTAAACTTCCTGCCTCCTTATACAACATCATAAGAAAAGTACAAAGCTCTCTGCTTGGAGACTACTTTCTGTACGCTAGAATAGTGTACAAAAACATGGTGTTTGGCGTCACTTCAACAGTCATGAACAGCAAACTTAACTGAAAATAACTAAAACGCTGCAAACTGCTCCCCGTGTGCACCCGATGTAACACGTGACAGAATAGTACCTTGGATAGAGTTTGGAGAGTAGTAGTAGTAGGAAGTATGCCCTTCCACGGAAGCTGCTGCTCATCTTCTGCACTGCCATCATTCAGTCTATCCTGTGTTCGTCCATCACTGTGTGGTTTGGCTCACCCACAGAACAGGACAGGTTCAAACAGCAACAGACAATTAGATCCGTGGAGAAGGTTATCGAGGCTGACCATCCCTTTGCGCTCGAGACAATTTATAAATTATATTTGGAGTGCAATTTTAGAGCCCAGTTTGTAAAAGAAATTTTTTTTGTGCGTAACGTTTTGGTAGGAAACTAACCCCATATTCCCCACATCCAGGACTTACATCGGTCTAAGGTCAGGAAAAGGGAAACAAACATCTCTGCAGACCCCACCAATTCTGCGCACAAACTAAGACTTTTACGGTGAAATCTGTGCTACAAATCACCATTTGTAGAAACCAGCCGCAGCAAAGACAGTTTCTTCCTCCAGGCTTTCTCTCTGATTAACCCAATGAATATCTTACTGCACGAATATTCAGCTACACTGGTGTGAAACAAAATAAGTATATTGCACTTACACAACTCACAACCTCTCTGTTTTTTCTTCACATATAAAAAAAAATCAAGCTTACTGTTCATATATGTATACCTAATATTTGTATGGGTGAGTGCTGTAATCTTAGTCAAATCCCCTGGTTGTACACGACCATGGCCGAATTAGATGATTCTCACTCTTGTTCTGATGTAGTGGCAACAGTTCGTTGCAAGAAGGCCTATCGAACGCATTCAGTACTTCTGACTCAGCAAGCCAATAGCATTTTATTGTGTTGGCTGTTGAACAGAGACGCTCATTGTTGCTCTCATAGCTGCTTGTTAAATGGTCACTATGCACAAGGGACACAAGTATAGCAATATATGGCATTGCTGAGAAGTCCAGATGGGGAAGGTCAGCCATGAAAGTCAGAAGTTATATATCAAGTTTATATCAAGCTTTTTTAAGCCTTACAACACGTGTCAAACTCAAGGCCCGTGGGCTGAATCTGGCCCGTCAACGCAATATATCCAGCCCTCAAGAACTAAAAAAGGCATATCATGTCATAAAGTAGAGGCATATATCCTTTTAAAGTGTATAAAGTAGCTGAAACTGTTTCTCCTGTAGCAATTGTTGATTTTTTGTAGATGTGGAGTAACGGCATCCTGCCACTAGATGTCAGTGTTCCCACAACACATTAAAACAACCCATAAATGTCCAAAAGGAGAAAAGTGATGCAGAATGATGTGTTTAAATGTAACTCACCCCAATATCAACTTTTTTTGCCAATAAACTGTATACACTGGGCCTAAGCAAAAAAAAATTATATTTCTATGTGAACTGAAATGGAATTATGAAATCAAAAGTGTCATCTATACACGTCCAACCGGCCCTTGTAATGACTTCATGATGCCAAAGTGGCCCAATATAGAAATGAGTTTGACACTCCTGCCTAACAAAGTCTCCTCTAGGCATACATATGATTAAATATTGTCTTTGGCACTACAGAGTATTCCTTTGATATGATGATGTTTTCTGAAGCTATTTCTCAGCTATTTCTTTCCCTGGCAGAAAGAGGCTTACCTCTCCGCATGTGGGGTCGTCCTAGAGCCGCTGCAGCATGGTATCAAAAAGAGAGCAGCTGCTCAGGAAGCAGAATTCACGAGGATTACTCAGACGTGCATGAATCAAGAAAACTACCACTTTCGCCATGGCTTTGATGAAGGAATAGCATCATGGCATAGTTAAAGGCTCAAAAAAGTTGATTTTGCATAATATAAGCCCTTTTAATGTTAATCTATATTATTAGCTTGAGGAAGCTAGCAAGTAAGCTAACCTTTACCGGTGGTGTTGGGACTTACATGATAGTGCTGCTAGAATTGTTTTTGTGTTGGGGGCGTGAGCTGTAACTGAATAATTTGCTATTATAGCTGAGTTAAGAATGTTTATTGTGTATGCCGATAGATTAGTAGATGAAAAGATTTCTGTAAACTGCTTTAGCGGAAATTAACCGAGGTGCAGTGAGAGAACATGGTGGCATAAACCACCATGAGCATGGATGTAGTACATGGAGCAAAACCACAATTTGGAGAGAAAAAAGTAACATTTGTATTTTTTTACATTTACTTTGCAGACCAATTTCTCCATCTTCTATCTTAAACTTCCTTTCCTTTGGGGGAAATCAACCATCTCTGTCGCTCAGGCTTGTAACATGTTCTGAAACCAGCTGGATGAGTAAATATTCTTGCTGTAGTCTTCCCGTTCTGTCACCAATCAGGTGATGTTTGGTGTAACACAAACTTTATTTAGAAACTTTTGCTTTTTTTTATTTTTTTAGACATCATTCCCACTTGCAAAATGTTATGCCAAGGGTTCATAGCTATATCTGCCATTAGTTAAAAGAATAGAATAAAAATCTTTTTGAATGTAAAAGGGAAAGCTATCCCCAATGCACTTTTTGACATAATTTCCATTTGCGCTTTGATGAAAAGCGAGCCTCTTTCCGTCCTTGCAATGACATCTCAGCAGTGCTCTGAAGATTTATGAATATTTGACACCACTCTTCTGGACACCCTCTGAGCTCTTTTTTGGAAAGCACCGGTCCTGTCAGAGGCATACGTGGAAACAGAGAGGAATATTGATTTTACTTTTTAAGATTCCCATTAAAATTGAGCCAAAACGTGTGTGCTGGCGATTTAAAAAAATAACAACGCAATGAATCCCCCTGAGAAGCATCTGAAAGTTTAACTGACTTTTATTTTCTGATTAAAAAAAAAAGTGGGAAAAGATATTCAAACCATGAAGAACACCGGCAAAGTCTGTTGTGAAATCAAGTTATTACACTGGTACCATCATCTTGGGTAAATGGATAATTGGATTTAATTTGGAATCTGTCCTTTTTGGCCAGGTGGCAAATGTGAAATGTGGTTCTGATTCTGAAATAACCCTTTACCCAGTAAACCCCTGAAAAGCTGCCCTAAAGTCAGCTTTTAAAATCTCTCTGATGTGAAACCATGCTGGCATCTGATAAACTGGGACCTACCAAGATCAGCCCTAAAAATCTTACTCACCTTTACGCATCAAACATGGATACAATTATCTGATTTAAAAATTCTTTAAAACACGAAAAATGTCAACATTTAATGGAAAATGCATTCAGCAAGCAATAGTCCTAAAGGGGAATGTCCAGGCAAAGTTAAAAAGCAATTCCCAATCTGCTGGCAGCCCAACCAGTAATACCGTTTAGTTAGCTTTGTTGGGATACTTTTTTCCATCCATCACTTAAAACTACCTTTTGTTCTTAATCTGGTGATCAGATCTAAAACATCCAGGAGTGACAAACAAGCAAAGAGGAAAAGAAAGAAATCTGTATAGGGAAAATACTTTTTACAGCGTTGTGTATTTCTTATTAATTAACTTTATGTCTACTTCCTAAAAATTTGAATAGATAAAAAAGATGGCATAATAAACTAAACTACCCAAGAAATTACTTCTACTAGAAAAGTACTGACAAATTTAAGATTTATATTATTATCTGAGCTGATTAAAGTCTAGCTTATGAAACATTATCCGTCTCTCCAGAGTTTAAAAAATGAAACTCACAACCCAATTTTATTTATTCTAAAGTTTAAAGGCAATTTGATGGGGAATTTTGGGGAAAAGGGAGAAAATAGGGAGGTATCCAAACCGTCCTCCCATCTTTCAATTCAGAAAAGGTACTGACTACTTGTCATGAAACCAGAGACAGAGGACCCAGAATTCAGGCCGGACAAGCAGATGAGACGTAGAGGAATTTATTAAAGGCTGTCTGGTAAGACAGGGACAGGCAGGCTCAATGGTCAGTGATAATCCAAAACTGCTACACAAAAATGGCAGTCCAAAACCGGCAGAAATACATACAGGGGTAAGGCAATCTCAGGTTATCCAGAAACAGAATCAGGTCGGTCAATAACAGGCAGGCAGTCAGAACAGGGCAGGGCAGGAAAAAACAGGATCAGGGATCAGGCTGGCTCAGATGTCAAAACAGGCACTTGGTGCAAATCAACAGGCAAAGGGAAATGCTGGACTAACCTCATCAAAGGCTTGATAGACAATGATCTGGCAGAGTGCAGGAGACAGAGGAGTCTGTCTAAGTAGAGCAGTGAGCAGGTGAACGGAGTGAAACTAATTACCAGAAGGGGTGGAGCTGATCAGGGGGGAAAAGTGGCTGGAAGAAAACTGAAGCTGATTGGATGGTGACTGGTGAAGGGGAGTGACAGGAAGATGAAAGAATGCTGGCAGGTGAACTGAATAAAGGCTGGTGACAGAAGTGATCAGAGCAGGCCTGAAGAAACTGATAACATAAAACAAAGTACAAAATCAAACCACATTAAAACCCAAACTATTCCATTAACCAAAACTAGTACAGAACCTAAACCTAAGACAGAATCGATTACATAAAAGAATCACTAAACCAAAACAGAACTTAAACTAATCCAGAACCAAAATCACCATAAAGACCAAACCTAAGACTAAACAGAACATAAGCAAATAATAAAAACCCAAATCATGACACTACTAATAATTACCTTACAGAAACCCTGTTCTAAATATCCAAACTGTCCCTTTAAACTACATTTGAGGTCAAGTTAAGCTCTTCCACAACAGCAAATGTAAAAATAAATTGCTGAAGTCTCTTATAGAACATGGTCGTATTATGTGTCCCTTGAAAGCTTTGGCTCGAGGCGAAGCTTTTAAAAAAATGGACGCTGTCCCTTCGCTTTGCTTTTGAGTTATAAATAGCACATTGATTTGACATGGTTACCATGTCAGTTGGCAGCAGTTGACTTATTTTCTATGGGGACGGGACAGACAGTCAGATGAGGACAGTTTTAGTGTAAAGTCTGTCTTTAAGAGTTATTCTCATGTGAGCTAATTTTTTTTTTGAGCTGTCTTGCTTTACTTTTAAACTTTTCAAACTGATGTTGAGCTTTCAACTTTGTAAAGAGAGGAGCATAACGAAAGAGAGAGGAACCTCCTCATTGAGGTTGATGTAAGGGTCTCATTCTGTAGGAGCTGATATGAAAATCACTGCGACTCATTGATTCATTCAGTCCAATCATCCACTTCTACGCTCAAAATAATGGGGGGCTATTCTTCACCGGGTTATAGCATTTCTAATTAAGAGCAGAATCAATATGTTAACAGAATCATTCATAACTTTAACTAATGGCACTCTCACAACACAGTCGACTTCACTGTTTCCAGGCGAGAGCTGCCCAGATAAAATCCACACCTGACACGCTGCGAGAAACTTTTAATCAGGGTTGAATTCGGTAATGAATATAAAATTAGCTGCAGCTCTGTTGATTAAGATCATTTTCGCCTTCTGCTCCGGGCTCGCCGTGACTCCTCGCTTCATTAGGAGATGGTGGAGATGCTTGCAGTTTCTGAGGTGTTGACCTGAAGCCGTCGTCAGCTGGAATGAGCGCCGATCGGAAGTCATCATCTTCTGTTCCCCGGAGCGGCTCTGAAAAACATAACTCTGCAGTGCAGAGCCAGTGATGTGCAAACATGTCTCTCCCCTTACCTTCACCTTCCCCTGTTAAACATCAGGGTTATTTTATGGGGAGCCTTTGATGAACATGACAGTTTTTTTGGTGCTGTGAAGTCTTGCCTTGAGATAAAAGCGTGTTTTTGCCCTCAGACCCTTCAAGTCTTCACATTAAACTTGCAGACATGAAGACGAATGTTCTAAACAACGTCACTCGCGCATACGAGACACGAAGGAGAATAGTAACACCTGAAATCCTTCCGGCTTCTGCTTTGATATTCACTGCTTACATAATTTCCCTGCCTTGAGCACAAAGATCTGCATCATTAACAAACAATTAGCAACAGAGTTTAAGATTCGACATGGTGCTCATCATTAATTCGCAAGACGATGTTCTTACTTTCTTTATAAATATAGCATTTTAAAACTGAGTCTTTTTACATTGGTTTTCATACAACAAGGCTGAAAGTTTGCAACAGCTGTTAGCACAACTGCCTTGCAGCAAGAAGATCCTGGGTTTGGAGTCTGCATGTTCTCCCTGTGCATGCATGGCTTCCCTCTGGGTACTCCGGCTTCCTCCCACAGTCCAGAAACATGACTGTTAGATTACCTGGTCTCTCTAAATTGCCCTTAGCTATGAGTGTGTGCATGGTTGTTTGTCCTGTGTGTCTCTGTGTTGCCCTGTGATGAACTGCCAACCTGTCCCGTTTGTACTCTCGTCCAATGACTGCTGGAGATATTCAGCAACCCAACCCCCGCCCCACATCATGGACGTATAGAGGGAAGTTCTTTAAAACCTTTCAGAACACTGGCAGGTAAAAAAGAAATCACGTCAAAGCATAGGGGGAAAAAGTACAGAATGAAGTGTAACTCAAACTTAAAGCACTGAAAATTCAGAAGGAAAACTAGAATTTGATGCAGTAAGAAGTTTTATTAGACACATACAAAAAGCAATGTGTTTTCCTCAAGAAAACCAGATTTCAGAGCAACATATGCATTTCTCCCTACAAAAGCCCCACTATCCAGTAGTTTGGTAAAGGCAAGGCAAGGCAAATTTATTTGTATAGCACATTTCAGTACAAAGACAATGCAAAGTGCTTTACATGATTAAAACATAGGACAATAAAACAGAATAAAAGCAAGTTGGAATAAAATGTAGAAATAAAATCAAAGATGGGAAAATAGAAACTAAGAGCTAATATTGAAAACAGTTGGACTACAAAGTTGAACTAATGAGGCCCATATCATGAAATCAAACTTTCCACCCTGGGGAAAATAACTGTTTAACTTACGTTTTGAAGGCCTCTTGGAGCCGATAATGTTACAATCCCACTATTGTAGTAATGGTCAAGCGGAGATGCCCCCTGGATGTGCACATTGAATGTACACGGTCCTTCTTTCTTTTTTTAAGTGTGGTGTGATGAGCCTTTCAACTTCAGTGTTACCCCACGACAGCTATTCACTGAGAGGTCAAACGCAATACAAGTCTAGCAATAGCTGCTGTACTACAGGTTTGACCTACTACTGTTGCCGTACTTGTTTGGTTATGCCAGGGCTGTGGTTGGATCGGAACACAGATGATTTATTATATTTGCAACAACGCTTACAGAAAGATGGGAACCAGGGACACGGTAGGGATTGTCCAGAACAGGGAAGCTTGGGTGGATGAAGATGGCGGGCCTGACAATTGGTAATGGCTGGGCTGACGATATAAATAGGAGGGGAAACGGGGCGGTGAGAGGGGGTGCTGATTATCGACAGGCGAGACGAGTGTGACATTATTAATGGAGGGAAAGGAGGGCAGAGAACTGGCAGGAGCAGAGATAGAATGGAATCTAATAGGGAACAAGATAATGTCCAGACATGGGGGGAAAAAACCAAACTAAACTAGAAAAATTTGCATTTCCTGCGAAAATGCACTGTGAATGCAGATAGCTGAATGATTGAGCAAAAGATGCAGAAGATCTTTGAAGAAGAGAAAAAATAGCTGAAAAGCATTGAAGAAGTTGAAAAAGTTGAAGAAGTTGAAAAAGTTGAAGAATTTGAAAGAGTTGAAGAATTTGAACATGAAAGAACAATAGCTGAATGATTAGAAGAAGAAAAAACTGAGGGAAAGGCACCAAACATTTCCTAACTCATTCTAAACACTGAATCATTTAACAAAGCAGAAGTAGAATTTCAAACTTGAATATACTGTAGCCATATGTGGGCCTGCATTTCTAGGGAGTATAAGGGGTTTCGCCCCCATTGAAAAGCATTGGATGTTTGACACCTCCTAACTTGGAGATGCTTTACGTGACGAGGCCCAAACTTATTGTGGAGCATTCTGTATAAAGGAGGTACAGACTCTGTAAAGCAGAAGTTTGTCCGAGCTTCCTAGAGGTACTTCCGGTTAGCAACATGCTAACCGTTAGCCGCTAACAGGGTTGTGTTCAGTATCACCGGGTGATTGTACTCTGTCAGTTTGGTCCAAATCCTGTACTGGGAAGTGCCTCAAAAAGGGTGCCAATACTTAATGTCACCAAAGGTCACCAAAGGTCATTGGTCAGATTGGCCTCCTTTAGCAACTCAGCCTCACCACATCTGGGCCCAGAACTCAACATTTGACCAAAATGGCGTGTAGCGCCATTTCCCACAGGTGGGTGGTGCTGTATTGGCCAATTGGGTCGTCTCTGGGCATCATGCCAGGTCCTGTTGGAAGCAAAGGCCCAATAGGAAAGCATGTGAAATCCAAAATGGGACAGAAAAGTGACACATGGCTGAAAGTCACTTGAAAATTTTAAAATGTCAAGAGGAAGTGACTGTGCGAATTTCAGATTCCTACATTAATCACAGCAACTGCGGTGAGCGTTGAAAGTTGCCATTCTATCTCAATGGAGCCTCTCCCTCTGGCCCTCAGAGTTCCGTCGTCATGGAAACTCACTGACACACCTGCAGCTGGCCAGTCTACCAAAGTGCAGACACTATGCTCAGCATATGTCCCATTGGGTTATAATGGAGAACTTTGCCTCGCACAACGCTCCATATCTCCTGATCCGTAAATGGTAGAGACGTAATTTTTTCTGCGTTTATTTCTTAACGGATAGGGGAAGAAGACTTGCTATTGGTTTTTGCTGGAAATATTTTAATAAAGGCGTAAAAAATTATGATATAAAGGGGATTTTTAAGGAATTTTAAAAATCCTCTAAAAACGGTCCCGAACAAATCGCTCTAGCTGAAAAAGTATAGGAGATATCAAAATATTTCTTTCACTGTGAGTATCAGCAGGCTTTTGAGGACTATGTTGGTCATTTTTATGTTTGTACAAAAATCGGTGTAGGCACAGCGACGATGTAAAAAAGTGGATCATGTGGAAAAATGCAGCTCTAAAGCATTTTCAGGATTTTGCACATTCGCTACTGCCGAACAAATTGTTCCTGCGGCCAAACCGTAACAGTTATCCAAAAAATTTATTTTTTGTGAGTGCCAGAAGGGTTGGGACATTCATGTGTGAAAGTCTCATTTCTGTACATTAAACGGTTTAGGAGTAGCGACGATGCGAAAACGTGTGATGTATTGGATTTTCAGACGTCATTTTTCAAAAACGCTCCATAGGAAATGAATGGGGGAGGTTTTGGGTTTGTGTCGCTCTGAGGTGATTTGTGAAAAATCTATAAATGCTACACCAATGAGGGTTACATTTCCTGAATCCAGACAAAAATTCCTACGTTTTGATGTATAATTTATGTGGATAGGTTGAAAATTGAGCGAGTGAGAAGAAGTTGTTCGGAGAAGAAGAATTTGTTGAATTTCTAGAGTGTGCACTCTATAACTGCCTCCTTGACGACCATAGCAACGCATGTTATTTGCTGAATTTCTTGAAAAGCCAAAATTATTTTAAAGACGTACTATACGAAAATGGTGAAAGATATGAAAAAGCTGAAACATACCATAATAGCCAAAAGATATTACAACAAAGTACAAAAAGATATAGCCATCGATTCCAGAAGAAGCTGAATAGTTTAAAAGTTGAATGGTTGAAATCGGAGAAAAATTGTAGGAGGAGAAGCGAATCAAACTTTAAACAGTAAAAACGCATTAGGAAGAATAAACACTAAGAAGAAGAAGAAGAACTAGAAAATTTCTGAAGAAATTTAGCAAGGCGCCTGCCTCGTGGTGCGTACCGTACCATTGAAAATACTAATGGGAAGTAACACTGCGAATTTCATTTTCCTACGATCTTCACAGCCCCCGCAACGGCCGTCCAAAGGTGCCATGTTAAGTCAATGGACCTCCTAGGAGCCTCTGGCTAGCAGCGTTGTCATGGAGACTCCCTCACAGCTGTAGCCCTCTGTCTTAATTATCATTACCTTTATCATGTGAGGTACTGAGGTGAATGTGTGATTTCAGTGTCTTTGGAGCATTTCTGCAGCATGTAACAGAGGCAAAGAGGGGTCAAAAATGGATGTTTGACACCTCATAAAATAGACATGCTTTATCTGACATGGCCCAAATTTGTTGTAGAGCCTTCTCTGTAAAGGAAGTACAGACTCTGTGAAGCAAAAGTTTGTTCGAGCTTCCTAGAGCTACTTCCGGTTAGCAACATGCTAACCGTTAGCCGCTAACAAGGTTGTGTTCAGGATGACCAGGTGATGGTACTCTGTTAGTTTGGTCCATAACCTGTGCTGGGAAGTGCCTCAAAGAGGGAGAAAATACGTAGTTTATTACGTCGCCATGGTAACTCAAAATGGCGGGTGGTCTTGGCCCATTGAAAAGCATTGAATATTTGACACCTCCTAACATGGAGATGCTTTATCCGACATGGCCAAAATTTGTTGTGGAGCTTTCTCTCTACAGTAAGAACAGACTCTGTGAAGCAGAAGTTAGTGAGACCTTCCTAGAGCTACTTCCTGTTAGCAACATGCTAACCGTTAGCCGCTAACAAGGTTGTGTTCAGGATGACCAGGTGATGGTACTCTGTTAGTTTGGTCCATAACCTGTGCTGGGAAGTGCCTCAAAGAGGGAGAAAATACGTAGTTTATTACGTCGCCATGGTAACTCAAAATGGCGGGTGGTCTTGGCCCATTGAAAAGCATTGAATATTTGACACCTCCTAACATGGAGATGCTTTATCCGACATGGCCAAAATTTGTTGTGGAGCTTTCTCTCTACAGTAAGAACAGACTCTGTGAAGCAGAAGTTAGTGAGACCTTCCTAGAGCTACTTCCTGTTAGCAACATGCTAACCATTAGCCGCTAACATGGTTGTGTTCAGTATCACCGGGGGATTGTACTCTGTCAGTTTGGTCCAAATCCTGTACTGGGATGTGCTTCAAATAGGGAGAAAATACGTTTTTTATAACGTTGCCATGGTAACTCAAAATGGCGGGTGGTACAAAAAAATACTTCATAGGATCAGCACACATGTTTTGTTATACATACTGTGGGGATTATAATATAAAACTCTAAGTGTCCCACACCGGGATTCGATCCCATGACCTCTTGCATGCAAAGTCTGCACTTTCCATCTGAGCTATACTGTAGCGCCATATATGAGCATGCAGTATTGGGACCATAAGGGGTTTGATCCCCCATTGAAAAACATTGGATGTTTGACACCTCATACCTTGGAGATGCTTTATGCGACGTAGGCCAAATTTCTTGTGGAGCTTTCTCTCTAGAGTAAGAACAGACTCTGTGAAGCAGAAGTTGGTGAGACCTTCCTAGAGCTACTTCTGGTTAGCAACATGCTAACAGTTAGCCGCTAACAGGGTTGTGTTCAGTATCACCAAGTGAGTGTACTCTGTCAGTTTGGTCCAAATCCTGTACTGGGAAGTGCCTCAAAAAGGGTGCCAATACTTAATGTCACCAAAGGTCACCAAAGGTCATGAGTCAGATTGGCCTCCTTTAGCAACTCAGCCTCACCACATCTGGGCCCAGAACTCAACATTTGACCAAAATGGTCAGTAGCGCCATTTCCCACAGGTGGGTGGTGCTGTATTGGCCAATTGGGTCGTGTCGGTTATCAAGCAAGGTCCTGTTGGAAACAAAGGCCCAATAGGAAAGCATGTGAAATCCAAAATGGGACAGAAAAGTGACACATGGCTGAAAGTCACTTGAAAATTTTAAAATGTTAAGAGGAAGTGACTGTGCGAATTTCAGATTCCTACATTAATCACAGCCGCTGCAGCGGGGGTCGAAAGTTGCCATTGTATCCCAGTGGAGCTTCTCCCTCTGGCCCTCAGAGTTCCGTCGTCATGGAAACTCACTCACACCTCTGCTGCAGGCCAGTCTACCGAAGTGCAGAGACTTTGCTCACAATAAGTCCCATTGGATTATAATGGAGAACTTTGCCCCGAACAACGCTCCATATCTCCTGATCCGTAAATGGTAGAGACGTAATTTTTTCTGCGTTTATTTCGTAACGGATAGCGGAAGAAGACAGGCTATCGGTTTTTGCTGGAAAAAGTTTAATAAAGGCGTGAAAAATTATGATATAAAGGTGATTTTTATGGATTTTCAGAAATCCTCTAAAACTGGTCCCGAACAAATCGCTGTAGCTGAAAAAGTATAAGAGATATCAAAATAATTCTTTCACTATGAGTATCAGCAGGCTTTTGAGGACTATGGTGCCCATTTTCATGTTTGTACAAAAATCGGTGTAGGCACAGCGACGATGTAAAAAAGTGGATGATGTGGGAAAATGCAGCTGAAAAGCGTTTTCAGGAATTTGCACATTCGCTACTCCCGAACAAATTGTTCCTGCGGTAAAACCATAACAGTTATCCAAACAATTCCTTTTTTATGAGTGCCAGAAGGGTCGGGACATTCATGTGTGAAAATCTCATGCTTGTACATGAAACGGTTTAGGAGTAGCGACGATGCGAAAACATGTGATGTTTTGGATTTTCAGACGTCATTTTTCAAAAGCGCTCCATAGGAAATGAATGGGGAGGATTTCGGGTTTGTGTCGCTCTGAGGTGATTTGCGAAAAATCTATAAATGCTACACCAATGAGGGTTACATTTCCTGAATTCAGACAAAAATACCTACGTTTTGATGTATAATTTATGTGGATAGGTTGAAAATTGAGCGAGTGAGAAGAAGTTGTTCGGAGAAGAAGAATATGTTGAATTTCTAGAGTGCGCACTCTATAACTGCCTCCTTGACGACCATAGCAACGCATGTTATTTGCTGAATTTCTTGAAAAGCCAAAATTATTTTAAGGAGGTACTATATGAAAATGGTAAAAGATATGAAAAAGCTGAAATATACCATAATAGCTGAAAGATATCACTACATTTTAAAAGTAGAATGGCGTTTCTAGCTGAAAGTAGGCTGAAGCAGTAAGCTGTCAAAAAGCAGCTGAAATGAGCGGAATTTTAGTGAATTACATTCATTTCCTATGGGAGAAAAAAAAGCTGAAAATTTGCAGAAAAAGCTGAATATTTTAAAAAGTTGAAAAGGTATAAGTACAAAAAGATATAGCCATCGATTCCAGAAGAAGCTGAATAGTTTAAAAGTTGAATGGTTGAAATCGGAGAAAAACTGTAGGAGGAGAAGCGAATCAAACTTTAAACAGTAAAAAGGCGAAAGAGGATCTCAACTAGAAAAATTTGCATTTCCTGCGAAAATGCACTGTGAATGCAGATAGCTGAATGATTGAGCAAAAGATGCAGAAGATCTTTGAAGAAGAGAAAAAATAGCTGAAAAGCATTGAAGAAGTTTAAAAAGTTGAAGAATTTGAAAGAGTTGAAGAATTTGAACATGAAAGAACAATAGCTGAATGATTTGAAGAAGAAAAAACTGAGGGTAAGGCATCAAACATTTCCTAACTCATTCTAAACACTGAATCATTTAACAAAGCAGAAGTAGAATTTCAAACTTGAATATACTGTAGCCATATGTGGGCCTGCTTTTCTAGGAGTATAAGGGGTTTCGCCCCCATTGAAAAGCATTGGATGTTTGACACCTCCTAGCTTGGAGATGCTTTACGTGACGTGGCCCAAATTTATAGTGGAGCATTCTGTATAAAGGAGGTAAAGACTCTGTAAAGCAGAAGTTTGTCCAAGCTTCCTAGAGCTACTTCCAATTAGCAACATGCTAACCGTTAGCCGCTAACAGGGTTGTGTTCAGTATCACCAGGTGAGTGTACTCTGTCAGTTTGGTCCAAATCCTGTACTGGGAAGTGCCTCAAAAAGGGTGCCAATACTTAATGTCACCAAAGGTCACCAAAGGTCATAAGTCAGATTGGCCTCCTTTAGCAACTCAGCCTCACCACATCTGGGCCCAGAACTCAACATTTGACCAAAATGGTCAGTAGCGCCATTTCCCACATGTGGGTGGTGCTGTATTGGCCAATTATGTCGTGTCTGGGCATCATGCCAGATCCTGTTGGAAGCAAAGGCCCAATAGGAAAGCATGTGAAATCCAAAATGGGACAGAAAAGTGACACATGGCTGAAAGTCACTTGAAAATTTAAAAATGTTAAGAGGAAGTGACTGTGCGAATTTCAGATTCCTACATTAATCACAGCCGCTGCAGCGGGCGTCGAAAGTTGCCATTGTATCCCAATGGAGCTTCTCCCTCTGGCCCTCAGAGTTCCGTCGTCATGGAAACTCACTCACACCTGCAGCGGGCCAGTCTACCGAAGTGCAGAGACTTTGCTCACAATAAGTCCCATTGGATTATAATGGAGAACTTTGCCCCGAACAACGCTCCATATCTCCTGATCCGTAAATGGTAGAGACGTAATTTTTTCTGCGTTTATTTCGTAACGGATAGGGGAAGAAGACAGGCTATCGGTTTTTGCTGGAAAAAGTTTAATAAAGGCGTGAAAAATTATGATATAAAGGTAATTTTTATGGACTTTCAGAAATCCTCTAAAAACGGTCCCGAACAAATCGCTGTAGCTGAAAAAGTATAAGAGATATCAAAATAATTCTTTCACTATGAGTATCAGCAGGCTTTTGAGGACTATGGTGCCCATTTTCATGTTTGTACAAAAATCGGTGTAGGCACAGCGACGATGTAAAAAAGTGGATGATGTGGGAAAATGCAGCTGAAAAGCGTTTTCAGGAATTTGCACATTCGCTACTCCCGAACAAATTGTTCCTGCGGTAAAACCGTAACAGTTATCCAAACAATTCCTTTTTTATGAGTGCCAGAAGGGTCGGGACATTCATGTGTGAAAGTCTCATGCTTGTACATGAAACGGTTTCAGAGTAGCGACGATGCGAAAACGTGTGATGTTTTCAATTTTCAGGCGTCATTTTTCAAAACCGCTCCATAGGAAATGAATGGGGGAGGTTTCGGGTTTGTGTCGCTCTGAGGTGATTTGCGAAAAATCTATAAATGCTACACCAATGAGGGTTACATTTCCTGAATCCAGACAAAAATTCCTACGTTTTGATGTATAATTTATGTAGATAGGTTGAAAATTGAGCGACTGAGAAGAAGTTGTTCGGAGAAGAAGAATTTGTTGAATTTCTAGAGTGCGCACTCTATAACTGCCTCCTTGACGACCATAGCAACGCATGTTATTTGCTGAATTTCTTGAAAAGCCAAAATTATTTTAAGGAGGTACTATATGAAAATGGTAAAAGATATGAAAAAGCTGAAATAGACCATAATAGCTGAAAGATATCACTACATTTTAAAAGTTGAATGGCGTTTCTAGCTGAAAGTAGGCTGAAGCAGTAAGCTGTCAAAAAGCAGCTGAAATGAGCGGAATTTTAGTGACTTACATTCATTTCCTATGGGAGAAAAAAAGCTGAAAATTTGCAGAAAAAGCTGAATATTTTAAAAAGTTGAAGAGTTAAAAGTACAAAAAGATATAGCCATCGATTCCAGAAGAAGCTGAATAGTTTAAAAGTTGAATGGTTGAAATCGGAGAAAAATTGTAGGAGGAGAAGCGAATCAAACTTTAAACAGTAAAAACGCATTTGGAAGAATAACCCATAAGAATAAGAAGAATAAAGAACTAGAAAAATTTGCATTTCCTGCGAAAATGCACTGTGAATGCAGATAGCTGAATGATTGAGCAAAAGATGCAGAAGATCTTTGAAGAAGAGAAAAAATAGCTGAAAAGCATTGAAGAAGTTGAAAAAGTTGAAGAAGTTGAAAAAGTTGAAGAATTTGAAAGAGTTGAAGAATTTGAACATGAAAGAACAATAGCTGAATGATTAGAAGAAGAAAAAACTGAGGGTAAGGCACCAAACATTTCCTAACTCATTCTAAACACTGAATCATTTAACAAAGCAGAAGTAGAATTTCAAACTTGAATATACTGTAGCCATATGTGGGCCTGCATTTCTAGGGAGTATAAGGGGTTTCGCCCCCATTGAAAAGCATTGGATGTTTTACACCTCCTAGCTTGGAGATGCTTTACGTGACGTGGCCCAAATTTATAGTGGAGCATTCTGTATAAAGGAGGTAAAGACTCTGTAAAGCAGAAGTTTGTAGGACCTTCCTAGAGCTACTTCCGGTTAGCAACATGCTAACAGTTAGCCGCTAACAGGGTTGTGTTCGGTATCACCAGGTGAGTGTACTCTGTCAGTTTGGTCCAAATCCTGTACTGGGAAGTGCCTCAAAAAGGGTGCCAATACTTAATGTCACCAAAGGTCATGAGTCAGATTGGCCTCCTTTAGCAACTCAGCCTCACCACATCTGGGCCCAGAACTCAACATTTGACCAAAATGGTCAGTAGCGCCATTTCCCACATGTGGGTGGTGCTGTATTGGCCAATTATGTCGTGTCTGGGCATCATGCCAGATCCTGTTGGAAGCAAAGGCCCAATAGGAAAGCATGTGAAATCCAAAATGGGACAGAAAAGTGACACATGGCTGAAAATCACTTGAAAATTTAAAAATGTTAAGAGGAAGTGACTGTGCGAATTTCAGATTCCTACATTAATCACAGCCGCTGCAGCGGGCATCGAAAGTTGCCATTGTATCCCAATGGAGCTTCTCCCTCTGGCCCTTAGAGTTCCGTCGTCATGGAAACTCACTCACACCTCTGCTGCAGGCCAGTCTACCGAAGTGCAGAGACTTTGCTCACAATAAGTCCCATTGGATTATAATGGAGAACTTTGCCCCAAACAACGCTCCATATCTTCTGATCCGTAAATGGTAGAGACGTAATTTTTTCTGCGTTTATTTCGTAACGGATAGGGGAAGAAGACAGGCTATCGGTTTTTGCTGGAAAAAGTTTAAGAAAGGCGTGAAAAATTATGATATAAAGGTGATTTTTATGGACTTTCAGAAATCCTCTAAAAACGGTCCCGAACAAATCGCTATAGCTGAAAAAGTATAAGAGATATCAAAATAATTCTTTCACTATGAGTATCAGCAGGCTTTTGAGGACTATGGTGCCCATTTTCATGTTTGTACAAATATCGGTGTAGGCACAGCGACGATGTAAAAAAGTGGATGATGTGGGAAAATGCAGCTGAAAAGCGTTTTCAGGAATTTGCACATTCGCTACTCCCGAACAAATTGTTCCTGCGGTAAAACCGTAACAGTTATCCAAACAATTCCTTTTTTATGAGTGCCAGAAGGGTCGGGACATTCATGTGTGAAAGTCTCATGTTTGTACATGAAACGGTTTCGGAGTAGCGACGATGCGAAAACGTGTGATGTTTTCAATTTTCAGGCGTCATTTTTCAAAACCGCTCCATAGGAAATGAATGGGGGAGGTTTCGGGTTTGTGTCGCTCTGAGGTGATTTGCGAAAAATCTATAAATGCTACAGCAATGAGGGTTACATTTCCTGAATCCAGACAAAAATTCCTACGTTTTGATGTATAATTTATGTGGATAGGTTGAAAATTGAGCGACTGAGAAGAAGTTGTTCAGAGAAGAAGAATTTGTTGAATTTCTAGAGTGCGCACTCTATAACTGCCTCCTTGACGACCATAGTAACGCATGTTATTTGCTGAATTTCTTGAAAAGCCAAAATTATTTTAAGGAGGTACTATATGAAAATGGTAAAAGATATGAAAAAGCTGAAATAGACCATAATAGCTGAAAGATATCACTACATTTTAAAAGTTGAATGGCGTTTCTAGCTGAATGTAGGCTGAAGCAGTAAGCTGTCAAAAAGCAGCTGAAATGAGCGGAATTTTAGTGAATTACATTCATTTCCTATGGGAGAAAAAAAAGCTGAAAATTTGCAGAAAAAGCTGAATATTTTAAAAAGTTGAAAAGGTATAAGTACAAAAAGATATAGCCATCGATTCCAGAAGAAGCTGAATAGTTTAAAAGTTGAATGGTTGAAATCGGACAAAAACTGTAGGAGGAGAAGCGAATCAAACTTTAAACAGTAAAAAGGCGAAAGAGGATCTCAATAACTGTGAATGCCTACTGCATTCACAGTAATAAAGAGAAACAGGATCTCAAGAACTGTGAATGCCTACTGCATTCACAGTAATAACTGTGAATGCCTACTGCATTCACAGTAAATATACTGTTGCCATATGTGGGCCTGCATTTCTAGGGAGTATAAGGGGTTTCGCCCCAATTGAAAAGCATTGGATGTTTGACACCTCATAGCTTGGAGATGCTTTATGCGACGTAGCCCAAAATTCTTGTGGAGCTTTCTCTCTAGAGTAAGAACAGACTCTGTGAAGCAGAAGTTGGTGAGACCTTCCTAGAGCTACTTCCGGTTAGCAACATGCTAACAGTTAGCCGCTAACAGGGTTGTGTTCAGTATCACCAGGTGAGTGTACTCTGTCAGTTTGGTCCAAATCCTGTACTGGGAAGTGCCTCAAAAAGGGTGCCAATACTTAATGTCACCAAAGGTCACCAAAGGTCATGAGTCAGATTGGCCTCCTTTAGCAACTCAGCCTCACCACATCTGGGCCCAGAACTCAACATTTGACCAAAATGGTCAGTAGCGCCATTTCCCACATGTGGGTGGTGCTGTATTGGCCAATTATGTCGTGTCTGGGCATCATGCCAGATCCTGTTGGAAGCAAAGGCCCAATAGGAAAGCATGTGAAATCCAAAATGGGACAGAAAAGTGACACATGGCTGAAAGTCACTTGAAAATTTAAAAATGTTAAGAGGAAGTGACTGTGCGAATTTCAGATTCCTACATTAATCACAGCCGCTGCAGCGGGCGTCGAAAGTTGCCATTGTATCCCAATGGAGCTTCTCCCTCTGGCCCTCAGAGTTCCGTCGTCATGGAAACTCACTCACACCTCTGCTGCAGGCCAGTCTACCGAAGTGCAGAGACTTTGCTCACAATAAGTCCCATTGGATTATAATGGAGAACTTTGCCCCGAACAACGCTCCATATCTCCTGATCCGTAAATGGTAGAGACGTAATTTTTTCTGCGTTTATTTCGTAACGGATAGGGGAAGAAGACAGGCTATCGGTTTTTGCTGGAAAAAGTTTAATAAAGGCGTGAAAAATTATGATATAAAGGTGATTTTTATGGACTTTCAGAAATCCTCTAAAAACGGTCCCGAACAAATCGCTGTAGCTGAAAAAGTATAAGAGATATCAAAATAATTCTTTCACTATGAGTATCAGCAGGCTTTTGAGGACTATGGTGCCCATTTTCATGTTTGTACAAAAATCGGTGTAGGCACAGCGACGATGTAAAAAAGTGGATGATGTGGGAAAATGCAGCTGAAAAGCGTTTTCAGGAATTTGCACATTCGCTACTCCCGAACAAATTGTTCCTGCGGTAAAACCGTAACAGTTATCCAAACAATTCCTTTTTTATGAGTGCCAGAAGGGTCGGGACATTCATGTGTGAAAGTCTCATGCTTGTACATGAAACGGTTTCGGAGTAGCGACGATGCGAAAACGTGTGATGTTTTCAATTTTCAGGCGTCATTTTTCAAAACCGCTCCATAGGAAATGAATGGGGGAGGTTTCGGGTTTGTGTCGCTCTGAGGTGATTTGCGAAAAACCTATAAATGCTACAGCAATGAGGGTTACATTTCCTGAATCCAGACAAAAATTCCTACGTTTTGATGTATAATTTATGTGGATAGGTTGAAAATTGAGTGACTGAGAAGAAGTTGTTCGGAGAAGAAGAATTAGTTGAATTTCTAGAGTGCGCACTCTATAACTGCCTCCTTGACGACCATAGCAACGCATGTTATTTGCTGAATTTCTTGAAAAGCCAAAATTATTTTAAGGAGGTACTATATGAAAATGGTAAAAGATATGAAAAAGCTGAAATATACCATAATAGCTGAAAGATATCACTACATTTTAAAAGTTGAATGGCGTTTCTAGCTGAAAGTAGGCTGAAGCAGTAAGCTGTCAAAAAGCAGCTGAAATGAGCGGAATTTTAGTGAATTACATTCATTCCCTATGGGAGAAAAAAAAGCTGAAAATTTGCAAAAAAAGATGAATATTTTAAAAAAATTAAAAGTTAAAAGTACAAAAAGATATAGCCATCGATTCCAGAAGAAGCTGAATAGTTTAAAAGTTGAATGGTTGAAATCGGACAAAAACTGTAGGAGGAGAAGCGAATCAAACTTTAAACAGTAAAAACGTGAAAGAGGATCTCAAGAACTGTGAATGCCTACTGCATTCACAGTAATTAAGAAAGGGTATATATAACAGAACTACAGAAATAGAGGACCATAAGCTAACTAAATCTAAGAGTACACTAGTAGAATAGTGTACTGTGTAATAAAGAACAGAAACAGAACAGAAAGGCAAGCATAAAATAAGAATCTAACAGAATACTAAAATAGTAACTAGAAGAATTTGCATTTCCTGCGAAAATGCACTGTGAATGCAGATAGCTGAATGATTGAGCAAAAGATGCAGAAGATCTTTGAAGAGAAAAAATAGCTGAAAAGCATTGAAGAAGTTGAAAAAGTTGAAGAAGTTGAAAAAGTTGAAGAATTTGAAAGAGTTGAAGAATTTGAACATGAAAGAACAATAGCTGAATGATTAGAAGAAGAAAAAACTGAGGGTAAGGCACCAAACATTTCCTAACTCATTCTAAACACTGAATCATTTAACAAAGCAGAAGTAGAATTTCAAACTTGAATATACTGTAGCCATATGTGGGCCTGCATTTCTAGGGAGTATAAGGGGTTTCGCCCCCATTGAAAAGCATTGGATGTTTGACACCTCCTAGCTTGGAGATGCTTTACGTGACGTGGCCCAAATTTATAGTGGAGCATTCTGTATAAAGGAGGTAAAGACTCTGTAAAGCAGAAGTTTGTAGGACCTTCCTAGAGCTACTTCCGGTTAGCAACATGCTAACAGTTAGCCGCTAACAGGGTTGTGTTCAGTATCACCAGGTGAGTGTACTCTGTCAGTTTGGTCCAAATCCTGTACTGGGAAGTGCCTCAAAAAGGGTGCCAATACTTAATGTCACCAAAGGTCACCAAAGGTCATGAGTCAGATTGGCCTCCTTTAGCAACTCAGCCTCACCACATCTGGGCCCAGAACTCAACATTTGACCAAAATGGTCAGTAGCGCCATTTCCCACATGTGGGTGGTGCTGTATTGGCCAATTATGTCGTGTCTGGGCATCATGCCAGATCCTGTTGGAAGCAAAGGCCCAATAGGAAAGCATGTGAAATCCAAAATGGGACAGAAAAGTGACACATGGCTGAAAGTCACTTGAAATTTTAAAAATATTAAGAGGAAGTGACTGTGCGAATTTCAGATTCCTACATTAATCACAGCCGCTGCAGCGGGCGTCGAAAGTTGCCATTGTATCCCAATGGAGCTTCTCCCTCTGGCCCTCAGAGTTCCGTCGTCATGGAAACTCACTCACACCTCTGCTGCAGGCCAGTCTACCGAAGTGCAGAGACTTTGCTCACAATAAGTCCCATTGGATTATAATGGAGAACTTTGCCCCGAACAACGCTCCATATCTCCTGATCCGTAAATGGTAGAGACGTAATTTTTTCTGCGTTTATTTCGTAACGGATAGGGGAAGAAGACAGGCTATCGGTTTTTGCTGGAAAAAGTTTAATAAAGGCGTGAAAAATTATGATATAAAGGTAATTTTTATGGACTTTCAGAAATCCTCTAAAAACGGTCCCGAACAAATCGCTGTAGCTGAAAAAGTATAAGAGATATCAAAATAATTCTTTCACTATGAGTATCAGCAGGCTTTTGAGGACTATGGTGCCCATTTTCATGTTTGTACAAAAATCGGTGTAGGCACAGCGACGATGTAAAAAAGTGGATGAT